>CM034151.1:394258435-394300086 GCA_019776745.2 Taxus chinensis | reverse complement strand
AGAGTTTCATAAGGCTTTGGATCCGGGTGGTCTAGAAGGTAAAGGAAGGTATATGGAAACATTTCTATAAAGCCAGAGATGAATTCTACCTAGATATAATTCGTGATGAGAAGGCCCAAACACGTAACCAGTGAAAGGTGAACACGAAATCAATATAGTTTGACACTACGAAACCGTAAAGGTGCATGGACCTTTATCAATGATTTATACTTTACACTCTAACAAGACTGAGATTTCCAGTAGTGTGGAGCTTTCTCATTGGCTTTTGCTTCACATTCTAATAGGTTTTTTATAAATTAAATTGAATTACGAAGTGTGGATCTTCCTTATTATCTCACATTTTGTGATGGTCAATCAAGGTTATTAAACATACTAACATTGTAAGGAACATGGAGCTTTCTCATTGGCTCATGTTTCACGATGATCAATCAAGGTTATCAAATAGTCTAATATTATGAGGAGTGTGGAGATTTCTCATTAGATCACGTTTCATGGAAATCAATAAAGGTTTTCAAAAAAATTGATACTGCAAAGGAATGTGGAGCTTTCTCATTTTCTCACATTTTGCAATGGAACGTACAAGTAGGAGAACAACCTGAGAATATGAGGGTGCATGGAATTTTCTTATTAGATCACATTTCATAATGGAACATACCTACACGTAAATCCAAATAAACATAGAAATGGCCAAGGAATCAGACACATAAGCAAAGATAATTCCCCAAGCCAATCAAATGTTATTGTGTTTCCCTCTTGTTCTTCCCAACATGCAAAAATTCAAATTTCTATAACTTTCACTCTAGAGCTCCAAATCATGCAAAATCAGTCTCATTGGAAAGCTCTCCTCAAGCCCTTAAATTTGGCATCATTTGATTCATAATTTTGGTGGGAGAATAGAGAAAAAATAGATAGAAGTGAACCTGATAGTATCAATTAACTGCTTTACACATGTGGCAACGAGGGCATGGAATTGATCCCAAAATATTAACGGAAAATTGGATATTTGCAGTTAGACAAAGTCCATTACCACCCTAATTAAATATATTTATTTATGAAAAAAGAGGATATTCACTTTTTATCTTAGGGAAAAATTGAATTGTAAGAACATACCAAATTTGTATAAATATGGGGACTTTTCCTCATTCAAGGGGGTTAAATTTTTCTATTTCTGAAAAGGTCGAGAGATATAATTTTAAGACTATATGTTTCTTTTATGAAATGCATATGGATTTCAATTTCCCAAACCTCTGTGTCAGGGTGGTTACAATGTATAGCCATTGAAAAACATTGAGAGAATTTGCTTTATGTCCCATTGTTGAGAAATTCAAGATTTGAATGAAATATGTCAGCTTATGAGCATTGATTTATGTGTTCTGGGTTCTGTATGTTGAATTGTTGATTGACGATTTATATTTTCTGTTGCAATTTTTTGTTTATTCCTTCTTTGTGTAGTACACTAGATCAGTCTTTAATGATTGTGATTTGGTCACTAATTTAATAGTGTGGTGTGATCATTTACTCTGAAATATTGAGCATAATTCTAAAATCCTTACTGTAACCATTTTGTCGAAGTGATCTTTGTTAGCCTTTGAGTGTATCTTTGGTGTATTAGAGTAGAAGCAGTAAATACTTTATTAGAATATTTTCATGAGATTTTTTGTTCAGTATTTTAGATATTGTTTTGGAACTTTTCATCTGTTGAGTATAAAATAATGCACATATTCCTTTGGAGAAACTTCCATTACTTAATCAAGTGTTCTGTAATTTCTAGAATAGTAAGCTTCTTAAGTAAGTGTTAAATTCTTTGATACAAGGAATATCTCTTCATATAAATCCCACTTTTTGAAGTTAACACTACCATAATTGATCCCACCTCATACTAACATCCATTTACTACTTTGTTTCTCTAAATATCACTAAAATTTCTCTTTATATTTCATTCAACTATCAATAGAATGCAAGAGAAACCAAACTTTAGTTTCTATAGTAACTTGTGTCTGGTGCATTAAGCATATGCAACATTTTTTATGAAAACTTGTGAGAGTGAGTGTTGTATTCATGTCCATGTTTATCCTGAATTAATCCATCATTGAAACATTTAAAAAGTAACAAAGAATATATCTCCCCCTCTGCATTCAGGTTACCCCACAGGTCCTCTCACCTTGGTTGAAGGTGACACCAAAAGTAGCAGGATGAGGCCATCCCCTATGTACATGCCCCTCAATCACCTCAAATATTGATCCCAAGGAATTTTTTTACCCTTCCTCAGCTGCAAATGACACATACCATCTAGTCTACCACCATCCAAGCATCCCCCTTCCCGAATAATGTTGTTAGGCCACTAGGGGATGTATAATTGAGGAAAAATAGATAAAACACAAAGAAGAAGCAAGAATGGCAAGTGAGGGTGCACGTGAAGAACTGTGACCAAGTATATACACCAAGGAAAGAGGATCAATGGTGTGTGTAACCTCAAAACTTGAGCTCAAAGCCAAAATGGAACTACAAGTTGTAAAAATAACCAAGGGGGTTATTTTTTTCAACAATGCCACTTAGTGGCC
Organism: Taxus chinensis; assembly: GCA_019776745.2. NCBI lineage: Eukaryota > Viridiplantae > Streptophyta > Pinopsida > Cupressales > Taxaceae > Taxus > Taxus chinensis. The sequence goes on along the minus strand of CM034151.1, from coordinate 394,297,525 downwards.
TTGGTAAACTCGCACTCCACATTCCCACCAAAACTTGCATGGATCTCGATCAATCAAAGAATTAAAAATATAATATTAAACACCGTATTTCATGTCATATGGTTGGTTACCAAAAACTATACTCTTTTGCCTTTATAAATGGTGGCTTCCATTTGAAACATTGATCAATATAATTTCCTCAAGGTCAATGACCAAAAACCAATAAACATAAATTTTTACAATGTCAAGTTTGCATGGTCCATGACTATAGCTTTATTAAAAAAAAAATTAAACACTTTAATATCCTCGTGGTCCAAGACCATCATCCAAGAAAATAAACAACAATCCTTGCATTATGGTCCAAGACCAATAAACTAACAATACCAACCTTTAAATAATCAAAAATGTAATATGGTCTAAGATCATTTTAATGAAAGTAAACATTGAAGATTACTTTTGTATGGTCCATGACAATTTTATGTAATGCCAAGGAAATTCAACCATGATTAAGAAATTTATACCATAATCATTAAGTGATTACCTTATTGAGTGGTCTATGACCAAGTCAGCAAAATGTTAGAAATATCCATTAAAATCATTGCTTTGCAAAGTGGTCTAAAATAAATAAGCAACATTCATGTTTAAATATTTTTCAATAAAGGTGATCATTATAAATAATACATTGCATTCTAAGACCGATTCATCAATATCTTTAACAATGCAAAGCAATTAAAATAGTCACAAATCATTAGTAAAAAATAAAATAATTAATTGCAATCAATAGCGGTGGTGTCTAGCCAACCAAGCCAAATACAACAAAGAAAATCAAATTGTGATCATCAAACCAAACCAACTAACGTTAGATTGTAAATACACATATAGAGTCATGTATACATCTACACACATGTATGTAAATTTTTTAGTATATAAGTACATATATATATATATACTTGTATAAGTGATAATATATATGTACTTATCAACTAACATTCATAATTATTTAGGCATTCACAAACATTTACAGTGGCATAACCTTAATAAATGTGTGGTATGAAATTTCCTCTACTGATACACACATAGGTCCAAATCACTCCAACTAAGGAGCATCCTCTACACATTCAAGTGTATCTCTTCACCAAAGGTGTGGCATTATTATGAAGTAGAAATGTGTAAATTCAATGGAAAGGATCCACTCAATTGGATTAACCAAATGGATAATTGCTTTGATCGCATTGTTTTCTGATGGAGAAAGTGAGTCCTATGTAATACACCGACTAACCATGGCAAGGATTTTTTCATCATTCAGTTACGTCCAAGAGCTGTGAGGACCCTGGAAGATTACCGGCATGGAATCCTTACCTCCTTCACTATGGGTGCATAAGTTTATTCCACACTGTAGGTATGTGCATGTGCGTGGTATATTCATTTAGAGATGCATCCTTCAAGATGTGGAAACGGCAGGAAATTAATAGCAATATTAGTGCAAAATTTTGAGTAGCAAGTTTTGAAGACCATCGGGAATGAGATTGTGCATGGTAGTTCCAGAGCCTTACCATGGGAGATAGTGCCATTGTTAAGGATAGAATCTTGGAGTTGTTAAGAGAACTTGATTTGGGGGCATGCTTCATAGAAGAAGAGGTGAAGAAGGTGCAACTTAAGTGCACCTTCCTGGAGAAATAAAAAGGAAACTTTTTCTATTTGATAGATGATGAGGAAGTGGAAAATTTGGATGTTAACCATACAGAAGGTATGCACGAAGTATTAGACAAAGCATATGAGAAAGTGTGCACTTACCATGAACCCCTGAAAACAAATAAACTTAACATTGGTACAAATCCAAAGGAAGTTGTCATTAGAGATTACTGGACGTAATAAGAAGTGTCAAAGATCGTTGATTTACTACGTGAATTCCAAGATTTTTTCCCGCGCAGGTACCATGCGCTTAATATAGTTTACCACTCACTAGGGGAAATGAGGATTAAGTTAAAAGAGGGTGCATGCCAAGTTTGGAAGAGACCTTATAGGATGCATCTAAATCTATGCATCAATGTTAAAGAGGATATTGATAACATGATAGAATCCAGTATCATTGACGTAATTGAGAAATCTGAGTGGGTGAGCCCAATGGTAATTAGTATTGAAAAGGATAGATGGATAAGGATTTTTTTTTACTATAGGGACTTGAATGTTATGTGTGTCATAGATATTTTTTCAACCCCATTCATCGAGGAGATCTTGGAAGGAGTATTAGGTCAGAAGATCTATTCTTTTACAGATGGATTTTTAGGTTATCACTAGGTGAGAATTGTGAAGGAAGACCAAGAGAAGACTATGTTAACCACTAAATGGGGAATATTTTCATATACGGTCATGCCTTTTAGGATAAAGAACGCATCTGTTTTGTTTTTGTGCATTGTAGTACAGGCATTTCAAGACTTCATCCATAAATTTCTAGAAGTTTGCCTAGATGATTAGACGATGTATGGGTTAGTAAGGGATTATTGTGATAATCTAAGATTGATGTTTGAGATATGCAAGAAGTTCAGTATCTCACTTAACATTAACAATTGTGTCTTTTCTACCCCATTTGGCACTTTACCTAGTCACATTATATACAAGGAAGGATTATTGGTAGACCCTACAAAAGTGGTTGTTATCTTGGGTTTGGAGTAACCTACCAGTCAAAACATGGTGCACGGATTCTTATGGAACATGGGATATTACAAGAAATTTAGCAAAGGCTATGCCAAGATTTCCACATCATTGGAATATTTTTTAAAACATAAAGGTAAATTCCATTGGGGAGAGGTGCAGCAAATGGCTTTTGACGCAATGAAGGATAGACTTACCATTTTTTCCATCTTGCACTTTCCCTCTTGGGATAAACCTTTTCACGTTCATGTAGATACGTCAATTATGGATATTGGAGAGGTATTAGCACATACTAGATAGGGGATTGTTTATCATCCCTTGTGTTTTTCTAGTAGGAAGTTAACTCCAGTAGAATAAAATTATACTACCATGCATCATGAGGTATTGTTGATGATCTACTTGATGCATAAATTTAGGCAATATCTACTAGCAATACATTTTATTTTCTACACAGATAATATGGTGCTCAAATACTTGGTCAACAAGCTTGTCTTATAAGGGCGCATATGTCATTGGATACTATTGTTTTAGAAGTTTGAGTTTACAGTTGTGGTGAAACTAGGGAATATCAATTTGGAACATGGCCATCTATCATGAATTGACTCGATTGAGGATGCACAGAGCATTAAGGACACAATTTCATGTGTATATTTGTTTATATTACAGTGCGCACCCTTTGACTTGGTGGATATTTCTATTTTCTTGTGAACGGGTGTGGTGCTAGAAGGAATGAAGGCATTGGAGAAGAAGCAGTTGGCCATATGTGTCGTGCCCTATATGTTAATTAGCTGAGAATTGTACAAACTAGGCTGAGATGAGGTCTTAAACTAGTGTGTGTTGGAGCATGATCATACTACAATCATGGAGGAATATCACAGTGGTATTACAGGTGGAAATTATGTAGGGAGTGCGACCGCGTGCAAGATCCTATTGGCAATCCATTGGTGGGAGACATTTTATAAGGATTATATTGAATATTGCAAGGCCTATGATCATTGTGAGTGCCTCAGTAATCCAGGATGAAGAAATTAAATTCCATTAATACCTATTGCTAGTGCAGAAACATTTGAAAAATTGGCAATTGACTTTATTGGCCCTATTTCCCTAACCATGCGTAGGACAAGTTTATGCTACATTATCACTTACATAGATTATCTTACAAAGTGGGAAGAAGCGGAAGCTAAAAAGGATTTCACGGCAACTATTGTAGCTAAGTTCTTATGGGAGAATATAATCAGTAGGTATGGATTCCCATTGAGCTTAACGAGTGATAGGGGTACACATTTCTTAAATGATACTATTTGAATCTTGTTGGGAGAGTTTATGGTGGTGCATCACAAAACTACGCCCTATCACACTCAAGATAATGGAACTACTGAGGCATTTAACAAGATATTAAGCCACATGTTAAAAAATATTTGCGATGTTGGAAGGAGGGACGGGGATGAAAATTTCTTTGTAGTGTTATGGGCATATCACATGACTTCTAAGCATTTCAATTGGTGTTTGGTGTGGAGGCAGTGTTTCCTATGGAATTCATGTTACCATCTCTGAGTATTGTGTGTGCAAGAGGATTGGCTAATGAACAAGCATTAGAGGAGTGCACATTGATCACCTATGGAGTTGGATGAGAGGTGGGTACCATTTGCGATGGAGCAGAAGATTGGCGAAATCACGGTAGAAAGGAAATGCATGACCATCATATTCAAATAAGAAGTTTTGAGGTTGGGTAGATGGACATGTTGTATGATTCTAAGGTTTTTCGCTACCCAAGGAAGCTCAAGGTGCATTGGTTGGGACCATATAATGCCACTTACATACTTGATTCAAGTGCTTTCAAGTTATAAGCGTTGGATGGCACATGGTGTGGTTGAAGACCTACTATAAATAAGTCTTCTATGTGTTTATAAGTAAGGTAGTATTGTCAGTTAGCTTAGGATTTCCCTTAATTAAATTTACTTTATTTGTTTCCTTTCATCATCACTTTGATTTATTTTTTTGGTTGTTTGTTATGTGTGTGATTGCACTCCAGTATCCATTTTTATCTAAATGTTTTTTATGCGAAGAGGACCACGCATCCTTATAGTGTGGAGTGGAGAGTGTAAAGAAGATTTTCAGTGAATAATGCGGTAAGAAGCAAGTGCTGGGCGTGTGGGTTTAGAAGAGTGTGCATAGTAGAGGTGATTATGGATGGAGATTGGTGTTAAAATATTTATAAAAACCACGTACGTAGATAAGAGTGCAAAACAAACTAAGGTAGGTTGTAGCAATAACTTGACTTAATGTGCAGAGGAATATTGACTTTGGTACTATGAGAGCTTGTAATAATTTGTGGTCGATGAACAAAATATGCGGGAGGATGCCATTGGAAAAATCTGAATTTAATGTAGTTGTACAGTGGTAGGTGGCATGGGATTTAATGCGGGAAAAATAAAAAAACTATAAATAGAAGGTCGGGGATATTTATTCTTCATACCTCATGTTTGTTGTTGAAGAGCTCTTGTGAACAAGGGAATCCTTGCAAATAATCTGTGAAGAGTTGCATGCGAAGTGGAGAAGTTGGCAGATTTGTAAACTAGAGTGGAATGGAGTACATGGGAATGTGCAGAGGAGGTTGATTTTGGATTTCCACAAATTTTTACGTTGTCTTGTGGAAGGAGAGTTTTCTAGGTTAGGGTTTGTAGGGCTAGGGCATGGATTTTGGAGAAATTTCTAGGAAGGAGTTGAGCTGAGGGACAGAGCAGTGTTAGCGCAAGGAATAATTTATAAAGACCTAATAAGAAAATGGCACCAAGGAAGGGATCAAATGTTTCACCAAAGAAGGGCAAGGGACAGGGCAAAGGAAAACCCTTCGTATCAAAAAATTTTAACGAGGAGAGGTACGCTAAGATGCAGTACCCATATGGTGTTTTAATAGGGATGGAATGGGTTTCTCACATGTGCAAGATGGTTATCAGTGATTATAACCATAAGATAGATACCATGGAGAAGGAGATGGCATTGGAGCTAGTTCTCCCAACTCGAGAGAGAATAGATGATGACAAGCTAGTGTATGATGATTCTATGAAGACCACATTCAAGAAGGCTAGACTTTTGCAGCTCTATGAGTCTCCATACTTCAGAAAACCCAAAATTTTATACTAGTGGTTGATGTCAAGTATGCATGAAGACTATTTTTACTTTGCATGGAGGAGAATGTGCTTAACTACTTAATTGATCTCCAGATACACTGGGCTTATCTGCAGTGGAGAATCATTGGAGGATGAATTGGGTGACAAGGAATATGTTAAGGAAATATCCACATAATATGAATACAAGAAGGTTTCATGCTACTTTTATATCACCAATATCACTAACCCAGTAATGAATATGGCCACGCACCTACTCACCAAGTTGAATGGACAAGATCAGTGGACACAGGTAGATAAGAGGTGGTTGTATGTTTGCAATAAAATTTCATAAGGGAAAATCAACAACCTCTCGGCCTTCATTATGGACGAAATCATAGATGTCATGCATGATGTGGATAATATCATGTATGGTAACATCCTTCTTACCATTGTGTTTTCTGATATTGGAGTTTCTGATGGGCTGAATAGCTACGTATGGTAATACCCTGATGAGAAACCTTCCTCCGCTAAGAGGTTCGAATCATACACTTGTGATACAATGACTGCTCCATATAAAGCGAGCATGGAGAATTGGTACAAGAAAATGCATGATGCATTTGAGGAATAATGGAGAATCCCTTAGCAACTTCCATCCTTGGTGGATGGTGAGGCTAAGTTCACACTATACTAGCACTTATATATAGGCAGATTCACTTTGACAAATGGAATGAAAATTCCATGGTGTAAACTACCATTTGCCTTCACAGTGTAATAATTTCAAAGCATGGTTAAAAAGTTAAAGGAGGCTTAAAATATCAAATTTTATCTAAGTGAGGTAGAAAATGATCACCACACATTGCACCAAACCTTATTGTATCCTAAAAAGTTCATCTATGTGGAGAAGTATGTATCTCACAATGTACATATGGTAAAATTCATGTCAATACCTATTGCAGGAAAGATAGTAGCAAGGGTATATGTACACCTAAGGCCTAATTTTGAAAATGGTGTGTATTTTGAGGATGATATATCCATCCCAGAAGACCCCACTAGAAGAAATAAGGTGGTGTCAAAGAAGAGAGAAATAGAAGAAAATCTAGCAAGTAGGGCATTGATCACACGTACAGTTCAGACCACGAAAGCACATGAGTTAGGCATGGGCACAAGTACTTACACTCGAAGGAAGAAATACTCTATGAAGGAGAAGGAACCTAAGAAGGAAACATTCCATGTGATGGAGGAGAAGGCATTTGAAATCCTACTTCTTAAACTAGGTGACATAGGACAGCGTAACCAACAGCTTGCGATAGTTTGGCCAAAGATTGTAAACATACTGTTCATGTTTATATTCCTAGACTACATACTCGTCAAATGGAATAATTCCTTCACCATACTTTCTTTGTTATCTAGAATGGTCTTCACTGACTTCTGTCAGTATACTCGTTCATATATTAACCCTAGCCAAGGTTATCAACATGGCCTAGTGTGGAGGACTGCTTGCGGTGACTAAGGGTGCATAGACATACTCAATCAACTTAATTCGATAGGGCGTGTCTATTTATCCTAAGTAAATGTGATTTGACCCCGACACTAGATCATGCCTCTATCTCTACCTAGGGTAGAACTATGATCAAGTCAAAATTTATGTTAGGCTAGTTGAAAAAACACTGAAGGGTGCTGAGATATTTCAACTACAACATAGTATCCTCGTAAAGACCCTTGTCATCATGAAGTTACTACGCATTATTTGGCATGTGTCAACATCCAGCTGAGTTTTTCCTCATCTGGATGAACATACCTTAGATAGAAGTTATATCTTATTAATTTCCTCATTACAGATTAATTACAGCAGCCCTACTAAACAACTAGGTTCCTTAACCATGAGTGTTCTAAGTTAAAACTGTAATAGATGAATTTATGTAGATAAATTTCCTTCCTAACCAATTCACATGATATTATTTTTACTATTAACATCCTGAATCATGTTTTACATAAAATTCCTAGCACACATGGAAGTGTTATTTATTTACTCACTTATTACAACCCTAGCTTATATAAGTTCTGAGCAAGTCCTTTTCCATATTAGAATTCATTGAAATGAATTCTAATCATTTTTAATCTTCTTTCCCAACATCCCTATTTTGGTTAAGGAGGTCTATATGAGGAATCACATCCTCCCTATCGAAAAATAACAATCAGGATTCATTTCCAAAAGGTCTTAAGTCAAGACTATGATTTATTTCATGGAAGTTGTCTTTCATTTCCCTTATTAAGGGTTAATGTTTATTTATAATCCCATTGTACATTATATATTATAATCAAATTTTTATTCTCTTACAATCATTTGATTTAAATATAGTCCTAATGATATGGTTGAATATCTGTGTAAGAATTTCAACTTTGTAAGTTGCATATTCACTAGAGAGGGTAATATAACTACACCTCATATTTCTATTTATTCCATTATAAACCATGAAATCATGTTATTGTTTTTAAAAAGGAGCAATACTTATCATTTCCACTCATTGTATGCCAAAAGGAATTACATCAAGTACAAACAAATTTCACACATGTTTTATTCAGCAAGGAGAAGTTATACACTTGTAAGTACCACATTTCAGATACTAAAAAATATCAAATGGCCATATTTAGTCAATTCAAATACAACTTTATTTTCCATCAAGTACATTTCAATAATGAAACCATATCTCAACATAATAAAGATTCAGTATCTTTGATAAACAAATGTAACTTTCTAAAGATCTTTCTCCTTTCATCTTTTACGAATTCCATCTGTAAAACTTCTAGCATGGGTCAGTTCATTGAACTGAGCATGATAAGCACTAAATCATTAAAACAATTTGCTTTTAGCTAACTGTTTCATAAAAAGAACTTTGTTGTTATGAAACAGTCCAGAATCAAAACATAAAGACTCAGCCAAGAATAGATACAATCCCAATGAAAGGGAGAGAGGGAATAGATAGTCTTTAATCAAAATTAGGGTCATGACATGAACTCAACCACTTTATCCTACCATCCTATCTCCCATTTATCAAAAGAATTAAAACAATAAGTTAAGCAGAGTAACTTTTCATTAGAATCTCACTACCTCTTTCATACATTTCTTTACATGTTTCCTGACTCAGTTAAACCTTTTTCACATATGAATGTAACTATCCTAACTATATTTTAAGAATAGCTCTGTAAATGATCATTTAAAAACATTAATTTCCATCCAAATGTTTCATAAACCTAAATTCATCCTAAAGTTTGAGATGCTAACCATTGAACTTAAAGATTATAAGAAATAAGTTAGGATATCCAAATCATCATAATATGTATAGTGTCTCTGTTTATAGTAGCATAATACTCAAACTCAGAATTTTAAATCAAACCATGTTGAAACCAAACAAGATAAATCAGACCTCATAAAGAGGTAAGGTTACTTTGAACAAAAAAATGAGTTACACTCCAATCTCAAAAAGATACACCATTTCTATCATTACTTTTAAGTAAGTAGAATGGTCAAGTTTATACTTTAGACCAACTGATTAATCCATCCAAATATTTCCATCCAAACACAATAAACCATCCCAAATATTTTTAACTTCAATTATACTATCCTAAAACATTCTGCATTCAATCCCATCAAATAGTCAAGAAGTTGCATAAACGTAACAGACCTGACAGGGACAACATATTTACCAAGTTTGAAGCTGAAATAAGATTAAAGGAAGGAGAGGGGGAGAGATTACTACCCCAAAAAAATCATGATTAATAGAGAACCTTAAGAAACCAAGAACCTATAATGAAAAAGGTCATTTATCAAATGTTTCAAACCAAAAATCCCAAACAAAGATTTAAATCTGGGTTCGAATTGAATGAACAACCAAAAATCAGAAGAACAGAAATAAACAAAGAGAAACAACATTCCATTACCTTTCATCATTGAAGGAAATGGCATAGATAGCCTTGATTTCCACAAGATAACAAGTAAAAAATTTCCCAAAAGACAGTGAGAGGAAAGGAAGAGATTAATAGAAGGGTAAGTTTGAACAGTCTTCCTAACTCATACCCACATAGGAAAATAAGTATGCAATATGATATAAAAAAACAATAGCCATCGTTCCATTTTCATGAAGAAGACATTGCCTAGGTTCTGAAAGAACTAAAACCGAGCTTGATGGCCCAAAGACTAAGAAACATGTTAATAACATACATCAAATCAATGTCAATAGATACATCAAGAAGTTCAAGGTAACATCAATAACGAAGATACATTTAACCAATACCCAAAAGAGTTTTCCCTTCTTAGCACTAAATGCCACAATTTCATTGGTTACCCAAAGACCCAAAAGAGTAGAAAACATAATATCATTTCCCCTACGGGCTTCGAAAAATCTAAATTCGTGAAAAAAATTAATCAATTCCAAAGATTAGTAGAAGTATACTTTTGCAAGCCTTTAAAAAAATAATAACTGAAAGAACTTAAACAATTCCATGAAGATGTTAAACCAATTGCCAAGAAAAAACCACAATAATTTAACCTTCTGTAGCAAACACAGGGTCAGAAAGTGAGTAATAGGAAGGATACACACACAAAAAAACATAATCACGAAATCACAGATAGTGATAAGATTTAAGGCATAGTAATAATTTTGAGGTCTTCATTTAGTATCAAAAAATGAAACGTTATGATCAGTCATCAATCAATATTCACAAATATGTTTTTCAAGATCATAACAACCAGTCGTTCCAACAGTTTCCTACGATAAGACCCATACTTCCAAGTTTAAGCAACCGAAAATATCAACAAGTTTAAACAATTATACTATGATCACATACAGATTTCCGGCTATGTTTTCAAGCCCATGTAAAAATATTTAAAGCAAATCACAGCTATCCAAACAAGAAAACTGAAAAACGAGATCAAACTTTCCATCATCCAAATAAAGTTGATAAATTATACCATCAAAACATCACAGGAATCCAAAAGCAAAAGAATCTCATCAAAACCAAATTATTCCCTAAGAATAGAGTTCTTTTTATGAGCATTTAAGTAAAATCATAAAACTTAATGGATAGAGCCTATTATGCCTAATAGTGCTTTTCATTCACATATTCACAGAAGTATCCAAGTAGAGCCTCAATCCTTCTTTTGAAATGTAAAACAGCACAAAAAATTTCTCTAACTCCTCCTTATAGTTTCATACTACCAACTCTTCCCCTCCACGTCATGCAAGGAAGAAAAAATCATGCACATCCACATTGCATGCAAAAATGGAACTGGAAGTTTGAAGAAGAAAAACAACCACATGTAGAGCTCTCGCTCCAAAATCAAATGAATCAACAAAACCAAAACCCACTAACTTATTCCTAGGTAGTTTTTCCAGTTTCAAAATATTAAATGTAGAGTAGGATTGTTAGTCCTTCCTACCTTCCTGCCACCGCCATCTCCAATTTTGGAAAAGAATTATTTCAAACAAAAACATGCATCCTAAACTTTGGTGAAAATTCCAACTTACCCATCCAAATTTCCAACTTGCCTTTCCCAAATTTGGCTGCAAATAGAGATAAGGACTTAATAACTCGCCTTAAATTCCTTGAATTCTTTGCCTCCCACTTCCTCTTCCCATTTTTTCCCATAGGCCCCCTTAGGTTATCCATTCCTATAGTTATGTTAAAAATTAATTTAGGAACCAACATAGCTCTATAGATAAGTCTTTAGTCTTAGGTTAATTAAGCACCTACAAGAAAATAAACTTAGTAACTTAGGTTAGATTACCCCTTTTTAGGATAAGGTCCCATATTTAAGGAACATGGCGTAAATAGGTCACAAGTCCCCTATGATAACTTCATCGTACCAAATCATGAAAAGAGGAACCATATTTATACTCAGTTCAAATACAAAGCAGAGATCCATGGAGAGAATCGTGCATAGCCTTCACACATTCAATGTCCTGTAACCTTCAATCTATCCAAATTGGACATCATGACAACAAGATATGAAATTAGAAGCAAACCTTGGATCAAAGGAATTGATCCAATGTAATGTTGTTTGAATCCCCATCAATTATGAAAAATGAAACTCAAATTCCTAATCCCAAGCAGTGAATTTATTCTACATAAAGAGATGGGTTGCTTTATTTTCAATTAATCATAAACATGACAGAATGTACTTATTTCAATAGATAACTTATTATCTACTACAAACATGATTTCACAATTTATAAGAGTACATCGTATAACGAAAATATCACTTGTCAATATTTGAAACTTTTATGGCAGAAGTCATCATAGGTACTAGTCATGTTAGAGGTGTTACATGACTTATGTCAATGACCCTAACATGCTCCTAAGCGCGCGGTTCCAAAGCACAGTTTCCATAGACCAGCTCTTTTTTTGTCATCCTTTGAGAAATATATTTCATACATGCGTCCAAGGAATATGTTTTCATGGACTTTTGATTCCAATGTTGATGGGCCTGAGTTTGAAGTTGGTGTGAATGCAATAATTGAGATGCATAACCCCAATGAGGTGAATCCTATCATGGATACTCAGCGGCTAACTGATGAACATGCATGTAACGTTCTCAACAAGATTTCAGTAGAAGTAGAGGCATGGTTATTTGGGAAGAATAACATAATCAAATCCCCGGAGGAATAATTGGAAGAAAATAATATGGATATAATCAAGAGAGACAAGGAGATAAAAGGGAATGAGTCCATAATAACGCAACTGACAACTAAGTTGAGAGAGGAAAAGGTGAAGGTGCGCGAAGCTTACAATAAGGAAGAGACTATCTCAGAATCCATCATTATAACACGTCCATATTTGGCCTCTCCTGAGTAGAAGTATGAGACAACTTTCCTTTTCCTGGAGGATTTGACGTGTTTGATCACAATGGAGAAACAATCTCTTGCACTGGATTCGGTAGAGGAAGTTATAGCATGAGAGAGGGCCAAGGAGAAATAAAATATTTAAATGACCATAACTTGGTATTCTTATCTTCTTGCCTCAGTTAAAACCATGGCACACATGGCCGAAGTTTTCTATGACAACTATGGAGACAAGGAAAAGGTGGCATGTATATTGGTTGTTACCCATGAGGTAGACCTGAAGGATTTCTAGGAGAATAACAAGGGTAACAAGGAGGAGTGGGAAGAAATTATAGCATAATTTCATAATAATTCAAAGGTGATTGAAGACCTAAGGGTCTCAGTTAAAAATAAAGTAAAGGAATTATATCTCAATGTCATGCGAAGGACGAACGCATTGAGCGACCTTAGAAAGAAGATGGGGAACATTATTGATACACTAAAGGCTAAAGGTGAAGAATTATCATTTGATGAAGTCAGCACACTAATAGGGGATTTATTTCAACAAGCGCAGAGTGAGGTGGATGCATGGAATAAAATTGAAGCATCCTTGAACAAGACTTCCCGATCCTTTTGCAATAGTGATAAAATTCTTTTGTTCTTTGGTGCAAGTCGAGTACAGATTATTCGTTCCTTCCATTCTTTATTCTTTGATTGTTAGAGTATGGATTTTTTCCTAGGAAAGATAACACATTTAGTGTGGAGTGATGTTGAGCCCAAAAAATGACTAAGTCCTAAAGAAAAGGATGAATGTGTGTGGAAGGTACTATGGAGGAAAGGGCACAAGGAGAGGTAGGTTGGCGCGTGAAAGTAGGAAAAGGGGTCAAGGGTTTAAGGACTTAGACACATTTTAGTTAAATGTTATCACATGCAAAACACGTGAGGCTACATATAAGCATATTGATGACAAGGTTATTACAAAGAGACTTGAGGCTCAAGAAAATAATATTCTAGGGAATCTTTATGGTTACGGGATGGAAAGTGGAGGTTGTTATTCCTATATGGCATCTACATGGCTTAGGCACTTGAGTAGAACATAATATGATGACATTTGGCATGTGGGCCTAATTCTAGAATGATGATCAGGAGATCTTCTATTCTATTTAAGGTGGCACTTGGATTTAGACAAGGGTATTTTTACTATGGATAATGCAGAGAGAGTTAGAGATTAGAGGGTGTGTGTAGAGGATAAGTGTGTATGTAATGGTGGATTTATGGTGATAAATATGAAATGACTCTTAGGGGGTAATATAGTGTTTCTATTTGTGGGATGTTATTATCTTGATCTATTCGGTCTATTGTGACCCTTTTAATGTAGTATGGCTACTATAAACACCAATTTTCAATATATATGACTGGGTATTTTATATATCTTTGTTTATGGGTTCAAACCCTAGTGTTCAGTTTGCTCATGATTTAGATATGGTTCCTTCATATTGTTATAATTCTTATTTTCTTTTCATTATGCATCTATGCTTAGATCTAGTATCTTTACTTCTTCTTGTATTTTTATTTTTTTAAACATTCCTCCATTAATGGTAAATCATTCTTACGAATCTCACATAAGGATGGTCTTGGCATGCGCATACACCTCGGGTGAGTGCCCATATAATTTTGGGTGATAGGCCAGTGCACTTGGGATTTAAAGGGATAAGGTAAATAAGGCTACATCATGTCATTCAATTAATTCCAGGAAGCCAACCCCCAAACATTAAGCCTTATAGGTACCCATATGTGCAAAAGAGTGAGATCGAGAAGATGGTTGAGGAAATGTGGAAAACGGGTATTATTCTTCATAGTCAAAGTACTTATTATGCTCTAGTGGTGATGGTGCATCACAAGGATGGAAGGTGACACATTTTTCTAGACTAAAGAGAACTTAACAAGTACACTATTAAAGATAAGTTTCATATTCTTGTCATTAATGATTTGTTAGATGATTTGCATGTTAAGAAATATATGTTAGTGTTCACATGTGATGAGTAAATAATAATTACGTGAGTAATTATTATCTTGTAAATGGTTAGTAGTTAATAATATTATTGTTGTATTAACAATAATATATAATAGTTTGGAATTGTTTTAACAACTTATGTAATTTGAGTTGTGCATTGTTACATGAGTAAAAATCACATCTAAATAGATATTTGGTGGGTTAGTAGGTTGAAAAAACTCCTCTTTTGTAGGTGTGATATTTCATAGATACTAGAAAGATGTTGGACTAATAAGTTGTAAGTGGCATAAGTTTCAGCTGGTAACTCGGAATGGGGTGTCACTTTTTTTGAAAATTTATTTTTTTAGCTCTTTGCATTGATCCTATGCTTTATGCTGCTGAAAAAAATATATTTTAGAAATTTTTACTTTCAAATTTTGAAAAGTTTATTGTAAGGGTGCATTTTCGACTAAGTTCAACACCCATAATGGAAATTTTGTTGTAGAAATTCAATGGCAAAGAATTTCACACATGGTAAGTGCGAACTCCATTACTTTTGATCAATAAAGACTTGTGGGAAATTTTTGAAGGAAAAATATCAAAACCAACTTATGTTGATGAAGCCACCAAATGGGAAAGCAAGGATAAGAAAGCAATAGAAATTATTGGTCTTGGATTGTCTAATGCTTATTTACAACATATTGATTTATCAAAAATTTCAAATTCCATATGGACTACTTTGAAAAAGCTATTTGGATCTCAAACAGGGAGCGCAGTGGTGACACTCAAGAAAAAACTATTCGGGCTCAAGATGGAAGAAGGTAAGAGTATGGTTGATCACATAAGTAAATTTCGTTCTATTTCAAATCAACTAGCTAGAATAAAAATTGATGTGAGAGATGATGATGCAAAAGTAGTATAGTTAAATAGTATTCCTCCAAGCTATTCTAATATGGTATTCACATTGATTAAAGTAAATCCAAGTTTGGAAGATCTAATTTCTTCTCTGATAGAAGAAGAAAATTGGACTAATAAAATTGAACCAGAAGAAAGTGCAATGTATGGAAAAAAATAGATCACATGCTAAAAGCATATACAAATCCTCTTTTAACCAAGGATCACATTCCAAATATATTAGCAAATATATCACTTGTTACTATTACAAACAATCTGGTCATTTGTCTATAAATTGCAGGAAAAGAGAGTAAGATTTACTTGATGGAAAACTACAAGAGAATGCCATGGTGGCTGATGACGAAGAATGGGATGATATAGAAGAATAAAAAAATAATGATAATGGGTATGATTCTGAAGACTATCTATACTAGATAAAATACATCTGAGGATGGAGGACACATGAGGTTGGAGGTCAATCAACAACCTCTCATTAATCATTAGCGACAGGGCCGCACAAAAACATTGGTGACTTGTGTGTTTTTTCAGTATTTGTTTTTTATTGTGGCGTTCTTATTTTGCAGTGTTTTCTAAATAATGGAAATTTCACATTTTGGGGGGTAATATGACACAATATTTCACTTCCATTCTGCATGAAATTGAGCTATGTAACCTCATAGTTTATAAACATAGTGAAGAAAATGAAAGCACAAAAGTATAATCAGCATCATGATACTTGAAGATGATGAGTAGGGGATCATACCTGGAACAGTGGTTCCTATTTTTGAATGGGGGTTCATACTGGATGGACAGGGGTTCGTACAGAGGTCCAAGATCATGAGAAAGTAGATGCAAGCAAGCTGAAAAAGAATTGTGACTATATTTTCTCCCATGTAAACACTAAGGGGGAGAATGTTAGGAAATATATGTTAGTGTTCACATGTGATGAGTAAATAATAATTATGTGAGTAATTATTATCTTGTAAATGGTTAGTAGTTAATAATATTATTGTTATATTAACAATAATATATATTAGTTTGAATTTGTTTTAACAACTTATGTAATTTGAGTTGTGCATTGTTACGTGAGTAACAATCACATCTAAATAGATATTTGGGGGGTTAGTAGGTTGAACAAACTCCTCATTTGTAGGAGTGATATTTCATATATATTTGTATGTCTTGTATGAATGGGTAGTGAGAAATAATAGAGAAGATATTATATAATTATGTTTATTATTATTTTTATCTCTATGTAGATCTAGTTATACGGTGTCATTGCATGGTGCAATTTAGTTTACAAAACTAGATTTGCATTTTTGGTATCACTAAATTAGACAAAAGAAAGAGGATATTCATGAGACATCCTTCAAAACTCATCATGGCCATTATGAATTTATATTGATCTCTTTTTTTCTTACTAATGCACCATCCACATTTCAGATTTTGATGAATTTAGTATTTCCACCACTTCTACAGAAGTTGTCTTGGTGTTTTTTTTATGATATCCTCATCTACATCAAATCCTAGGAGAAACATTTACATCATGTAAATACAATCTTGGAAGCTCTAGAGAAACATCAACTAAATTACAAGCCTTCAAAGTGTTCTTTTGGGTACAGGAACTGGAATATGTAGTCCATATTGTCTCTCATGAAGGTGTTAAGGTGGACTCAATCAATAGCATGGTGGAATGGGAAGTCCCAAGAACCCTCAAGAATTTACAAGGTTTCTTAGGTCTCAGGATATAATATCACATATTTGTAAAAACACTATGGCACTATAGCAACACCACTCACAAATTTATTAAATAAAGACTCCTTTGATTGGAATGAAGAAACTTCTAGTGCATTTGAAAATTGAAGGTGGCAATGTGCACCACTCCAGTATTGATAACCCCATATTTCTCTAAGACCATCGTAGTTGAATGTGATGCTTTAGGAGATGGGATCAGGGAAGTACTCATGTAAGAAGGAAAACCCATAGCATTTGATAACTGGAAACTAAAACAAAAGAATTTGTTGAAGCCTAACTATGATAAGGAAATGATGGCAATATTACATATAGTTAAACAATGGAGACCATACTTGATGGGTAGACATTATTATCATGAAATTACAATACCCTTGAATGGCCTAATTGTGGATGGGGCATTTGGTGTAATTTTTGTAACATTGGATCATCTCTCAAGTTGTGGGACTTGTGGGATTGAGCTGACCCTCCAGAGAAATTTGGTTTTTACTCCTAAACTACCTGCCATAATCTACTCCTAATTCAAGAAAACAACTAATCTTAATCTAACCTTCCAAGGGACTAGAGGGAGAGAGTGCAAGAAAGAAAAACCTGTAGTAACACCGGTGATACACCAGAAAAGGAGGTTGTTAGCCAAGAATCCAATTGCTTGAAATGGAGAGAGGTGAGCAAAGGAGAGGGTGGAAAATATGAACCATAGGTAAAATATGAGATTCACACAGAACAACACTTCAAACCCATTAAAAACATCTCCCACAAACTTGTAATAAACATCAGAATATGCATAGTATACCCTGCAATGAAGAGAGGCAAGTAAAGACAACAAAATATGGGAAGGATGGACAAAATACATCACAAAAACATATTTTATTGATCCATAAGTTTACACAGTACATCATTAGTGGAAAATAGGTAAGAAGATTCCATTATAAATCTTAGAAAGGGGGATTAAACTCCACATTCAATTCTAGTAGAGAAGAAAGATAAAGGGGGTGGGAGAGAAAAAATGACCAACTCCTTTACAAATGAGCCCAAGATTACAATTTATAGAATTGAGAAGAGAGAGAGAATACAATCCTGAAATCTTCCTGTCAAATACTTGTAAATTGCAATAAATGAGTGCAATTTATGAATTTTTTCTTGCAAAAGGCTCCCCATGTTGTCCCATAACCTGTAGTAGAGAAAGAATGATGGTCATCCCATTAATTGCATTTCCAACCACCATCCAGCTGCCTCCTTGAACTAGGTTTGTTCTCTATAAAATTCTCCTCTAAAACTTCATCAATTTTGGAATTTCTTAGTTTTGTGCATTGGTCTCAAAGTTGCGATTCAAAAAAGTATTCATTTGCGTGATTCATTGATAATTTCTCAAGATATGATCTTTTAATTAAAGGTAGTTGTTTGGTATTTGTTAGGTTTTCCTTGATCTTTACAGGACTGAATTAAAATCCTACTTGGAAATCACCTTGAAACATCTCTCCTTCTCTTCCTAATTTTTCCCTGTATAATTTAATAACTTGGTACGGTAAAATTTGGTGGCACCTATTTATATCTATATCATTTCCATTTGCAAGTTTGAGGTTTGAAGCTTATATTTAACAATTAAACACAACCAGCTTGGCCAAGCTGGCTACCTTCATATCTCTACATCAAGATTTTCATCTTTGTGTACTGACTCTTCCCTTGCCCATGTGTTTTGATTCCCCTTTTATATGTCTCTTATGGTCTATTGAGCCCTATATCGAGTTGGCTCCTCATTGATTGGAGTATGCCCCATACTCCCGCTCGTTTGACGTGGAGACCCTGTTGGATGTTACATTGGCTTTCATGTTTTTCATTGATGTGCTTTATCAACACATTCTCCGACCCCTTTACGTGTCAAGATTGTATAGTTTCATTTCATTGGCACCCCTTTCTTGACTATCGAGATACCTACCTACTAACATGGCCTTCACCATCGCATTGAGGGCCACGCCTACCTATTCCACCAACTCACCTCTTTATCTCCTCTTTGCGCCGAGCTATTTCATATTCCATCAAGCCCTACCTCCAACTTGTGCTACATGGACTCACCATCAAGTTTTGAGTTGTATACCTAAATGGTGAACCCACATGGAACCACCGCCTTGTATTGTGGCTTCTCGACCCCTTCGGAAAACTAGTCTCCTCACAGCCCAAGCCACTTGTGCCACTCTAACTCACATCGCCCGAAACATGGGATCCCAACTCATCTCACGCCTGAAATTTTCTTCTTGCTCTTCCATTGATCAGGAAAGTTAGTTCATTGACCCTAAAAATGTTTGCATCCCCCATGCAACTCATCAAAATTGACTTCTCGGTCCTGCATTTCCCAAATTTAGCTCGGGCCATTTGGGCCATCAATCTCTACCTTCCCCACAAATCTCTCACTGTGAGTATTTTAGATTTCACATGTAAGTATGTCACACGGGCCTCTTGGGTCATCAAAACCCATCATTTCCACAATTCCACTCACCCCTAACTTTGTCAGTGATTTGGGTTTTACGCGTCCCAATAGTCTAACCCCCTTGGGCCATGTCTTGTTGTGTTATCCGCACCTTGCTTTGAACTCATTTTGTGGATAATTCCCAATCATCACTACATGCCTTACCCAATCTCATTTTGATTCCTCCATTCTCTTCTCAACTTCAACTCACCTTGGACATGAATGGCTTGGTCATGATATTTTGAATAGCTAGCCACTTTGAAGTATAGCTCGCTTGTCAAGCATGACTCTGTTATCTCTGTAGTAGGATCTTGGGCCTACGAAGACAACTCAGATCCATGGTTCTTCCTTACACATTGATCCTTTTCTGAATATCCCTCATCCTATGTTCTAGCTCGATCAAGAGCTTACTCTACAACTTCCACAGGATAACTTCTAATTTAATGGTTCTTCAATTCAATTCCTTTCTTGTTTGATCATCTCAACCAACTGGTATGGAGATAGGCTCATTCACACTTGCCCCATTTAGAAATCCCCAAGTTGACTCTAAGTCCTCTGGCTTTCTGTGATAAGATTTGGCAGCTCGACCCCTTGCAACGTGCAACTAGCTCACTTCCCCTTTCCCGAGTATCCTGCTGGAACTCTAACAAGCCTACCATTATATTCAATGCTCTGTTGGATTTCCTTGTTTTTTGGCTTTGATCTCATGTTCATGGGAGCTTCGAGCTTGGTGTTATTCCATCCAATTGATCCAACACTTGTTCACAATTCTCAACTCGCCAATATGCATAACAACTCAGCACGTGCCCGACACCACTCATCACTACGTGAAGTAGCTCACCCTTGAATCTACTACAAGTTAAACCTGAGGAAGAAAAGAGATCTTGCCCTTGAATCACAACTAGCTTGTTCTTCTACGAAGAGAGATCTCAGGGCACCATAAGGTTGGGCCATTCATTTTTGAATGCAGATCGATGAGTGATCCTCAATAGCTCGGTTCTTTATCTAAACAATTCATTGATTTTTTCCTCATCGATAGTGGCTCAGTCCCTTAATAAAAACTATCTCAGTCAACATCATTCAAATTTCCCATCATCCCTAATGTAGAGCTCAATTAATACTTCAACTCACCCAATACTTCAAGCAACTCGGTGGGCAATACAACAACTTGGTTCCTTAATGCACAATACAACTTGGTCTTCTTTGAATGAATTCAGTGCCCTTCAATTTTGTAGTTCAATGCCCCTCCATAATGCATAACTCAGTGAGCCGAGGGGTAGCTCGGTTGGCTCTTTGCACGAGATGGTGGAAACTTCAAACCATTTTGACCCCCTTGAATTTGATACATCTATGGACTTATTAGGTGCACTGTGTCAGGACGAGGGGTGAAAAGATATATTTACCAACTAAATTAAATGTTAGGTTAACATACATTAATAAGTGGAAATATAAATGTGCACTCCATAATAAAATTAAATAGAAAATAAAACAAATTACACAGTGACACTGTATATAACGTGGAAAACCCGTAAATGGGTAAAAAACCACAGAATAATAATCCACTATAGAGAAACATTTTACAACCCAGTCTAGTAACTCCTTCCTCACTTCTACTCCATGTATTTACCCGGAATCCATTGATTCACATGATCTAATGAATATGACTTACAGTCATTTAAATAACTCGAAGGGTTGTCCATATTAAGTGACGGGGCACACCCCAATTTAATAAATAGTTAGTTAATTAATAACTAACAAACCTAATATAAAGTTTATATTTAAATAATAAGAATATAAACTATTATATATTATTTAATTATAAACTAAACATTATGATGCACTTAATATTATATTTCTAACACTCCCCCTTAATATTAAGTGGGGATCCATATGCCAATAGATTACCTGCCTGTGGTACACTACATGATTTACAATCCTTAAACCATAAGGGTTTTAGGATAGCATATCGGTTGAAGGAATTATAACACCTTCATCATGCTCAACTTACCTTTTGGTACAAAAGGATTTGGAATCCATAAACCAGACATATGATTTAGGCTAAGCATGATTTGTGAGACTACATCTCACAGTTTCTCGTGGAAATATTCTTATATCGCATCTCTAGGAGCCTTTTTATAACACAAGGACCTCATTTACGAACATATGCACACTGGACTATATTTTTCCCATAAAATCTATCAGTTTACATGTAAACTCTATCAGTTTACTCTATATCATACAAGACCTTTTACAATGTTGTTAAACCAAAGTAGAAGTGTAGAGGAGAAGGAGTCAACAACCGGCCAACCATTAGAAGGTGACATTGCATGCACACTCCCCATCAATGGCAACTCTGAAAGGCCAAGCATTGCATACACTTGCAGTATTTTACAGCACATAATGGCTCATAAACATAACTGCAATCTTAATCTTCATTCTAGTAGAACTGAATATCTCTATCACCGCAGAGAACCTTCTCTCGGTTAACACACATATGAACTTCAATATGTTTCATTCTCTGATGTTAAACTGGATTCTTTATCAAGAGTAATACCACTCTGACCAACATATAGAATAGGAATACTTGCTTCAACTTCCATGTCTATCTCTTCCAATAGCCACTTCAGCCACACGGCTTCTCTGTTGCTTCCATTGTACTTATCTGCCTCAGTAGAAGAAATGGAGACTGTTGGTTGCTTTTAACTGTTCCAAGTAATGGTTCCTACACCAAAAAACTTGAACACATCCAATATATTTTATATCTAACACAACATAACCCGGTTAGAGTCACAATATCCATATAAGCATATAAATCATTATTAATTTCACTTTTAACTAACTATAAAAGTTAAACACAAGTTGTAAAACAACTAATATAACAATATGCTTAATAACTAACCATGCTAGAATATGTTGAAAAAAATCAACATATTACTCTTGAAAATATATATTAGATGCAATTAGTATTAGACGTCTCCAATACAAACGCAAGGGCGTCCCCAAGTGTTATTTGATATGCATATAATAATATTTTAGTTTTGTATACTAATAAATATCTTCATTATCTTATTGTAAGCCTTTAAAAATAAGATAAGAATTGATAACATTTCAGATAATCAAGTTATACAAGAATAATAACAAAAAACATAATCCACCAACTGTGGATACTTTCCATGGATTTTGCTTCAAACAATGATCATGTAAGCACTTTTTAATGCATGAATAGTAGTTCTATTTTTGAAGCAAAAGCACATATAAGCTATTTTTTTGTATGTTTTCACTTATAGTTACTTCTTTAGAAACTTCTTTTTCAACAGTATATGAAATAGAAAATCTACTTTTCATTTAGAAGTAATTTATAAAGCTATTATATTAGCACTATGATTATTATTATCATCATTATCTTGATTTTGATATGATTTATTCCATTTTTTATTTTTAAATTTTGACTTATTTTTAAATTTACAATCCTCTTTTTTTATGTCTAAATTTCCCACAATTATGACATTTACCATCAAAACTGACTTTTAAGTTTCCTGGTTTCTTGTTTTTATTAAGAGTTTTAAAAATTGATTTTTGATTCTTGTTAAACCTATAAGGTTTACCTTTTTCTTTTTGAGCAAGAAGTGCATGTGTGGCATTTTCTTTTGAATCAAAATTATTCATAACCTGCTCTTCCTGAACAAGGAGATTACTAAGGGTTTGAAAATTTGGAATGTCTTGTTCGGATTGATACTTTGAATTCAAATTGAAATGAAATTTCTAAATTTTTAATGAATATTTTATTGGATAATAAAATAGAGCAATTTATCATAAATCGAATTACTGTCAGATCCATCTAATTGTGACTTAATATTTTTTATTTTTGATAAATAATTAATCACTTTTTCATCTCCCTTCATGGGAGTTGTCATAAGCTCTAAAACTAATTTAATATTTTTTTATAAATGCGTACCTTCGTGCATCGACTCCAATTATGTCCAAGCTTCGCTAGGACTATCTAGATTTATGATATGAAGCAGAAAATCATCTTGTACACTTTTCAAGATAATGGACATTGCCTCTTGTACTTTTTGTTGATATGTGGCGACGTTATCAATAGTTACATATCTTCCAGTAGGAGCTCCCTCTGTTTCATTTACAACTTCCCACAGTTTGCGAGCCATAAATTTTTCTTTCAATCGAATCTTCCAAATGTTATAGTTTCCATTCAACATCTGAGATTTATCGATTGAAAATTGATCAAACCCCATTTGTGCATAAAATATAGATGAAACAATTAATAAACAAGGATTAAAAGAAAAGTTTTATAGAAATTCCCCCTATCATATTTTAATCCTCGTAATCGATCTCAATTACTTTTACGTCACAAAAGAGGATCATGTATATAAAAGAATCTATACACGAAAAAAATTAGAAATATATCAAAATTTTGAATTGAAATGTGAGTGAATTTGTTTTTAGTTTTTCAAATAAAATGACGGTGATTTTTTTTTTCATCGTATCATACCATTTAAGAAAACGATAATATTTCTCACAAAAAATATTTTTTATGATTAATATTTTCGAAAAAACAAAACAATAGTTTATATATATATATATATTTCAAAAAAACAATAATGGTTTATATATAAAAAAAATAAATTGTTGAGACTAAGCTCATGAATTAGGAATTAAAAAAATATCTCTTTAATTCGATAAAATAGTTGATTTGAATTTTATTGATTTTGAAAGTAAAAAATTCAATTTCAATTTCTACAATTTTATGGAATTTCAAAAAAAAAAATTACTCCATTAAAAAAGGTGAAAGGGTTTGAATCCTTAACCTATAATTTACTTTAAGACAATATTAAGCAAAATACAAAAGAACCATGAAATTCATATCCATATTATAATTATATGGCACGTTAATTTATTTATTTTGTAAAAACAACCTTTATGAAAAAATTCATATATAAAAATTGTTACAAAACTTTAATATAACTAAATTGATGTATACATATAAAACAAAATTTATATAGCTAAAAATAGTTTATAGTAAAAAATTCATAAAAATAGTAAAATATCTATAAACTACTTTATATACCGTACATACGAAGATTTAAGGAAAAAGGTAATAAACTATATAAGTTTAAAGACTTTATTTTAATACTTTATAAAAAATAATAAAACTATACGTTTGATTAACTAGAATGGGGGAGTTTAATATTTAAAGTCTTACCTATAATCTTTATTATTTTTACTCCCACAAATGTGGGACTTTCCCTGACAAAATCCGCCGCCAACCTCCGCTTATGGAGAATGCCACGTGAATGTGGTAGTTGTAGGTTTGGTTTAGATTGAATGGGGCCGCCCCCTTATACCATACTCACTGCATACGAAAATTATGTATATGGGGCCGCTTACTCTATAGTTTGTGGGGTTGAATAAAACCCATTTCTTAGGTGCTTAGGATAGTTTAATAGTTTACAAAAAAAAACTATAAGATTTTATTATACACTTTGTGATATTAAAATGGGGCCGCATTATTATAGCACCCCCTCCCTTTTTTATATATGTGCAACATAGTTTGTAGGGTTTAGGATTTATAAGGTTTATATAACCCATATATGTGTATGTATATATTTATTATTTTTATATATATAGTTGTATGTATATAATAACTATATTATATATATTTTATAAAGTATGAAAACTATATAAATTATACATACAAATAAATTTTTAAAAATAAAATAGGGTTTTCCATTTTAAATTGTAAAAACAATATTACCAGGAGACAATGGTTTTTACACGACCAATGAAAAACTTTAATTTAGGATTATATTTAATTTATTAAACCCGCTCTGGTACCATGTCAGGATGAGGGGTGAAAAGGTATATTTACCAACTAAATTAAATAACCCGATCTAATGAATATGACCTACAGTCATATTTAAATAACCTGAAGGGTTATGTCCATATTAAGTGACAAGGCACACCCTGATTTAATAAATAATTAGTCAATTAATAAATAATAAACCTAATCTAAAGTTTATATTTAAATAATAAGAATATAAACTATTCTATATTATTTAATTATAAACTAAACATTATGATGCACTTAATATTATTGTTCTAACACATTGAGACTAAGTGAAGATTCTGAGATCGTCAAAATTTTCCATTTGATTGCAAGGTGGGCCTCATGTTCCAAATTGAGTGAAATTTTGAACTTGAACAAGACCAAGAAGAGGAAAAATTCATCTTCTGAATTTTCAATCTTCCTAAATACCCGGATATTCCCCTAAACACTGAAGTCTGATTGCAAGCTCTAGACTGGTTGAGAGGTCCATTAGTGTAGGCATGCTCTGTTGTTTAATTTCACCCAAGCGGGGTGCAATTGGATAACAATTGGAGACTTGCGGGGCCATTTTCCTGCTAAATGGAGTGTTATTAACTTCCTGTGGCTATCCATTGGGCATGGAGTTTATGTAATCCTGATGAGATGATCTACACTCTGAAAAAAAAATCCCCGGAACATTTGGAGTGCTGATGTTTGCTTCTGGAACTACCTTTTGTTGCTTGCATTTCCCAACTCTTGTAAGAAAATCTTGAAATTCATTTTGTGAGAGTAGAAAATTGTATTTAAACTTAAATTCTACTCATTCCCAGCAATTATGATCCATTAAGGTTGAATGGTGAAGATCGCCTCAATATCTGATTTTTTGCCAAGTATGAGACTTATTTTCTTGGCAAGGTGAAGTATACTGTAGAGTTGTAGTGAGACTTGTCAACTTGGATATTATGGAACTGTATTAAGTTCTAATTTTCTTTCTTCTTCTGAATTTCCAATTTCAACATGCTTCTTGGAGCTTTTCTAAAGGCTATAGCTAATTTTTGACTTGGGCTGCTAGTTGATCCTCGATTGTTCACACAGGAATGGAGGTTTGCTACAGTTTTTCTTAGAGAGAATCATCAAGATCACCTCCTTAACTTATTTTAGTTTCTCTGCATTTTTTTTATTGAGTTTGAAACTATTACATGAAACTATGATTTTCTTACTGTAACAACTTGGATGGCATGGTGCATTATATTTCCTGGAGCAACATGAATAAAAGATATATACAAAGGAACAAATCATACATGCCTCAAGTAAGACATACAGAGTGTATAGAAGAACTTCTTCTATTGAAAACAAACCTACTCCTGTTACACTAGCCAAATAAATGGGAAACTTCAAACAAAACCTGCCACCAAAAATGCAAATTAGTTGCCCTTTCTCACAATTTGCATCCATGTAGATGATTTGGCACTGAGTGCAGCTAAGATTAGGAGTAAAAGATTGGCTACAAATTGACTTTCCACTCCCTCATTCATCAAGGTATCAACAAAAACAAGACATATACCTCTTCCGCATGTTGTTAATTTGGTTCTGATCGCCATTGTTGTTCATCCTTGGCACATTGAGGTTAATCCTCATGCTTAGAAGCAAGCATGACTAGTTGTGGCTTCTCTCTTGACTCCAATGAAGTTATGTATCTTATTGAGAAATGTCTTGTTCGTTGAATTTGGCCGCTTCTCTGAATTTAAACTTTCATAAGAAATTCTTCTTGTAGACTTTCCTAGAAAAGGTGATTATCTATGACTGGATTTCCTTCTTCTCGCACATCTACATACAACTGAAGTATCACCTAGGTGACTAATATGAAAGGGGTGGAACTTTTTCCCTTCCTTGGCAACATGGAACTCCTCTTCAACCTGCAGCTCACTGTTATTGATTGCAACATCTAATGAAATCATCTCTACATTATTGCAATCAGCTGTAACACATTTCTCATCTGAGAGTTTCTCCCTTGTTGCTTGAAGATTGCATTGCTCTTGAATAGCCTCTTCCTCTAGTATGAAATATGTAAAGTTAAATTCTTCAGTAGGCTAGTTTACAGGACTGTTATGGGAAGCAAGGTCTTCTTGAAATTTCTCCTCTGCCATGGATTCATCAACTAAATCAGATTTTTCAAATGAAAGCAATAAATTTTCAATGATGTTTTCTTCATCAAGTATTCCTAGATCTGATTTGGTTTCCTCCAACTGCTCCTCTTAAATGGAGCTTGGAGATTATTTTTATTTTCTTTCCTCTGTTCATTTTGTAATAGGTGTGTGATTAACAACCTCCGAAAGAATGGTGCCAATGTGAGCACTACATTCTGAGCAAACAAATTATTGATCATCATTTTCTTCTTCTCTTTTCTCCATTGTTGTTACAAAATCAGCATCTTCCACCACTTGTTCTTTAATTTCATCCTCCTCCTTAGGCTTCACCATCAAGGGAATTTTTTCAATTCCAAACCTAAGAGACCATATTTTCATATTCTCTGTCATTTCTTGTTGAATAGACTCTTCCTTTTATTTCCTTTGGCTGGTTATCTGACTGTTTTCTCCCCAAGATGAACTTTAGACAGCAAGAGGAGGGATGGGTTGGGCCCCAATAGGTTTTGCAATTTCTTGTGGTGGTGGAGGGGGTAGATTTTTTTGTTTGTTTGAAGGGGATGACTGTTTGGAAGGGAAAAGGGAAGAATACCTGAGATGGGATGAAAAACTAGAAGATGGAGAAGTGAATTCTACAATGGGGGAAGCATGTGAGAAACTTGGAAATTGAAACTCGAGACAAAATAGTGATGCTTAGGGAATGGGAAGAGGGTTGTGGGGTGAAAATGCTGAATTTTCCCATTAACCTACAAAATATTCAACATAGTTAACCCATTCTTCAATTTTGGGAAGCATCTCGGTGATGTAACTAAGTTTCTCTTGCAGGGTAAGAAATCTTGGACTAGGGCCTTTCCATCGACAAGGAACCTAAATTCAATTTTGAATGCTTTCTCTTGATTTGTAGCCCGGGCCTACATCATACTTGCTTCCAATTTGTCTATCTTCAGTTGTAACTCCACATTCTTGGGCATAAGATATCCCCCATAATTTACATACTCTTTCTCTTCCATAGCTGCATAGTCTAGCATGTATCCAAACCAATATGCATATTTCTCTTATGAGCATGTTCATTACTGATTTTATTCATAACATGGGTCTAGAAGAGATTGATAATAACCTGAGAATGAATTTTGCATGCCTAGAGGGGAGTATGGATTGTATGGCAGTTTCTGCAAATGTGAATTCCACTATGGGAATGAAGTCATGATTGCAAAACTTCATAAAA
Organism: Taxus chinensis; assembly: GCA_019776745.2. NCBI lineage: Eukaryota > Viridiplantae > Streptophyta > Pinopsida > Cupressales > Taxaceae > Taxus > Taxus chinensis. The sequence continues at coordinate 394,268,670 of CM034151.1, read as the reverse complement.
TAGAAGAAAATGAAAGAGATGGAAAGGGAAATGACTGAAAATGAATGAAAGTGGAAAGAGAGAAGCTCTGCAACTTCAAATATTGGATTGTTTGGACCAAATGGATTCATTATGTTTTTGAATGCTTCCCAAAATCTAAAATTTCAACAAGAACACACCAACTTGTTAAAATGGAGTCTGCTGTAAATAATTGAATAGCACACCAGCTAATGATCTTTAATTCAACTCTGCAATAAAACAACCCTGAAAGATGAAACTTTGACTTATGTGATGTCCCACCAAGCATACCATAACTATTATTAGGAAATTATAGCACCCTCGAATGGCATGATCATGTATGGGGCATTCAGTGTAATTTGTGTAACACTAGATCATCTCTCAAGCTGTGGGACTTGCGCACTTGAGATGACCCTCCAAAGAAATTTGGTTCTTTCTCTTAAACTACCTCCCACAATCTACTCCTAATGCAGGAAAGCAACTGATCCTAATCTACACTTCCACGGGACCAGAGAGAGTGCACGAAAGTAAATCCTCCACTAACAGCGGTGATACACCAGAAAAGAAGGTTTCTATCCAAGAATCCAACCACCTGAAATGGAGAGAGGTGAGCAAACGAGAGGGTGGACTAGATGCACCACAGGCCAAAGATGGGATTCACATAGAACACCACTTCAAAACCATTAAGCGTATCTCCCATAAACCTATAATAAACATCAGAATATGCACAGTATACCCTGTAATGAAGAGAGGCAAGTAGAGACAACAAAATATGTGAAGGATGGAAAAAATGCATCACAAAAACATAGTTCATTATTGCATGAGTTTACACAGTACATAATCAATGGGAAAGAGGCAAGAATATTCCATTAAAAAACTTGAAAAGGAGGCTTAAGATCCACATTCAACCCTAGCAGAGAAGAAAGAGAGAGGTGTCAGGAGAGAAAAAATGACTAACTCCTTTACAAATTAGCCCAATATTACAATTTATAGATTTGAGAAGAGAGAGAGAATACAATCCAAAAATATACCTTTCAGCCACTTGTAAGATGTAATAAATGAGTGCAATTGATAACATTTTTCTTGCAAAAGGCTCCCCATGTCATCCCATAACCTGCAACATAGAAATAATGATGGTCATGCCCATTAATTGCATTTCCAACCACCATCCAACTGCCTCCTTGAACTTGGTTTGTTCTCTGCAAAATTTTCCTCCAAAACTTCATCAATTTTGGAATTTCTTAGTTTTTTTGCTTCAGTATTAGATCCGCGATTCCAACGAGTATTCATTTGCATGCTTTAGTTGAGAATTTCTCAAGATATGAGCTTCTAAGAAAAGGTAGTTGTTTGGTGTTTGTCAGGTTTGCCTTGATCTTTACGGGACTGTGAATTAAAATCCCGCTTGGAAATCACCTTGAAATATCTCTCCTTCTCTTCCTAATGTTTCCCTGTATAATTTAATAACTTGGTACATTAAAATTTGGTGGCACCTGTTTATATCTATATCATTGGCATTTACAAGTTTGAGGTTTGATGTTTATATTTAACAATTAAACACTACCAGCTCGACCGAGATGGTTATCTTCATAGCTCTATATCGAGCTTTTCATCTCTATGGACTAACTCATCCCTTTCCCATGTGTGTAAGTCCCCTTTTATTTTGTCTCTTATGGTCTATTGAGCCCTATGTGAAGTTGGCTCCTCATTGATACGAGTATGCTCCATAATCCCGGAGACCCTGTTGGATGTTGCATTGCCTTTCATTTTTTGTGTTGACATGATTTATCAACACATTCTCTGACCCCTTTTCATTGGCGCTCCTTTCTTGACTTCCGAGTTGCCTACTTGTGGGCCAAGTCTACCAACTCACATTTTTATCTCCTCTTGGTGCCGAGATATTTTGTATTCCATCAAGCCCTGCCTCCACCTAGAGCTACGTGGACACGTCATCAAACACTGATTTGTATACCTAAAATAAGATCCCACGTGGAACCAGCACTTTGTATTGCGGCTTCTCGACCCCTTGGGTGAACTAGTCTCCTCCTCACGACCCTAACTTGCATCACAGCCTCCCAACTTGGCTCATGCCAAAAATTCTCTTCCTGCTCCACCATTAACCATTAACCCAGCCACTTGGGTCGTTGACCCCTGTAATTTCTGCATCCCCCATGCAACTCAAAAAATTTGGACTTCTCGGTCTCGCGTGTCCCAAATGCGGCTCGGGCCATTTGGGCCATCAATCTCCTCCATCCCCATGAAGCTCTCATTGTAGGTATTTTGGATTTCATGTGCACATATGTCCCACAGAACCATTAGGTCATCAAAACCTGTCATTTCCATAATTCCTCTCACCATTGACTTGGTCGGCGATTCAGGTTTTTCTTGTCCCAACATTCCAACCCGCTTGGGCTGTTTGGGCCATGTCTTTCTACGTTATCTGTAACCTTCCTTGAACCTGTTTTATGGCTAAGTACCAATCACCACTAAATGATTTACTCGATCTCGTCTTGATTCCTCCATTCATTTAGCTCACCTTGGACACGAATGGATCGGTCACACTATTTTGGGTAGCTCGTCACTTTTAAGAATAACCCGCCTCTTAAACATGACTTGGTTATCCCTTTAGAAGGATCTCAAGCCTACGAAGATGACTCAGACCCATGGTTCTTCCTTTCATGTTGATCCTTGTTTAAATCTCCCTCATCCTATGTCCTAGCTTGATCAAGAGCTTACTCTGAAACTTCCACAGGAACAGCTTTAAATTTAATGGTTCTTCAATTCAATTCCTTTCTTATTTGATCATCTCGTATAGAGATAGGCCCGTTCACACTTTCCCCATTTAGAAATTATTGAGTCGAATCTAAGTCCCATGGCCTCCAGTGATAATATATGGTAGCTCGGCCCCTTGCGATGTGAAACTATCTCACTTCCCTTTGTCTAAGCAGCCCATCAGACCTCCAACGATCCTTCCACCATCTTCAATGCTCTATTAGGTTTCCTTTTAGTTTTTCTTCGATCTCATGTTCATGGGGGCGTCAAGCTGAGTGCTATTCCATGTAATCAATCAGCTACTTTTTCATAATGCTCAACTTTCAAATCTTCGCATCGATTCTGCATGTGCCCGACACCACTCATAGCTGCGTGAAGTAGCTCACCCTTGAATCTGTTATGAGTTCAACCTAAGGAAGTAAAGATATCTTGGCCTTAAATCACAACAAACTTGTTCTGCTACAAAGAGAAAGTTTGGGGCACAATAAGGTTGGGACATTTAATGTTAAATTCAGCTTGATGAGTGATCCTCAATAGCTCGGTTCTTTATCTAAACAATTCTCCGAGTCCTTCCTCATCGACAGCAGCTCGGTCCCTTAATCAAAACTATCTCAATTAACATCATTCAGCTTCCCCATCATCCCTAATGTAGATCTCAATTAAGACTTCAACTAGCCCATTACTTTGAGTAGCTTGGTGGCCAATACAATAGCTCATCTCCTTAATGCACAATGCAAGTTGGTCTTCTTTGAATGAATTATGTTCCCTTCAATTTTTTATTTTAATTCCCCTCCATAATGCACAACTCGGTGAACCAAGGGGTAGCTTGGTTGAATCTTTACATGAGCCGGTGGAAACTTCACACCATTTCAACCCCCTTGAATATGATACATCCATGGACTTCTCAGGTGGACTAAGACTAAGTGAAGATGTTGAGATCATCAAAATTTTCCATTTGATTGCAAGGCGGGCCTCATGTTCTAAACTGAGTTAAATTATAAATTTTAACAAGACCAAGAAGAGGAAAAAATTCTCTTGTGAATTCTCAATCTTCCTAAAGACCTGGATATTCCCTTGAACACTGAAGTTTGACTGCTAGCTCTGGACCGGCTGAGAGGTCCATTAGTGTAGGCATGCTCTATTGTTTAATTTCACCCAGGGGTGCAATTGGATAACAAACACTTCAAGATAAAAAATGATCGTGATAGTTTGACATACTTCTTAGAACAATGACTATCTATGAAGTATAAATTGGTTGTTGATGCACTATATAGGAGGGATGAGTCCACAGAAGCATTGTTATGTGTCATAACTATACTAAAGGTAGATTGGGTATATCAATCAATGGAATAATGGAAGAAAGATGCATCAACCCAAAATCTTATTTAGAATCTCTAGAAATATCCAACTATATCTAAAAAAATTATATGGAAGGGGGATACATTGTGGTACAAATACAAAATTTATTTATGTAAGAAATCTACACTTAAACACCATGTTCTTTCAGAGCTCCATTATTCTCCACTAGGTGGTCATTTTGGGTTCTTGAAAACTTATCATAGAGTTAAGAAATATTTCTTTTAGGAGGGGTTAAAAGGAGATGTTCAAAAAAAATTGGCATAATGTGAGGTGTGTCAATGTAATAAGGGTTACCATTAAGACACCAAGTCTTCTTGAACCCTTGTATGTTCCTAGTGAAGATGGGAAGAGGTATCGATGGATTTCATCATGGGATTTCCTAATCAAAAGGGAAAAGTGTCATCATGGTCATGGTGGATAGAATTTCCAGGTATGCTCATTTTTGTGCCTTGGCTCATCATTTCACACCTAGTTTAGTTGTCATCTCATTTGCGGACACATTTCAAAATCTCCATGGCACACCCAAAATTATAATAAGTAATCACAGTCCAATATTTATGAGAAATGTTTGGACTGAATTGTTCTCTTGTTTGGGTACCCAATTGGCCTAGATTTCATCTTATCATCCCTAATTAGATTAGAAAATTGAGCTGGTCATTAAATGTTTGGAAGTATATCTTCGATTTTTTAGTTCATATAAATAAGAATGTTTGGTGAAATGGTTTCTACTTGCATGATTGTGGTAGAATACTTCATTTCATACATCATCCAAAATATCTCCATTTTTGGAAATTTATGGGTACCATCCTCCGTCACTCATCTCTAGCTTGAAGGTCAAACTAAAGGTGAGAGAAATTGAAGATCACATTCAGCACTAGCAAGATGTACTCTCTAGTCTTAGAGAAAATTTGGCAATAGCACAAAACAACATGAAGTAACAGGATGATCAATACCATAGTGAGTGACACTTTAAAGAGGGTGATTTTTTTGTACGGTTGCATCCATATAAGCAGTTATATTTAAAACAACAGAAGAAGGATAATAATCTTGCACTTAAATATTATGGTCCTTACCAAGTGTTGCAGAAAATTGGTAGTGTGGCATGTAAGATGAGCTCCCTCTAGGAAGGAAAATACATCTAGTATTCCATGTTTCTTGTTTGAAGAAATTCCTTATGTAGCACATTTCAACCCAATTGGTTCTTCCTAAATTATATGAGGAAGGAAGGATAGTATAGGAACTTTAAGGTATTCCTCATAAACACACCAATATATTGAGGACCAAAGGTATTACCGAGTATCTGATCAAGTAAAAGAATATGAATATTGAGGATCTAATATTAGAATATGTACTTCTATAACAACATCCAGGGCTTGCCAACATTGGGGAAAATATTGCTTTAAAAGGGAAGGTTATGCTACACCCTTAGTCCTATAGCTTATATTGGATATGTAGTGTCAACTTGTGGCTTACATAATCTCTCTTATTGTCATTTGTTATTCATTTATTTTTTCATATGTTTAGTAGGTTGGCCATGGTGTTAGCCATAGCATAGGATTGGTATGTATGTGGTATTAAGGATTAGTTAATCATCATAATGAGAATTTGAGTCTTATTGTATGGTTTAGAGGTTGCCCCCTCGAAGTGGATAAGTTATTCTACTTTCATATTGTGATCATTTATCTACAATCTTTTTTTCTTTGATGTTTTATTGCTAATGATATTTAGATTTATACAAGTAATTTCACTACACCATACAATATCATATCTCATTTTGAAATCAACTCATATGATTTCAAGTCCCATTTTTGAATGATGACTATTGTCATGAATAACAACAGTAAAAATGAATCCATATTTATCATTTATTATTAGATGGAATAATAACAATGTATAGGAAAGGAACCAATGATCTCAATTAAACAATTTTTTCCATATGTCCTTCATTGTAGATGTAGTCCTTATAACTATTTATTAAATCACATCGAAATAAACTCCTTACAAAATATATGAGAGTAATCATACACTTGGTCCTCTCTCGTCTTCTTTATTTGTTTCATCATACTACATAGCCGCACAACATAAAAATTGTAAAAATAAGGGGCGTGTGGATATACATATGACCATATTCTAAATATAATGACTATAATGCTTATTTCACTAAATTTGGAATTATTCCAATCTAAGGAGCTAAAAAATATAAGCAATATTGGAATCCAATATTACTAGTTTTGGATTCCAAAATGTTAAATTTTGGAATTATCTGTACTCCAAAATCACACATTAGAATCCAAAATCACATATATTGGAATCCAAAATCACATATATTGTAATCTAAAACCACATATATTGGAATTTACTACACTCCAAAATCACATATATTAGAATCTGAAAATCAAAATATTGGAATCCAAAAATTAAAATGTGGGAACCAGTTATTCCTTCTTCCGGAGTCTAATATATTAGATTACGGATTAAATTAATGAATCTAGGAAATATTGTTTATAATTTTAGGGAAGCTAACATTAATCTGCAAAAACAATAAATAGAACATGTTTATGTTTTATATGAGCTAGCGGACGCTAGGCTTAATTTTTTCTTTGGAATAAGGCTCTTATCAGTTTTAAAATGTCTTTAAGATTGAACTATGCAGATGTGGGGAAAATCATTTAATAAAGTCAAGGAATCCAACATTGATCTGCAAAATAATAAACATATCATGTTTTTGTTTTATACAGGATAGCGAACATTAGGCTTAATTTTTGCTTTGGAATAAGGTTCTTATTAGTTTTAAAATGTCTGTAAGATTAAACTATGCAGATCTGGGAAAAAATGTTTATTGAAGCAAGGAAGTCAACATTGAAATACAAAAAAATAAATAGATCATGTTTATTTTTTATAAGGGCTAGCGGCCGCTAGGATTAATTTTTACTTTGGAATAAGGTTCTTATCAGTTTAAAATTTGTGTAAGATTAAACCATGTAGAATTGAGAAAAATCATTTAATGAATTCAGGTAAGCCAACCTTGATCTAAAAAACAATAAACAAATTATGTTTCTTTTTTATACATGATAGTGGTCGTTAGGCTTGATTTTTTTCTTTGGAATAAGGTTCTTATCAGTTTTAAAATGTCTTTAAAATTAAACAATGCAGATCTAGAAAAAAACATTTTATGATTTCAGGGAAGCCAACCTTGATTTACAAAACAAATTACAAATCATGTTTCTTTTTTTATACATGATAGTAGTCTCTAGGCTTGATTTTTTCTTTGGAATAAGGTTCTTATCAAATTTTAAATGTCTTTAAGATTAAACTATTCAAATCTGAGAAAAAATATTGTTATGATTTTCAAGGAAGCCAACATTGATCTGCAAAACAATAAACAAAATATGTTTCTATTTTATACGGGCTAACAGCCGCTAGGCTTAATTTTTTCTTTGGAATAAGGTTCTTATTAGTTTTAAAATGTTTGTAAAATTAATCTATGTATAGATGGGGAAAATAATTCAATAAAGTTATGGAAGCCAGCATTGATCTGCAAAATATTAAATAGATCATGTTTTTTTATATAGGCTAGTGGTTAATAGGCTTAATTTTTGCTTTAGAATAAGGTTCTTATTAGTTTTAAAATGTTTGTAAGATTAAACTATGCAGATTTGGGAAAAATAATTTTACGAAGTCAGGGAAGACAACAGTGATCTGTAAAACAATAAACATATCGTGTTTCTTATTTATATGGGCTAGCAATTGCTAAACTTAACTTTTTATTTGGATTAAGGTTCTTATCAGTTTTAAAATGTCTGTAAGATTAAACTATGCATATTTGAATAATTAAAAAATCCTTGTGGCCTAGCAGCCACTAGGATAATGACATTAAAGAGATGTGAGACACTTCTAGGTTCATTTAGTATGTGATTGAATCTCAGGCTAACCAAATAATTACTGAAGATATTCTTAATAAACCTAGGTGAAGACGACGATCCAGACTAGGAGAATGTAATTAATTGTAAAATAATAGAAAATTAAGATTTTTTACATGATACCTATGAATGCATTGATTGTTGAGGTGGTTGGGAATGTGTCAATTCCTTACATTTCTGACCACTGCTGAGGCTATTTTATATAAATTCAAATAGCTTAGCAGGCGTTGAGATCTAATGTTTTGAATTCTGAATAAAGTGATGGGAATTTTATTTTTCATTTATATAAACCAATGTGAATAATTTGTGCACTAGACATTATGAAGTCAAGATAATTATATGGCTTTAACAAATTAAAGTAATATATTTAAAAATTAACGAACGCTAAGTAATGCTAATATACCTTACCTAGGTAAATTAATATTATTCAAGTAATGTGGAGCTGTGCTACTGTTTACTAGCTGCAAAGTTGCTTATAATTGGCGGATCTGGAGTTGTTTTTTGGCAGAGATATTCTATGATAGATATCTATTGTTTGCTTTTTGATCTCTTCTGTTGTTTTTTGGATCATTGTACGTCTGGATCCTTTCTTCTAATTTGTTGTTTTATCTAGCTGATGAGCCCTCTGAGGTTGGTTGTTTTGCCCTTCTCTGGGTTGTTTCTCTCACTTTTGATATCTGGATTTTGAGTCCTTTTGTATACAGGGTATAGTCCCTTCAAAACTATTTTCCCTTAATAAAAAAAATATTATTCAAATTATAATTCACCATAAATAAAAATATTATTTAACCTTTTTTATATATTAACATATCTATTGATAGAAATACATTTAAAGTCTTTATCATATTATAACACTACTAAAGATAGTCACATACATTATACAAAATAACATTACTAAAGCTAGTTTCACACATTATACAGAAAGGTATTCTCAAATAAAATTAGGTACAAATTACATAATTATAATTGGATTTTTTATATAATGACATCATAGGCATCTTCCACATCCTTCAATAGTTGCAACATAGGTCATAATAATCTATCAATTAGTTTTCTGATGATTTAGATTCAACATATGTAAAATGTGTTAGCAATTACATATTTCCCCACATCATTGAACTTTTTTTTCTCTAAAGTGTCATTTATAAACACTATATTTTTACAATTGAAATATGCATTAAAATTTCTCCAAACGATGCTAAGATTTTTTAGAAATATATTTGGATTCCTGGAACCTTGATAATCAATACGTTTAGACATAATGCAATCTTATTTTGTAAATATAAACTCAAAGCTTCTAACCTCTAAGCCAGTGTATCGAAGGAATGAAGGGATCATGTCATTAACATTTGAATTTCTTGCCGATGTCCACAACCTTATTCTGAAAAAAAAATTACAACATTGCAAGAACTCTTTGACATTAGGTCTTAAAAAATAATATTTATTTTTGAGGTCGATGCTACCAAATTCTTTTAACATGTCATGTGACGAATCAACCTTGTGAATGGTGTGTTCCAATATGCCATTTATATCAAATATTAAATCAATTTTATGTTGGATATGTTTTTATCTATAAATGACGAAAAATGTAATCAAATGGATGTGGGTGGTGAATTTTGACAAAAATAAAATTTGAGGGGTATACAACAGCCATATCAATACCATGAAAGTTGAAAAAAAAATACCCTTTAATAGATTTTGTTATTTTAAATATAAATATTTTCTTTTGAGCATTTACATTGTATGGAAAGTGGTTTTTTGAGGTATTTAAATCAAGTAGTTTTACATACAAATAAATTTAGGGTGGACCATTTGTTGCGCATTATGTCATGTATTTTTTCCACTTATGTGGAATCATTTGATTAGGTGATTGTTTGATGTGATTTGATGTGACTCATTTTATTGGCTACTTTTTTTTCAAATTTTATGTGAAAATTTTACATGTAGTAGTCCTTGACTTTACGTATACCCTTACCATTATTGATCCATGTTCCATGATTGTCTCCTCTCCCTTAGAAATAAATTTTTTGTACAAAATTGAATTGAAAAAAAAAGATTGTGCACTACTAATCTTTAGGACCTTTAAGGTAGTTATTTTATTTCATATAAATGCACAATACATTGTTGGATTTGAAAGGGAAAATATAATTCAAATGCCAATAGTGTGTTTAAAGTTTTTTAGCGATCTTG
>CM034151.1:393806661-394257935 GCA_019776745.2 Taxus chinensis | reverse complement strand
CCAACTATACTGCAAGTGCTCATCATCACCAAGAAAAACATTCCCAAAATCCCCTTGAACATAATCAACAAATAATGCCTATGTGGAGTAGCATGAAAAGAATCCCCTGAATCTAAAACCAAGATTCAGTAATATTATGCAAAGAAAGAATCGAAGCATCCTAGCATACATTACCTGATGCCACATTTTCCTCCTTGTTTTCTTCTTGTTGTTTCTTCTTATCCTGAATCTCCCAACAGTCCTTCTTTGTGTGCCTAGACTTTCCACAATTCCAACATACAATCTTGCTCTTTGATTTTGACCTTGCCCGATCTTTTGATTTTCCACGGTTTCCTCTATTCTTATGTCTCCCTCTAGTTTCCACTGTCAAAGCATTCCCTGAAGTAGAATATTCACTAGATATTTTTCTTCACATTTCCTCGCTTAGAATCACCCCTACAACATCCTCAAACTTCAACTTTGAGTTAGCTTGAACCAAGTTGCTTACCGCCATTACCAGGCTATTCCAACTTTTAGGTAAAGAGCACAGAATTAATAAAGCCCTAAATTCTTCATCAAATTATATTGTAACCAAAGCTAGCATATTCACAACCGTATTGAAATCATTTAAATGATCTGCTACTAAACTACTCTCAAACATCTTCATATTAAACAAACTTTTCATTAAAAATATTTTGTTAGAGGCAGAGGGTTTTTCATACAATTTCCCTAATGCATCCATTAGATATTTTGCAGTCTTTTCCTTTGAAACATTAAATAATACCAAATATTCAAGACACGGCCGAATCATTCCAAGTGCCTTCCAATCTAACAAATCCCATACCGTGTCTGTCATACTCGAGGGTTTGTTCACCTTCTCAGACAGCAGAGTATAAATATCCTTCTGATAAAGGTAATCTTCCATCTGCATCTTCCAAAGACTAAAATTCTACCTGTTGAATTTATCAACCCTAGATCATCCATCATTTACCATAGCTCCCACTCAAGCTAAAAACATTCCCTGTGACTCAACACTTTAGCAAACCAAACCAGGCTCTGATACCAATTGTTAGGAAATAAGTTATAAAATATGCGGAATAATCCCTTACATAATCGCAACAGTAAGAAACTAATATGCAGAATATTACAGATCTCAAATAAAAGTGAGAATAAATAAACACAACACAGAAGAAGATAGTATTTATGTGGTTCACCCAATTTGGGCTACGTCCACAAGAATCACTTGCTCAGATTTTATTCACAAGCCTCCACTCTCAATACAATACCCAGATCTGTTTGGAGCTATGCTCAACAAACTCCTACAGAATTCACACCTGAATTCAAAGCACTCTTGCAATGCATTTGCCTGGTCTATCTATCATATGCATAAGACCATATAATAGACAATTTCTTAAGCAGTTTGATACAAAACCGTGGCTATCAAAAAAATGGGCAAAAACTATGGGTATCAAAACAATGGGTACCGAAAAACCCTGGGCCCAAAAACAGCCCATAATAGTTACCCATTACCCATGGGTTAATAAACCACCCATGAAAATTTGCTTCGGGGGCTTCACCCCCGAAACCCCTTGACCCGTTCACCGGCGAGCAAGATCGCCGTAAAAATACCTGAGTGTAACACATAGAAGGTGTACCACACTCTAACATGAAAATATGCTCCACAAACATAACATTTTTCCCTTCATGTCATTGTACCACTCATTATACACCTTCTGCATTTTCCAACTCCCCTCAAATCAACATGATACACATCACTACACGTGTGCAGAAGGGTAAAGAAAAGGTAACTTACCCACCAACCAATCCTATACCCAACATACCATCTACACCCATACCTAAAATCACTACCCGCAATGCCACGTACCCCAATTCTAATGGCATCCCACATCGCACCATGCTCAAAAATTACACCAATCTCCACTCAAAATGTCCCTATATGACCTCATTCAAACCTCAGAATCCAATCATCAAGCTCTCATGGAGGTTCTTCAATCTATTGAGGTTTTACCCAATGACCCTACACTCGTATCCTCAATTATCACACCCCATCATGTAGCGTCTCTCACCAAATTACCACCTTCATCTCAACCCCACCCTATTCACCAAGTGGCCTCCCTTAGCTTCTCAGAGGAAGAGATCATGCCACACCAAAACGATGACCCAGACCCAGCCCTCTTATTCTCTATCCACATCGATGACATACGGGTACACCATGTGATGATTTATGGGGGTGCTAGCATTAACATTATTTCATCCCATGCATTCGCTCAAATGCGCATGCCTAAAAACTACATGCATAAACACCCATTCATGTTGCATTCATTCAATGATGTTATCACCTCTACACTAGGCACCGTCATCCTCCATGTTCATGTGGGTCCCTAGACTATTCCAGAATTGTTTTACATTTTGGAGGTGGAATTCTAATATAACCTGTTTCTTGGTAGACCTTGGATCTATGTCATGGGTTGTGTTCCTTCCACTTTGCATCATTGTGTAAAGTTTGAACACGAAGGACACACTTATACCATTCTAGCTAACCCATCACCTTTCAAAACATGCAACATGCTTTACCGACCCAATGATGTGCTCATACCTATCAAGCCTCCGCAACCACTACCGCTTCACCTACACCTCCACCTACCAATATAGCCACTGCTTGTATTGCGCATACCTCCTCCTTTCCTTCCACTGACATAACCTCCACAGCTGACCCATCAGCTTCCCAATATGATAACTCCACCTCCACATCAACCTCCAACACATTACCCATACCAACTACCTACATACCAACCACTGATCCCTTGGAAGGTGTTTTTCAACACCTCACTCTGGGGGAGTATCGCCTATATAGTGTCAACACATTTCTTACTTCACAAGAGTATGGAAGCCTTCACCAACACCCTTGCTATGATCACCATATAGGAGAACGTCTCTTTTATGGTCCTCCTCACCTTCGTACTAGTCTCACCTATGGGGGACTTGATACTACCACTTACACACCTGAACCACCCTCACAAACCCGCCCATTTTCTGCTGACTTCCAATCACTTACCAATCACCATTTCACCCACACCTTCCTGCACCAATGTGCATGGAAGGGTTTTGGTTTTGGCTTTTACGAGCAGTGTCTCCATACCGTTATTCCATGTACCACCTACAAACATAACAACTGTAGTGGTATCGACTTTCCCAAACCACCTACCAAACAGTCCCACATTGAACTCGTTAAGGACACTAGCCCTTCTCCACCTTCTTCACCCACTCCACCTTCATCACCACCTTCACCAATGGAGTCGATAGATCCTGAATCTATCCCTCCTAAAAAAAATTTCATAAAAACCATTTCCTTGGGGCCTCTGACTTATCAACGTGAGGGCGAGGCCCCTCCACTCTTCCCCTCCTGTATCCTAAAATGATCGATAATGACACACCTATAATTAACATCATTCAATGTCATGATGGTGAATTTATAATCACCTACCTTGGTGCAGAAGACTCATATATTCATTAGTCATTACCCTCTGAGATGCAAACCATGTTGAATGAATCGACTATCGAGATCAACATTCATACTCAGGACGACCCACACATCCTAAAGATCAGACAATCTTTAGATGCTACTGAACAGGAAGCCATCACTTCTTTTATCATAGATCATAACCATGCTTTCACTTGGTCTTATACAGACATGCCTGGTATTGACCCCACCATAGTGGTCCACAATATTGTAATCGTTCCCTATGCTAAACCCATCAAACAAAAGCTGAGGAAAATGCACCCTCGCATTTCTCTTCTTATCAAATAAGAACTTCAGTGCCTTCTTTCTATTTCCTTCATCTTACCCATTGATTATCCTCATTAGATTTCTAACATTGTCCCTATCACTAAAGCAACAAGGGGACTCCACATTTGCATAGAATTCCACGACCTCAACCTAGATTTCCCGAAAGATGACTTTCCCTTACTTGGTATTGATCAATTGGTTGACCTTATCATTGGTCACAAGATGCTATCACTCATGGATGGATTCTTGGGTTATAACCAAATCATGCTTTCCCCAAAGGATCAACACAAAACCTCGTTCATCACCCCTTGGGGGACCTTCTGCTATCGAGTCATGTCTTTTGGCCTTAAAAATGTTGGTGCCACATATCAGTGGGTTGTGACTTACATCTTCCATGACATCATGCATCACATATTAGAAGATTACATGGATGATCTCTTGGCTAAATCTAAATTTCACTCCGAGAACCTTTTCGTCCTTAAAACCAACTTTGACTACCTCATTAAATATTACATCCGCCTTCATCCTAAGAAGTTTGTATTCGTGGTTATTTTAGGAAAGCTCCTGAGATTTATCATTTCCCTCTGTGGTATAGAATTTGACCGTGCTAAATTCAAGGCCATTCTCGAAATGCCTCCACCTACTAACCTTCGACAACTCCGTAGTCTACAAGGTAAATTATAGTCCATTTTCCATTTCATTTCACAGTTATTTGATTGGTGTCAACCATTTCATCATCTTCTCAAGAAGGATATCTCCTTTAAATGGGATGATGACTGTCACAAAGCTTTTGAGGCCTTAAAACAATACCTTCTCCAACCACCCGCACTCATTCCACCTAAAGAAGATCAACCTTTTTACCTATACATATCTGGTATTGTTCATTCCTTGGGAGCCATGCTCGCTCATTGCGATGAGCAGCACAGGGAGAAGGTGGTTTATTACATAAGACGTACTCTTTTGGACTATGAAACCCGATATAACCAGCCCAAAAAACTTTGCTTAGCCTTAGTTTTTGTTGCCACCAAACTTTGTCATTACCTACTCAACCACAAAACCTATGTCATGACCAACACCAATCCCTTACACTTCATGTATGCCAAACCTTATCAAAATCAGAATGCCACACGATGGCTTATACTTTTACCTGATCTTGATCTAGAATTCATTCATCAAAATTCCATCAAGGGCCAAGCTATCACCGACCAACTAGCAGACACACCTATTTTTGGGGATCAACCCTCTAATTTTAACTTTCCAAATGACTCAATTACTACCCTTTCCCTGGACAAACCCCCTTACCAAATGAAACTCTTCTTTAATGGTTTTAAGTGTCAACGTGGGGGCAAAGCTAGAATTATCCTCATTCCTATTAATGGAGAACCCATGCCTTTTTCTTTCAAACTAGATTTTAAATGCACCAACAATATTTTTGAATATGAAGCGCTCGTACCAGGTCTCCAAGCACCCTATGCCCTAGATGTCAAATCAATCAACATCTTTGGTGATTCTCAAGTGGTCGTGAACCAAGTCTATGGTATGTACCAATGTCGTATCGAGATACTTCAAAAGTATAAACATCATGTAGGCATACTTTTGACCACCTTTGATTGTTACACCCTTCAAACCATCCCATGTTCAACCAAAAAATTTGCAGATACCATGGCATGCTTAGCTTCCCAAATACCTGCTTCACCCACCGATTCTAAAATATTTATCACTGTACACCTACTCCAATCACCTTCTTATTTACCTCCTGATGTTTACTCGATTGGAACCACTACCCCTTACTTGAGTGACCTTTGGTATAAACAATACTCCGAATACCTTTCTATCTCCATCTTATTGATTAGTGCATTTTTTGGCTCATTGATATCATTTCTTCAAGGTGAAAATAATCTTTTGATATGACTTATTAATACATGGGGATGTTTTGTGTAGTTATATCTTAGTAGATTTGATGCATTTTCCTTGCTATAGTTTATGAAAACCGATTATCACATGAACCTCCTACTAACTATATTTGTGAGATAAAATGTGATGATGTGTGTAGGAAATGATAAATGTTACTTATAGTTATGGAACCCAAGTTCAGAGCAAGTGGCAGGAGACTGTTTCCACCAAGTTAACCTATTAGTTGGGGCTTGTTCTTAACTTCCCGTAGAAATTTATGTTTTAATTAGTATTTGGTGTCCAGTGATTAATACCACCTGTTATGGCATGATTTGTAACTAACAGTACCTATATGAAGACTTCATCTTCTAAACATAGGGAGAACTAATTTTTGATATACTGAAGGAGATTATCTACATTCAATTTTTGGTATTATTATCTATTGTCTATGTTATGAAACTTGTTCTAAGTTAATGAAAATCACGGCATTTTGAGAATCAAAGTTTGGGAATCCCTCTATCCCAAGGAAGAGCAAGGGCCCACTCAACTAAGGAGACAAGAGGTTATTTTAATTTCATTTATGCATACAGTTATTTGATTGGATTTACTGCAGTTGTTGTTTGAGAATCTTGCATGCATGCATTGATTAACTATACCTGTTTTCTTCATTACCACTTTCACTTAGAATAAATTTTTCCATTATGAAAATATAGTTAACAAGTAATCTCACTTTCTACTAAGCTTTATTTATACAGTTGTAATTTCATTTGTTAAAAAGTAGTGTGTGAATATTTAATTTTCCGGCAAAAGACTAGTTAGTTTCCTTTCATCACAAATAGTTAAATTCTGTAGAACTGAATTTAAATTCTGTAGATTTTAATTATATTTCTGTATAATAGTCACCAAACTAAGCAACCCCCAATAGACCCAACAGATAACTGGTTTCATTAAACTCCATTGCATACTTCCTAGGACACAACCCTGGTTTCGAATGACACTGACAGGAGATTATGTCAATTAAATGGTTGGAAGAATACAATGACCCATCATTTTTGGCACCATTGCTAGGGACTAACCATAAGCACCATCATTTTTATTCCATATGCTATGGGTGTTAATGGAGTTCATATAGGAAACTAGTAGTTTTATTGGACCTCGT
Source organism: Taxus chinensis (assembly GCA_019776745.2). Lineage (NCBI taxonomy): Eukaryota > Viridiplantae > Streptophyta > Pinopsida > Cupressales > Taxaceae > Taxus > Taxus chinensis. Next base: position 394,251,096 of record CM034151.1, on the reverse strand, counting down.
TTTAAAACAACCAACCTTGATGCATAGGTCACGAGATAACCAAGGGAGATTTATAGCAAATAATATTCAGCAAATCTCTCTAAACAATTCACAAGGAAGAAACACTGAGAGTGATACAGATTCTAACTCAACGCCTACAACCTCTTCTGAGCATTCTGTATCCTCTTCACACCACTCGGGAATGGGGGACCATGGGAATGCTGGAGACCAACCTTTAGGGCAAACCTTTACGTATCCCATTGTCCTCAATGTGGATGAGGATGCACCCATGAAAAACATCTCACCATCCATCCTCCCCATATTTCGAGGTATGACCAAAGAAGACCCTGATTAGTTTCTGTTTGAATTTAAAATCATATGCTAGACATATGATTACTGAACTGACAATCAAAAACTCAAAATGTTTCCTTCCACTCTCAAAGATTCTGCTATGAGATGGTTTATGGGGTTACCATCTAACTCCATTAAATCCTAGGAAGCCATGGAAATAGCCTTCCTGGATAAATACCAAGACTATTGTACAAGAAGGGATATGAAGGAAGAGTTCTTCCAAATATGGCAAAAGGAAGATGAGAATCTAGAGGATTATCTAGATAGATTCCTCTTTCTCCACAAATGCAGTGGGTACGAGTTACATGCAGACATCACTAAGATAGACTTCCTTAAAGGACTGGATGAGGAAAACAAGGATTCCCTCCATCTCATGGGAGGAGGAGATGTGCATAAACTCACCATGGACTAAATCATTGAGCTATGTAGAAGATACTCTAGAACACATGGAGGAATACGAAGGAAACAAACATCCAAGTCTTTGGGTACCTCTGAACTTCTTGAAGAAATGGCCAACATGAAAACGGACATTATGCTACAATTAACATCAACCATAAATGGACTCAAGGAAAAAACCAACCCTGCCAAAGAATTGTTGGAAATATATTTCCCTAAATTTCAGAAGAGACACCCCTTGAGATAATTTCCTTTAAATGTCACAAACATGTGCTTAATTTGTGAAGTTAATGACCACGACATTAAACATTGCACATTCTTACCACACTTAAAGGGAGGTTTGAATTCTATCTCTCAAACGAGTGCTAAATTAATTTTTTTCCAAAGACCAAACAATCAGGGTGGGTTCCCATCTAGGCCGGCTCAGAATCCCCAAAGGATGCCATGGCTGAATAAAGCCTCTCAGTCTTCTTGGGGACAACCTGAGTGGGAAAACATGAACTATATGACTTATCCATAGCCACCACCCTGGACAAATCCCTACACTTAGCTAGGTTGGGCACCACCACCCACAGCCAATCCTTAGCACAACCAGTAGTGGGGTCCTCAACCAAATTTTAGCCAAAATCAGTCTTGGGCACCACCGTAAAACAATAATCAACAACGCAGATTCTAGCAACCACAACAAGATTTAATGCCTCCACCTCAAGCTTACCAACATCAAGGAAAAGCAACATAAACACAACTTCCGGCTCAACTAGTATCCAATCCTAAAAATCAATAGACAACTTCAATTGATGACACAGATCTAGGTAACACCATATAGGTTAATATTATTGGTAGTTTACGCTTGTGCTCTGGCAAAACATTGAATCCTCCTATTGTTATCATAGAACTACCTACTGATGCTGATAAAGAAGAAACCCTTGAGGATAATACTAGTCCTTCACCAATACCAGATACACCAGATGATCAAATACTCAAATAGAATACAGCCCCTTTTCCTAAGCGTTTACAGGACATTCAAACTCTAGATGAAACAAAGCTAGTTCAGGAATTAAACAAAGTACATATTGAGGTCCCATTTCTGTGAGAAATAAGGGACATCCCTGATCTAAACCAAACCATTAGAAATGAGTGTATCAAAACACCAGGAAGGAAAAAGAAGTACCCAAAGACTATCTGGGTTGAAGGAATTTGGCTGATTTAGTTGCTGGCACCCTTATCTTACCAAAATATGGGGATCCTGGGAGTCCTGTCATTACTATTTGCATAAACAACCAGTCAATATCTAAAATTTTGGTGGATCTTGGTGTTGCCATCAATGTCATCACAACAGAAATGTTTAATCTACTATCCTTAATAGGAATTCAACTGACCAACACTGTTCTATAATTAGTAGATCAATCCATTGTTGTACCTGATGGTGTGGTTGAAGATATAATGGTCATTGTTGAATCATGGGAATACCCAGTTGATTTCATGGTTTTGAATCCTAAAGCTCATAAGTTGGGATATCCAGTCATCTTGGGAAGGCCCTGGTTGGCTACAGTTGCTGCATACATTGACTGTAGGTCAGGAAACATGAAAATTCTAAATGGGTAGAAATCCAAACACATTTCATTATACCCTCCTGCCCAGCCTTATACGAACAATGGTGACCAGGTATGGGTGGATTCTTTGGATGCTAACTCTTTGACTTCTTCTTTTTTGACCACTGTTACAGTACAAATCCATATGGCGGAAGTTGTGGAGTCATATACATTGACTGATTCTAAGGACCCTATGACTACAAAAATCAGCACTATTGCTACAGAATATGGAACTCCAACATTAGACATATCTTCTACTATTTCTCTAATAGACATTACCTCTGCTAAGTCTGGTAGGAAACTCTATCCTTACAATTCTAAATATTTAGTTCATTATTTCTATTGTGCTTTAACTAAGATTCTGTCTTTTGACAACATACCCATATTACACATGCTTCATCCCCATTTTTACCCATTGAATTATTTTATTTCTAGTACAGAGCTTTCTCTTGTGAATGATACCAAGCAGGTACTTGTCAGTATGGGAAAAGAGCTGACCATAGGAAATGATTTGGAGGTCAATCAAGAAGCTAGGGTGCTTGAGGTTCTGAAGAAACACTCCCATGCTTATTCTTGGGATTACACTGATATGAAGGGAATTCATCTTAGCATCTGTACACATCATATTTACACTAATGACATCAAACCTATAAGGCATCCACAACGAAGAATCAATCCAACATGGAGGGACATAGTCAAAAGTGAGATAGAAAAACTCCTAAAGGTAGGTCTCATCTGTCCTATATCTCATAGTCAGTGGGTCTCCCTATTAGTTATTGTTCCCAAGAAGAATGGTAAGTGGTGAATATGTGTTGACTACAGGGAACTTAACAAATCCACTAAGAAGGATTATTTTCCCCTGCCTTTCATTGACCAAGTTCTGGACAATTTGGCTGGTAAGAAATATTTTTCGTTCTTGGATGGGTTTAGTGGGTATAATCAAATTAGTATTGCCCCTGTTGATCAAGATAAGACTACTTTTACTTGATCTTGGGGTACATTTGCTTACCGAGTCTTACCTTTTGGGATTTGTAATGCCCCTGCTACATTTCAGCATGCAATCTTAGCTATTTTTGTAGATCTTGATAACGAATGTGTTGAGGTTTACATGGATGATTTCACTATCCATGGATCCACTTTTGACGAATCTTTGAGTAACCTAGAAAAAGTACTCAGTCGATGTGAACAACACCAACTATCCCTGAGTCATGAAAAATGTCTAATGATGGTTGATCAAGGAATTGTCTTAGGTCACTATGTTTCAGCCCAAGGTATACAAGTGGACCCCCAAAAGATAGCAATCATCACCCAATTACCTACACCAGCTAATCAGACTGACATCAAAAGTTTTCTTAGTCACGCAGGTTATTACCGCCGATTCATAAAAGTTTTTAGCAAAATTGTTACACCTATTTTCTCACTTTTAACCAAAGATTGTGTTTTTGAATGGTCTCCTCAGTGTCAGCATGAATTCGATTCTATCAAAGAAAATTTGACCACAGCCCCTGTCTTACGTGGCCCTAACTAGGGACAACCTTTCCATATACAAACTAATGCTTCTAATATAGCCATGGGTGTTGTCCTTGGGCAAAAAGACTCAAAAGATCATATGTATGCAATTTATTTTATTAGTAAATATCTGACTCCTACGGAAAGGAATTACACTACTACGGAAAAAGAATTCTTGGCTATTGTCTATGCTTTGAATAAATTTCGTCATTACATCACTGGATATAAAAAATTTGTTTACACTGACCACTCTGCCATTCGATATTTGATGAACAAACCAGTGGTTGGCGGAAGGCTTATTCACTGGTTACTCTTGTTACAGAAATTCAATCTCACCATTATAGATAAGCCTGGGAAATTTAATGTTGTTGCTAGTTTCCTTTCTAGATTAAATGTTTCAGGTGATGATGAAGTAGTCTAGGACCAATTTCCTGATGAACACTTGTTTTCTATCTCGACTAATACTCCTTGGTTCACTGATCTTGTGAATTATTTAACAATAGGGAAGTTTCCTACCTATTTAACTCATAAGGAAAGAAGGTGATTGGTTAAAAATAGTGCAACATATAAATGGTGTAATGGATTATTATTTAAATGTTGTCCTGACATGGTTCTTTGTAGGTGTGTTTGGGAGGATGAGGTACACGACATACTGTGAGCTTGTCATGATGAGCTAGGAGGTAGAAATTATTCAGTGAAATGAAAAATTCACAAGATCCTTGGAGTAGGGTACTATTGGCCTTCCCTCCGTAGGGCTATCAAAAAATATGTGTGGTAGTGTGATGCATGCCAACGAATGGGAAAACCCACACTTTCAATGGAGATGCCTCTTAATCCTCAGCTAGTGTTAGGACCATTTGAGAAATGGGGGATTGACTTTGTTGGACCATTTGATCCTCCATCTTTCAGGAAGGAGTATCTCTTGGTATGCATGGACTACGTCACTAAATGGGCTGAAGTTCAAGCATTGGCATCTGCCAACAAGGATGTTGTTGCTGATTTTTTGTACAATTAGATATTGTTGCAATTTAGAGCACCAAGTGCCATTGTATCTAATCAAGGTCCTCAATTTGTTTCAAAGATGATTGAAGCTTTATTGGAAATATATAGAATTAATCACTAAAAATCATCACCCTATCACTCCCAATCTAATCGGAAAGTGGAGGTAACCAATCGAGAACTCAAGAATATTCTAACTAAGGTGGTCAATGCCGATAGAAAGAATTGGGTGCCAAAGCTTCCTGAGGCCCTCTGGGCCTACAACACAACCTGGAAAACAACTACTGGTTTTTCTCCCTATGAGTTGGTATTTGGAAAGAAGCCACTATTACCTATTGAGTTCAAATTATGCACTTGGCGAATAGCATTGGAAGTTGGGATCGATTTGGATGAAGCACAACATGAACGAGTGTTGCAGCTGAATGAATTAGATGAAATGCAGATGGAGGCACAGAAACAGAGAGAAATTATACAACATCAGTGGAAAAATTGGCATGATGCTCATATCAAAAAAAGGACATTTCATGAGGGACAATGGGTTTTACTCTTTTATTCCCACTATCAGTAGTTTAAAGGCAAGCTACGTACACATTGGTTGGGTCCCTACAAGGTAAATCAAGTGTTTGATAATGGTTCTATTTGACTATTACCTATTGATGGAGAAAAACATACTCTTCTGGTGAATGGACATAGGCTCCGGATTTATCACCAACCACTGGATAAGAAGACTTTCACTGATGACATTCTGTTATGCATGGACATGCATGCCGAGAAGTCTCTTTGCCTCTTGAACATGGAGTAATCAATATCTTACAAATTCAATAAAGGAAGATGATCCTGCATTCGATCTTCTTCCCTTAGTTAGCAATTTTTCTTGTTATTATTTTCAATAAATGTAGGAATTTTCATTATTTCCATATCCGTTAATCACGCTTCATCTCAAACTGTAGGGCATAGGAATCTACGGATATCAGCCAACTAAACATGGCATGGGTAAGTGCATCCTAACTTGCTAACAATATTTCCATGTAAAACATTTCCCCATGTACGCATTTGTCATTATTACGCCATCATGAAATGATTGCTATATTTATTTTGGATCTCTTTCCAAATTTGGTTCCGTGGATGATGGCATAAAAGGGGTAATGTCTCATAATCACTGCATGCCTTGAATGTGTCACATTCTTCAAGTTAGGATAGGTGGCACTCACTCCTCAATAGTGGGGTATGTGCCACCGCAAATATTTTAAGTTCACACGGGTGGCTGGTCTTATTCACTATTTTTCCACTGCCACCTTCGCTCAATTTTGTGTCACCCAAGGGATATGGTGTAACTTGAAATTTAATGCTTCTACAACTGCTTCTTACCATTGTTGTATGTGCATCAAGCATGATTAGTTCTATCAATCACTAAATAGGGAGTGGGGAATATGATTTGTTCTGGTTCTTTCCGCTACCTGGTATTACTCACCTTCAGCTTTAGCACAGGACCACGAAAGAAATCTGAACCTAATTCACCAAACACCTTACTCTAGAATACCGCACTTTCACAGGTATTTCATGATTTTTGATGGCTGGATTTCATTTTCCAATTTACAGGTTTTTATGAAGGCATTTTGGAGGAATTCTTGGATAATTTTGAGTCCACCTATTCACAAGTTGGCGGAAGATGGGTTGAGATTACCAGTCAAGTCATTTCTGACCTATCTGGCCTGCAAGACTTTGGTTTGAAGGTCATGACAAATGCTCCTCTACAAATCCTGCTTGCTCAGTTCCATGATGAAGGGGAAGCATTCCTTGAAGTCATCCTGACCCCCTTGGGTATCCAGAAGGGCGTTAAGTGGACGAGTCTACCTGGAATCTAGAGTGAAATAGTGAAGTGGGTCAACCAGTATTTCATATGCAATGGTCAAGCCTTTGTTCTGGGTGGTGATGCACTTAAAATTCTAATTCACCTTAAGAAGGGACGTGTCAATAGGCCCTCTGGGTAAATTTTCCTGAATACCTTGTGGACTCCATTATTAAAGTTTTCCAGAAGTATCAGTTTGGTGGAGGCAAGTCTGTCATTAAACACTCAGGGTTTATTCATTTTTTATACTCACATCAGGTCTTCTTTAGACCAAAGCTGAGGCTCGAGGGACTTACAGTGGGAGAAGGTTCCAAACCAAAGCAATTGAAATCTGGTCTCTCTTCTGCACCCCGGTCTACCCTTTCACTGGGCCCTTTCCCTTCACGCAACCAAGCAGAAGCAGTTGATGCCCCCGAGCATGCAAATATATTTGGCACTCCCGAGGGTCCATCCCCTTCCACTTCCAGCTCAGAAAGAAAGTGCACCATAGCTCCATATTCTTCCATGCACCTACGGTCTCAATTTCTCAGTTCATTTTTGTAGTATGGCGGTTCCCGATCAGAGACTTTACCTGATGATACTGCCCCCATTTGGTAAGAACAACATGAGGAGGATCATCAGGCCATTCTGACACCTGTTATTCCTGCATCTATGGAAATTCATCATGTGCTTCCTAAAGTACTTGGTACCCAGGTTACATCTTCTCAAAACTATTTGGATGAAATAGCGCTACTGAAATCTCAATTACGGGGTATGAAAGAAAAAAACCTTTTATTGCAAACTAAATTTACACAAAGAACAGTAGAGAAGGTTCGAGAAATCACTTCCCTATAGGTTGAAGTAAGTATTTTTAAGCATCAGTGCGATACGAGTCTTAGCATCTTCGATAGATTCCATCAGTTATCCCTTCAGGAAAGAGAATTGAGGAAGGAAAATCAGAAATTGAAAAGGGAAATGGAATCTATGCAAGAGGAAAAGAAAAAAGTGACATCTATTTTAGACTTTTTCTATCCTTTGGCCCTCAAGCTTCTATCCTGTAGGAAACCCTCTCCGGTCTATAGCATGTTTGTCTAGGACCAATTTTATTCCTAGAAGTTGTTCCAATTATGTTGTCAAGCTCCTGATGAAATTCCCATGGCACTAGTTTCTTATCAATCTATAAGTGTAGTACTCCTGAAATCCAACATTTGCTTTGTGAAGTCTACCTTCATAACATGATTACTACAAATGTTCCTGATTTCTTAATAAATTTATTTGTGGATGATTTCCAAATCAAGGCCTTTTATTCTACATTATGAAATTAGATCATCTGGGGTCAGAAAATAGACATTTTCAATTACACCACTCAATCCATTGGGTTCCACATCCATCCAACTCATCACACTGATGTAGCTCTGAGAAAAAACTTTCACTCACATTACTATCAGGCAGGAATGTGGGTAAACACCTCCCAGATTGTATTTCAATGTGTCATGGATTTTGAAAATTACAGTCAGGAGAACTTTGGGACAGCTTGGCAGGCATGTGATAGGAGGTGGGATACTCTGATTCTACCCTTGAAATGTAGGGAGGTTATCTCTCCCCAAAAATTGAGTTGGAGCATGCGCAGGGGTGATGCCCACATCACCATTATAAAATAGACCATAGAGAAAACCAGCCAATAGTACAATGAAGAATGGGTAGGCCTCTAGGTATGTCCACCACTCCTTTTGAGCCCTCTCACTACCTAGTAGAACAATGTGGCCCAGTCAAATGATAGTTTCACAACATGGGTAGAGATTACCTCCAACACTCAGGGCTATAAGAACACCACCAAACAATATGCTGATCAATTTGAAGAATATGACATGGCTGAGTAGACTGGTAGGTGAGCAAGATGAAGATAAGTTGCATAGGGACATGCAATAGGTAAAGTCAGGGGGAAAATGATGAGTGCATTTTTTGGCTCATTGATATCATTTCTTCAAGCCAAAAATACTCTTTTGATATGACTTTTTGATGCATTTTCCTTGCTATAGTTTATGAAAACCAATTATCACATGAACCCCTACTAACTGTCTTTGTGAGATAAAACATGATGATGTGTGTAGGAAATGATGGATGTTGCTGATAGTTATGGAACTCAAGTTCGGAGCAAGCAGCAGGAGACTGTTTCCACCAAGTTGACCTATTAGCTAGGGCTTGTTCCTAATTACCCGTAGAAATTTATGTGTTTTAATTAGTATTTGGTGACCAGTGATTAATGTCACCTATTATGGCATGCTTTATAAATAACAGTACCTATATGAAGACTTCGTCTTCAGAACATAGGGGGAACACTTTTTTGATATACTGAAGGAGATTATCTGCATTCAGTTTTTGGTATTATTATATACTGTCTATGTTATAAAACTTGTTCTGAGTTAATGAAAATCACAGTATTTTGAGAATCAAAGGTTGGTAATCCCTCTATACCAAGGAAGAGAAAGGGCCCACTTGACCAAGGAGATAAGAGGTTATTTTAAGTTCATTTATGCATACAGTTCTTTGATTGGATTTACTACAATTGTTGTTTAAGAATATTGCATGCATGCTTTGATTAACTATACATGTTTTCTTCATTACCGTTTTCACTTAGAATAAATGTTTCCATTATGCAAATCTGGTTAATAAGTAATCTCACTTTCTGCTAAGCTTCATTTATACAGTTGTAATTTCATTTGTTAAAAAGTAGTGTGTGCGTATTTCATTGTCCAGTAAAAGACTAGTTAGTTTCCTTTCATCGCAAATAGTTGAATTATGTAGAACTATATTTAAATTCCATAGATTTGAATTGTATTTCTGTAGACTAGTCACCAAACTAAGAAACCCCCAACAGACCCAATAGATAACTGGTTTCATTAAACTCCATTGCATATTACCTATGACACAACCCTGGTTTAGAATGACACTGACAGGAGATTATGTCAGTTAAATGATTGGAATAATACAGTGACCCATCACTTACCTCCTAATCTCACCCGTAATAGACAACGTGCCTTCCCTACAAAGGTCTCTCATTACATCATTCTTGGGGGACTCCTCTATAAACGTGGATTTGATGGTATTCTCTTACAATGCCTCACAAGTTCTGAAATTCCTTATACATTAAGGAGGTTCATGATGGCATATGTGGATGTCACTTTATTGGCCTTTCCATTGCTAACCGTATTATTCACCTAGGCTATTATTGGCTGACACTTAACCATGATTGTTGTGACTACATCAAATGTTGTGTAAAATGCCAACAATGTTCCAATCTTCATCATACACCTAGTCATGCCTTACAAGTCACTCGCGACCTTTTTCCCTTCTCTCAATGGGGTTTGGATCTTGTTGGAGAAATCAATCCTCATTCTTCCCAATGCCATCAATGGATCATTACTACTACCGAATACTACACAAAATGGGTGGAAGCCATACCACTCATCTCCATGAAATCTTAGAAAATATGTTAGTTCATTAACCACCACATCATTTGTCGCTTTGGTGTTCCTCATCGCCTCATCACTGATAATGGAAAACATTGCAAAAACTTTGTGACGCCTTTGGCATTCATCTTAGTTTCTCATCACCTTATTACCCACAAACCAACGGCCAAGCTGAATCCATTAACAAAACCATGAAAAAATTTCTCATGAAAGTGGTTGATGATACTAGGAAGGATTGGCATACGCACATTCCTTTTTCCCTGTGGGCATACCGCACTAGTATTCGCACTTCCACTATGGCCACACCATTTTCTCTAGTCTATGGTACAAAGGCAGTCCTGCCTCTTGAAGTCTAGATCCCCTCACTCCATATTTCTCTCCATGAAATGCTCACTAATGATGAATTTCATCAAGACCATTTAGCACAGCTAGATTTATTTGACGAACATCGTCTTAATGCTCTGGATCACCTTTAAGTTTACCAACAATGTATCAAATGTGCCTACGACAAACATGTTCATGAATGAACCTTCCAAGTTGGTGACCTTTTCCTGAAAGAAAATCAACACGTAACCAAAGCAGAAAGAAGTAAATGGGGAAACTTTGCTCCTAATTGGCTTGGACCATACATTGTGACTCACACCTATGGATCAGGTACTTATCGTTTATATTCTCTTGGTGGTAAAATTGAACCTGAGCCCCTTGATGCCTTGCATCTTCGACCATTCTATTGTTGACTCTTCATCCTACCTCACCCTTTATCTCTTTCCAGGATCGTCCCTTGGTGCTACCCACTCCATACACCTCCCTAATGATTAAACAAGAATCATGTGATTACTCATCACTTGTTATCTTCTCTTGAATTTTTGTATCACGGCACTGCACATAGCATGATTCTCATGGATACTTTTCATCTACCCTTAGATGAGATCCCATGGTCATTTCACCTTACCTTTTGAACAAGAGTCCTATCCTTCACCTTGGTTTTTTTTTATGACTGCAAAGACCTCACATGGGAGCAAACTCCTTGAGTCAAACTTCTAATAAAAAGATGACTCCCTCAAAAGGACATCTTGCTCTTGACCAATTGTTTCTATAAATAGAATACTCCCTCGAAGGAGAGCTATGTAAAGCTCTTAAAAAATAAAAAGAGAGAGAGCGACCAAAGCTTCCCGCATTGATCAGCTTCATGAAGAATTCAAGGAGTTCAATTTTATTTATCCCATATAGACTTCCTGCATCGATCAGTCTATCAAAAAAAAATAGTCATGGACTTGCCCATTGTGACCTAGGACCTCTTGCCTGAAGGGCCTATTACTTATACCGTATAAAATTACCCACTTTTCACCCTTCAAACCACGCTCACTCTCATTTCTTACTACCTCAAGGGACTTCTTTGAACTTAGACATTTGGTGATCATGTGACTACTTTTCACCGTAGAATAGTCCATCATGCAATGTCTTTAGGGTCTTAATTTCATCACCTCCACCAAGGTATGGTATACTCAGTATGATCCTACCCAATCAAGTGGCTTTATTGCCCCCTCTTATCTTTTAACCATCTTTGTTTACATTTTGGTTATCTTATACAGGACTTGGTCCTTGACACTTACTTTTGGGGTAATCTTCTTCTTTTACCACAATCACCCCCACCTACATCATTTTACCTATAATCTACCCACACCTAGCATATCTAAACCCACAACATACCCAAAAACCTACCAACTCATTTTCACACCTCCTCATTTTCTTCCCTAGCTTATGGGAGAACTACATCAGCATGAGGTCCCTTTTCGCTGAGACTATGTAGGTAGCACTCTAAGGGCATGGGGCCTTTGGAGGTTAGCTTGGAAAAATATCTACCCTAAAAAATTCATCTTCCATGTTCCCCACCATTTACATCACATCTCACTTAGTTTCTCTTATATATACAAAATTGGAAATTAAGCCACATACATAACAAGTTGCTTCATATTGTATACATTTATTACACCTACCATTTCTCTATCATCACTATACATAGATTATACCACATCTCACATATGACCCATAGTATCATTCATTGTAAAAAATAATGAATCACAACTTCACCTACTTTCAACATGACCATGCCTACCAACCTGACTCAATCCATGCCTAACAAAACCTAACTCAACCATGCCTAACCAAACCTAACTCACCCATTCCTAACCAACCTAACTCATCCATGCCTATAACCTAACTCAATCCATGCCTAGCCAAACCTAACTCAACCATGCCTAACCAATATGACTCGATCCATGCCTAACCAACCTGACTCGATCCATGCCTAAACTGGCCTGACTCCATCATGCCTAACTCACCTAATTTCCATCCATATAAAAACAACAAACCCATATCTCATCTAATACAAACAACAAATCCACATCTTATCTACCACAATCCATAAACCGATATCTCATAAACACATCAAAAAATCACAAAATACCATGTATCTCATCATATAAATCAATAAATGTATATCTCAATATACATGCCTATCTCATCATGTCCATCATCTCAAAATATCGGCACGCAGGCCAATATACAATATAAAATGTCATCAATATGTAGGCCGGTATATGCTCAAAATATACAAATCACTTGTACATCCTCAGTGTCTTTGGCACGCAATCCAGTATATGTATCAAAAAATAACTAGTATACATCAAAAACAAGGTGACCGCATATCATGCATCTCACCAGATGTCCTCCATCTCTATGTCAACTGTACCCTTGGCCTCCTGTGTTCCTTCTGACACCTCACCTAGAGCTGGTCGCCACACACTGGTGGCCTCTACCTGATCGGGCCTCAGAGCTCGCTGACCTCCTATACTCTCCACACTATGAGTGCGGGATCTCATCCTCTCACTGGGTGCCTATTGTGCCCTGTACTCAACATAGGATATGAAATCTATCTTAGCCACCATAAGCTGGTCCTGATAGTATCTTGCCTCACCTAGGGCATCTCGTAACCTAGATACAGGAATAGTCTATGGTGGTCTCGTAGGTCTCACCCCCTGTACCTACCCTGCAGTAACCTGCCCTGCACCTACCTATGAACTAGGACCTACTCTTGGTACCTGTGGTGGTGTCCCCTGCCCCTGTGCCTATATCTGGGCCTATAAGGCCCCAATCTATGCCTGGGATGTGGCCAAATGGACCTGTAAGGCTGCCACCTGACCATCCCCCCTGACCATCTCCATCTCCTCCATCCGCCATCTGGGCCTATAGACTGGCCACATGTACTCGTAGCTCTGCTACCTCTACCTCTGAACCCTCCAGTTGTGTCTGTAATATACCCAGCTAGGTAATCAACGTAGCTACCTATCCCTGTAGGGATTCTCTCTACACTATAATGGTAGCTATATCCAGCTGCCCCAGTCTGGGTGGTATGGCTCGTAACTGAGCCACCCATCACTGCTTGTACTTGTCTATACATCTAGCATCATCTATCCACTGATCCACTGACTACTCCTCCTCCCCTATGGGCATTGTAGGTTGTGGTAGAGGTAAGGGCCTCTCCACGTCATCTCTCCAATACTATGGGAAGTGTAGAGGAATGTCCTGTAAGATCCCAAACTGTCGTCAGACTCTGTCTACCGGGATCATCTCATCATCCCTGGCATGGTGACCCTGTTGGTCCCCTTATTGAATTTTCATAATGTGCCCTAATTTTTCATGTCCAAATTTGCTCAAAAACATTTCATTGGTCAATTTCATGATCTATTGTTCACTTTCCCTAGTTGAATGCTTCAAAAATGCCCATAATGTTATTGTTTTTCCCTATTCTGAAACAATATTCTAAGTTGCCCCCTTTTTTTGCCCTAGTTTCTTCAAAATTTTCAGGCTGTGTCATTTTCCTTTGTTAAATCGTGTAAAAAACTTGAGTCTGATCGAATCCCAAATTTGTGCAAGTATTTTCCCAATCCCAAGGTTGAAATTAATGTAAAAAAATGATTCAGTTGGTTTGAAATCAAGATATATGCCTCCCTTGTCGAAAAATTTCAAATTCTAGGGCATCCTTTATATTTTCCATGTTTTGATGGTCATATGGGTGTTCTCAACCTGTTAAATTAATCATCACACTATTATTACAATGTGGTGGGCTCCTATTGGCCAGGGGTGGTTGGGAAACATTTCTGACGTGTTGTTTTTGAAATTTTTTGGCTAAGGGAAAATTTTGACCCATGGCTCTGCCTTTTGCAAAGGATTCCTACGTGGCACATTCTGATTGGTCATGGAGTGGCAGGTGGCAAAGGTTCCTTAAGAATTTTGGATTTCATTTTGGCAAAATTCTCAAACTCAATTCTAGGTCCGAAAACTCGCAGCGAATGGGAAGAGGACACGTGGCTCGGGGGACATGTGGGTGGCGAAGGAAGTTGGTGTTTTCTGACTCAAAGTGTCAAGGGAAATTTTTGACCCAAATGCCCACATCCAATTGCAGGTGGACATGTGTCCAGAAATGCAAAAATTCAAACAAGGGGGCCGAAGGAAATTTTTTTGACATTTTACCTCTCCAATCCGGAGCTAACACGTGTCCACAAAGGGTCAATATGGGGAAGTGGGTTCCGTGATGAATTTGGAGTTTTTAAGTCCAAATGGTAAAAGTAAAAATTGGACCCAAAGTTCTGAAAGCCAATCAAAAAAGGACACATGTCCAAGAAATGCAAAAAATCAGGCATAGGAAGCTCATTCAAAACTGGAGGCATGCCTTCGCAGCCAATCTATGGAGGACATGTGGTATTTTTCAAAGGAGTAAATAGGAGAGTGCGAACCTGAGGAGAGCTTTGAAACTTTGCATTTTTTGCGGGCATAATTAGAGGCCTAGACCCATAATGAATTGGAGAACGCCACATGGCAGGGATGAATCGGGCATTTGGGCCCACGAGGAAATTTTGCAAAATTTTCCAAAATTCAAAAGGTTGAAAATGCAAATTTTAAAAGGTAGTAACCCAAACCAATGGTATTTTGACACGTATATTACCTTATCCAAGGGTCAAAAGGGGAATATTCAATAATATCATCCTCCACATGGAGGGATAGCATTTAAAGTTGATCCGAAATCAATGGCAATTGTGCATTCACCCATTTTGCCACCATGGGAGCTCTAGGAAGCTCAGATTCATTGTTTCTTCACTAAATCAGATCAAATTTTATATGATTTTGCATCCTCTCATCCTTTTGAGTGCAATGGCACTATTTTCATGACCTAATTTGATGATCTATGATGGATTTGATATAATTCTTTCCTTTGCTCCATAAAAAACGTGAAAAGTTAAAATCAAAGGTTGCAGAGGTAAAAATTGAAAAGGTAAAAGGTAAAAAATGATTGCTAAAACATGTTGGCATGCTTGAATGACAAAAACATGATCCTGGGATGGATACTGATCCAAATTTGTGTAATGATTTAATTTTTGTGCATATCTAGCAACCTGCGATTTGTTTTCCTGTTTGGTGTCACTATCTTTAAATCTTGAAGTTTTTGCAACAAATTTGATCCCATGAGCATATTATTTTCTTGGGAAGCAAGAATCCAAGTTTGCATAAGATATAAAATGTAATTTTGGAGAGAGGGATAAAATGGGGACGTAGAATTTTCAAGGAAAAGACTGAAAGAAATCCATTTCTCTGGAGAAAACTACATGAGAACCATTTTCAATTCTATTTTACATCAGATTTTATCATGTTGAGTTGGTTTCAAGTTGTAAAGCCATCAATAAGCTCTGAGATTGTTCTCATGACATTCCCCTACTGATATATTTGATCATTTTCTAGATTATTTGGTGTTATCTCTTGGCAAAATTTGTATATGGTTGTGTTTCAGAATGATTTCAATTTGTGTTCCTTGCTCATGTTGCAATCTTGTGTTTAGGATCTCTTTGATCATACATGGTCTCATTTCTTGTTGATGGTTTGATGGCATCTGCAATCTTATATCTAGAAGAGCCTTCATCTGATAGAAGATAAACAAATTTAAAATCATTTTACTATCCTTGAATCTTGAGATTATTTGTAAACCTTTGGGGGTACCTTAGGTCATGATCAAATAGGGATTTCTGGATACTTTGTTGATATATTTGTTTCAAGATTTTGTAACAGGTTGTCAAATATTGTGTGGAAGAGTGCAGATCTAGGCCTCCATTTGTGCACATATCCTGGTTGAAGGATTATTTTAAACCTCTTGAACCATTCTTGTTGTGTATGTGTTACAAATTTCTTGTAAAGGTCCTCAAAGAGTTTGGTAAACTCTGATTGGTCTTGTCTACCATCTCCCAAAAAAAATTCATTCAAAATAACTAACCCTACCCTATACTGCCCCTGCATTACATTGTGTGTTAACAAGAGAATACAATACATTTACAAACATGCACAAAGCAAATCAAGACAATACCATGTCTCTAGCAGCCTCATCCTTGTTTTGAAAACATTTCCATCATTTAATAGTGACAACTCTTTTGAGTTTGAATAATGGAGAATTGATCATGTTTTCCCAACACCCCTTTCATACAATATTCAAAATAAAAGGATATCCACACCTCCACCAAAAAAAGGCTGCAATATAGGTTCTCTTTCCTTGGTTGATAGGCACAACCTAAAATAGTGAGGATCAGATCAAAATCCTTCTGAGGTGCTACCCACTCCTTCAAAATATTGACTCCTAATAAGTCAGATAGATGTCTCACTGGCTACAAACGACATACAAATCATTTATCTGCCTCTGAGTGTCTTGTGAAAATCCATGATGTTTCTTGAGTTGTGAAGGAGATTAAGTTTGGGTACCAATAGACCCTATATCCACCTCTCTAGCTGGAGCTCAGCTAGCTCCTCATGTATACGCCTATATGAGGGGAATCCCACATATGGCCTCCACTCCAGACAATCCCTCTAGTAACTACTGAAAATGGGCCACATCATGTGTCAGCCTGTCCGATATCCGCTCTCCTATAACCGGCACCCATCTCTTGTATCCCACCCACAAAAATCTAGGTGGAAATGCATCTTCTCGGGGCATCCCTATAGGTCACATGCACACTATGTTCTTGTATACCCAGAAGTGTAGTATAAATGTATAGTATAGGCTAAACCTACGTAATCGCCCATATGCCCACAACTCTTTATATAGCTGCACAAAGAATGTTGGTGCCTAATAAAAGCATGTCTCATGCACCATCATAGTGTGGAGTACCCCCATCAATGATTGGGGAAAGCATCCACCCTCTGCATCTAGCAATGCATAACAGCACACTTCCTCCATCAACAGAACCACTAGCCTTGTCTCATCTAGACAGGCTAGGTACATCTCTCCATAGCTCAAATTGGCATTATGGAATCTTAGATCAGCTTCCCCCTCACCAAAAACTATCCCAATCAACTCCTCTTAGGCCTCAGAGGAGATAGAGTAAACCTAGGCACCCAATATGGGTAACCACAAAATCTGGAACACATCCTCCAAGGTGATAGTCATCTCACCCATCGGCAGGTGGAACGTGTTGGTCGTGGGATCCCATCTATTGATGAGTGTGACCATTTATTTGGGCTACCAAAAAACATGTCTGTAGCAATAAACCCCACTCAATCCCACTACCTCCACATGCTACAGCTCCAACGTGGTCGCTACACCACGCACTGTCACTAGTAGAGGCAGAACCATGTCCCACATATGTAACTGCGCTCTCCCCTACATCTAATCCAAGAATGACATTAATCCATATTTACCATGACCATATTCACAAATTATCATTACCCTCCACCCTATTTTCACCCTACCCATCTCAACTACCTAGCCCAAATCACTTTTGCACCCTTGTGCCTAAAATCCTGACCGGTACTGGTTCATCCTAACCAACTCCAATCACCCTTAAACTGGCATTCGTCACCTATTTGGTGATCGATACCGGTTAACCCTTACTGACCATGGTTACCCCTTAACTAGCATCGATCACCTATTTGGTGACCAATACCGGTTCCACCCAACTGATGCTGGCCACACTTGACCGATGCCAGTCACTATTGTGGAAAAACCCACGTCTTCTAAAAACCCCCCTTTTTCTAAAATCCTTCCCCATACCCCTTTTACCCCACCTACAATGACCTAAACTACCCTTGATCCTTTACCCACCCCACCTATACAATTTACTACCCTCCCCCTACCTCTTTTTTCCCACTATTCCCCCATACCCAAATTTAATTTTTGCCCACCCACAAAAAAACTAAAAACTAAAAAACCAACATTTTTATATACCAACCTCTAATCTATCCACAAAAAAATGTAGGGCAGGGTGCTTACCTCATCACGCTACCACCATCTCGGTGGCACGTCTGGCCAATATACTGATGGCCCACCTGATCCCTCTCTGGCCTCTACCATCAATCAAACCTCTTACCCTGATCCCATGGACCCACTGCTCACCAACCAAACCCTCATCAAATCACACTGCCAGCTCACTGTCCCGTTTCCTCCAGACACTTTTCTCTCTTTTCTCTCTTTTTTTTCATTTTCTCACTTTACAAATAACAACTGAATAACAAAAAAACATGTATGTTTTTTTATAACCAACCCAACCTAACCGACATCATTTACCCTTCACCGGCATCGGTCACATGCCCTACCTAACTGTCATCAGTTTCCCTATACCAACGTCAGTTATCCATTACCGGCATCTGTCACCCTCACCTACACATTACCTTCCCTTTTTCCCTTTTACCCCACCCTTCACCCTGATCCTTTATCCAACCCCACCTTTACCCAACCCATTTACCTTACCTTTCCTGACCTCATAATTTCCTACCTCCCTTTGTCCACCTTTGAGGACTCATTATTTTATCCCTACCTTGGCCTTAACCATGCCATGACCTAGCTATTTGGACCTGGACCATCGCTAGTGACCTTTGACCTCATGTGTTCGCTAAACCTTGTGGCACTATTACCTATGTTGTTGACCTAATGACCTTACCTAGCCTATTGTTGTGACCGTTTATCCTAACCCTACCTTTGGTGTCCCAGAACATACCTAAACATTTCTGCACCTAACCTACATTGTGTTTCCTGACCATATCCTATACTTTGGATACCAGATGTACTTCAACTTTGTTTGGATAAACCTATCGACCTTGGACAATGTAGAGTTTGTCTGCTCTTCAACCCAGTAGCGTGTTGTAGTTTATTCGGGTGTGTGCGTTTGACTGTTGCTACCTTTGACCACGACCCATTACCTAGATTTCCTGAGTATAAATTTAACCCTTTCTCCCCTATGCCCACTTGTCTTTTCCTCCCATTTACCTTTTTTCCAACCACTCACTAATTCTACCTTCGGCCTCATCAGTTCCTAGTTTGAGGGGGATCACCTTCACCCACACATGGGCCAATTGCATCTTATTTTTGTTAGCATTGCTTACCAATACAAACTACGCAAAAAAAATGGGCAAAATGTAGACCCTAAAATTAGATCACACTCCCCTTTGGTCCCTCGACGAATAAACACCCTTCATCACATTCACCTAGTCATGGCCCCCTTCACCCCACTAATATTAATTTAATTAATGTAATTAAATTAATTCATTATCCTCATTATATTTATTATTTAAATATCTTATTTTAAATAATATCCACACATACAACTCACTTAGACACCTCACCAAGCCAACTCAACCTAAGACCTATTCTTAGTAAGTTGCCATAACTAACTAAGACTTACCCAAACCCTAAAAATCAATTCCTACATTCCCTCTAACCACATTCACACATTCTCACAAGAAGCTCTCAGTCTAATATGTGGGTTAATGACATGAAATCTGAGGAAATAAAGAGGATCTCCCTAGTTTATTAAACCTAGGAAATCCTACCTTGACCGACGCCGATTACCCCTAACCATCGTCGGTTAAGCCGTAACCACCGTCGGTTACCCTTTTAACCCCAAAACAACCTTATTCTCAGGGTTGGAAGTTGTAAGTAGAAGGTTGGTGAGAAAAAACACATCTTCAGATAGTGAATTACAGCGAGAATCTGCATACAAGGAAGGAGATCAAGCATCTTTTCCTACATAGCCATCCCAGCCATGATCTATTCTAACCAAGCAAAGAGGAATGTACATGCATCCCATGAAAAATATCTCCTTCCATTGGTGTTCACTTGTATCCTCCAAACCCCTCATCAACACCTCCATCCCTCACTCACAGGCATTCAGGCTGGAATCCAAGTAAGTATAACGTCATACTTTTCTTGTTTATTTCATTTCATCATTTATTGTTTACCTAGCCACCTATTGACCTTATCCAAAATTTCCACCTTCATATACCCATTAAACCCTGCCAAATCCTACCCCATTCACCTAGTATCTCATCCTGACCAACCAAAGTCCTTTGTGCAATCACAAAAGAGACCCAAAGCTTGTTTTGTGGCATTTCCAAATTTCCATAGTAACCGACACCGGTTACACCTGACAATTTTCGATTACCCTTAACCAACATCAGTCTCTACATTTTCCCATACATCCTAGAATAGAGACCTACCCACCAAATTTCATCTCACCCTCATCTACCTGTGATCTACCCGAGACCTCTGTCAAACCTGTAGAACCTAGAACCAATCATTTTACCTTTGGATCCTATTCTAGCCTAGCCTGTTAGATTAGATCTATTTCTTATTGTGTTTTAAGTGAGATACCTAAATCATTTCAAATTACAATAGGATTTACTTTATTTATAGCATTAAATTGTTTAAAACAATGGACTAACAGCCATCTAGGAAGTACCACACTTCCTGGATCTAGCATACGCTAGGCATTTCACTGCCCATATTGTTTAATTCCTTCTAGTGGTCTTGTTTTACATTACAGGTAGTTCTTCCTAGCCAAAAGGAAGCTCTCACAATTAGCTGTGGATTCAGAAGTCATACGTGCACAACAACCCATCAACTAGCATTTGAATAGGCATTCCTCCTACGCCCGTTACCCTATCTGTTTCGTCAACACTTCAAAGAAACGATCTAATAATCAGGTGAAATAGTTTGATTCTACATTGTAAAGCATAGCAAACATTGTCGGTATGTCCATTAATTTAATGATAATTTAAATATGAATGACCTTGATACTTGGTTAGCTGATAAGGAGGATAGTAATGAGTAGGTGGAAAAGTGATCAACTAATGACTAAGGAGGTGAGTAATAATTTCATATGGCGTAGTATTATGTTAAAATATAATAGACTCAAGAAATGGCATGTCTTGAGGTTCAGCTAGATGGCATTTAGTGGTCATAGACTGCATATGAGATGTAAAAGAAACACAAACATGTGATTGAGAAGCATCCTTAAGTTGTTGAATTGTATATCTAAGAGATGTGATGGTTGATTCCATAGCCTTTAATTTATCATGTAGATATTGAATTGAATCTAATAAGGGTTGAGTAGATTGAGGATCACTAGGATCAAATTCGTCAAATAAATGATCAAATATATAACTGATTTAGTGTGGCAGCATATCGTCATCTAGATACATGCAATCTAGCTATTTTTGTAAAACATCTTGGTAATGAGGATATCTCTTAAGTAAAGTAAATAAAAATACTTGAGAAACTTGGGGATCCATGATATAAAAGATAATAGAATTCCTAGAACGAAGGTGGATTTGATGATCAGGTTCACCAAAATGATTAAATAAAATTAACGAAATTGGGGTAGTTGAGGATAGTTAATCTAAGCTATACACCATTGTAAATAAATAATTAAATGTAGTAAACAAAGATGTAAAATGATCTACAACAATATATGAAAGGAAATACTAAACCCTAATGTGTAAGGAAAAAAGGTAAAGAACTCAACTAATTAAAAATATTTATCGCAAGGTGTCACAAAGATGACTGGAGAAAATAGAAGTAGGAACGATTGTCCAGAGGTCCTGTAAAGGTTATATCTAGAGTATCTGAGTGGATTGGGGCACCTAGAATAGGACTGGGGTGCCTATGGGTGCTCTAGTATACAATTTGGGTGCCCTGGTCTATGAAAAAGATCTAGAACTAGTTCTTATAGGGTAGGAAGGTGGTCTAAAACCATCGTTGTGTGTCGCATCAGGTTCATTCTCCTGCGTTGTATGTCACTGTTTCACCAAATAGTTGCGTATGTAAGAGAAAAATAAATAAGGTAAGGGTGAGGATAAATACCTGTGAATGAAGGTGGAAGATAGAGTGCGTGCGTTCTGATTTTTTGATCCAATGCTGATTACAAGAACTTCCTTTTTGCTAAGAGGAACTACCTACGAATATAAAACAAGACCACAATAGGAATATTAAACAATATATACTAGTGGACTTCCTAGCGTATGCTAGATCCAGGAAGTGTGGTACTTCCTAGATGGTTGTCAATCCACTATTTAACACAACTTAATGCAAGAAATAATGTAAACCAATAATATCCTATTGTATTTTATATGATTTAGGTGTCTCATTCAAGTATAATAAGTAAATCTAATATAACAGGATAGGTTATGATCAGATTTTCAAGTGAGACAGGGAAATAAGGTGGTTGGGCTAGGTCAGGGTCAAGTTTTGGGTGATTTGGGTTAATTGGGTGAATGGTATGAAGTTGTTGTTACATGAAGGTTTACCATATACAGAGATGGACATCAGTCTAGTACAACTGATGCCAGTTGAGAGGAGACCGATGATGGTTTAGGTTAACCGGCATCGGTAGGATCAGACAGATAGAAACTCAATGAAGTTTGGTTTTGATGATTCTTTTTTATTACACAGAGAATGGACAGAGAATGGTGAGGTAGATGACAGTGTTGGGAGTCCTTAGAGATGTCTAGAATTGAGTATGGGAGGTTAGGAGGTTGTATGTGGTTAGGTAAAGGGATTTACAAGAAGGTGAGAGGTGATGAGATGAAAAGGATACTAGGACTCCCAAATAGAGATAAATAAATTTATTTAACTAAGTATGAAAAGATGCATATCTAAATTTACTTACTTGTACTTACAGAATTGGTGGTTGTATAGAGGTGATTGTTGATCCATGGAATTGATGGTCAATGCCATGGTCATGCTTCTTGGAATGTTACCGTGAATGCTTGCCTTTCATATCAGTGTTTAGTGTTGGTTCAGGATTTCTGGATGTGTAGGAGTGCTCTGGTGAGTTCTTTCATGCAAATCTCTCTTCTCCAAAATGCAAAATAATTATTCCAGCCTCTCAAACAAGGTTACAAAAATGAATATATGGTAACCAAAAATGGTTTAGGGTGACTGGCGTTGGTTTTGGGTTGACCGACATCTATTAAGGTGG
Source organism: Taxus chinensis (assembly GCA_019776745.2). NCBI lineage: Eukaryota > Viridiplantae > Streptophyta > Pinopsida > Cupressales > Taxaceae > Taxus > Taxus chinensis. The sequence continues at coordinate 394,227,680 of CM034151.1, read as the reverse complement.
GAAATCCTATGTTTACTAAATATGATAGATGTTGGCAATCTTTTTTTCTAGCTCTATCTATTGTTCAGATCAAAATGGAATGTTACACTTAGATAAGTGGGAGTGCGGTTAGAGGAAGAATAGGAATATTATTTTATGGTTGAACTAAGTCTTAGTTAGTTATGATAAGTAGATATTGAGTCCTAGTAAAAAGGAAACATGCTAAGAATAGGTTTATGATGAGGTGTCTAGTTGATGTGGTGGGGTGAGGTGAAAATTAGTTTAATTAAGGTAATTAAATAATGAATATTGTGAGAATGTGAATTAATTTAATTGTAGGTAATTAAATTAATATACATGTGGGGTAAAGGGGGAGTGTGACCCAAATTTGGTGTTTACATTTTGCCCCTTTTGTCGCGTAGCTTGTATTGGTAAGCGATGCTGACAAAAATAGGAAGTGATTGCCCCATGTTTGGGTGAAAGGTGATCCCCCTCAAACTAGGCAATGATGAGGTGTAAGACAAAATCAGTGAATGTAATGATAAATGTGGAGTTGGTAGAGGTGAAGTTAGGTGGGGAAGGGTAGTGGTCAACTTGGGTAATAGGTAATAGTCTAGGGTAAAAATCAGGTAATATGTAGTGGCAATCAAATACACGCATACATATAGATTACAATGTGGTACCAGGTTAAAGAGCATGAAAAATCTACATCACCCAAGGTCGATAGGTTTATCCAAACAAGGGTGAAGTGATTTAGGTATCCAAGGTATAAGATATGGTCTAGAAACACAACGTAGGTCAGGTGTAGGATCGTTTAGGTATGTTCCGGTACACCAAAGTTTTGGTCGGGATAAACGGCACGGTAATAGGAAAGGTATTGTTATTAGGTGAAAACAACATAGGTAACAACATCGCAAGGTATAATGAGTACATAAGGTCAATGGTCACACCAAGTAGGTCAGGTTTAGGAAAATAAGTCATGGCACGGGTAAGGCCAAGGTACAGGTAAAATAAAATATCTTAAGACGTAACTAAGGAAAGGTAGGGGTAGTTTGGGATATTAGGTATGGTTCAATAGGTTTATGTAATGATTAAAGGTGTTTGAGAAATAATGGGTGCATGAAATAGAAGCCTACAATTAACAAATAACTATAAGGTTATATTGATGTTAGTTATATGGTGACTGACGTCGGTTGGCTAGGGCACAAATATGGCTTATGTCGGTCATGTCGAATTGGGGTTAAAAAAGAAAAATTCCACTTTTTTATAGAATCATTTTTCATTTACCAATTATAGAAAATGACATTTGTGAGGTGGAAAATTGGAAAGTGATAGAACAAAACAAAGAGTTGAGTTAGCAAGCCTTGTAGTGGGTGATTGGTATTCGGTAAGCGGGTCCACGAGGTAACGTTGAGTGATTCGATTGGTTGTGAGTGTGAGGTGTTGGTTTGGACATGGCAGAGGTGAAAGAGGCATCAGGTGGGCCACCAATGCAGCAGCCAGATGTACCACCACGCCAATGGTACCACGATGAGGTAGGATTCTTTCATGATCCTTCATTTGTTGTTGATATAGGTTGTTAAAATTGGTTTTGTTTAAAATTTGGGTGATATTTTAATTTTTTAAATTTATGGGCAAAAATGAAGGAAATGATGGGTGGGAAGATCCAATGTAGGTTAAATAGGATTGGGAATAAAGCTATGATAGTTTTGGGTAGGTTATATTAGGTACTTAGGTCAGAGTTGAGAATTTTTTGAGAAAGACGGTAGGGGTTTGTAGATTTTGACACCGCAACAGTGACCGACGTCAGTCAAGGGTTGGCCATCGTTGGTTGGCCTTTTCCGGCATCAGTCAAGTATTAGGTGACTGATGTCAACTATGATGGACTGATGCTGGTCAATAGTGACCAATGCTAGTTGGATCTAGGGGAAAATAGGTCAAAAAACGAGATATGATGGGAGTAAACGATATGTAATGAGATATAATTGTAGGTTTACTGAGAATGTGTAAGGTAATTTTTCAAATAGGTATTTGTTGAGGGATAGGAAATTAGGATGAGGGGAAAAGGGGTAGTCGTGAGGGTTGGTATTTGGTTACACAGAGCAAGTAATAAGGGTCTTGGGAATAGGTTTGTTGGTTAAGAGTGATGTTGGGTAAAGTCAAGGTTTAACAATGTTGTGGTTTGTTAGATGGGGGTTAGGGACCAATTGCGGATACAACATAGAGTATCACCTCTATTGCTAGTAGTACGGTTGAGTGTGACTACTGAGGAGTAGAGGCATGTCATGGACATTGACCTGATTGGGGTTTGACACTACAAGCACATTGTTCAAGAGTCAAGCTTGATGGTCGCACTCATCGATAGATGGGATTCAGTGACCAATACATTTCATTTTCTGATGGATGAGATCATAGTCACCCTGGAGGACATATACAGGATCTTTTGGCTACCTATAGTGGGAGAGTAGGTTTATTCTATTTCCTCATAGAAATCAGAGGAGCTTATGTTTGTAGTGTTTGGATAGGAAATGGTGGAGATGAGGTTCCATAGCTCGAGCCTGAGCTATGGAGATATGTACACGACCCATCCTCGGATGATGAGGTTGGTTGTTCTAATTATGGAGGTAGTGTATTATTTTCTGCTTCCAGATATGAAGGGTGGGAGATTCCCATAGGCATTTATGGGGGTTATCCATAACATAATGGAGGATAGGACTCATTTTTCTTGGGCACCAGCATTCTTAGTGTAGTTATACAGGGAGCTATGGGCCTATCGGAGGCTACGGAGGTTTAGTTTGTGTTGTACCTTTAGCATACTACAGGCACATCTTTATTACTGGGCATATGATCACATCATATGTGTGCATCCAATTGGTATACACCAGCATGATGCATTTGAGGCAGGCCTAGTTCAGATAGATATAGGTAGTGGTGGGACAGTTGGCTACAGGCGTTGGGTGCATGTTGTTAGAGAGTGTAGGGGTGGTTGAGGGTTATAAGGGGCTACACATGATGTAGCATACTACAGGCACATACTATTGTGAGGGGTTGTCCAGGCCCAGTGGACATCATTTGGAGGCCATAAGTTGGATTCCATTCATATAGGTAGATGGCAGTAGAGTTAGATGAGCTACAGTTTCTCAGTATGGATAGAGGGTTGCCATGCTAAGGTAGTATGAGATGATACCCATGGATAGATTTAGATGCCCTGAAGTTTGGGCTACCTCAGGATGTTTAACTACTGTTACCATTCCCTCATGTATAGGATAGATGACATGGAGAGGCCTATGCCTCTCACATGCATAGTGTAGAAAGTACAGGGGGCCAAGCCTAAGACAGGGTCAGGGGGAGGCAAGCGCTAGTCCCTGGAGGCCTAACCCATCTTCAGGCTAATGGCGAAGGCAGAGTTACAGTTAGACCCATATAGGTAGTGGAGAGATGATGGCATAACTGAACGGGAAGCACCATAGAGGCCAGGAGATAGCCTGATACTGACCATGGTACATGGTTTAAGGGACGATGATTAATGGGGTAGCATTTTGATTATTTATTTTTTATATATATCATCCAGCGTGCTAATGATAGTGAGGATGTATATGATAATGATTTTAGAGCACAGGTTGCCACATTACCGATGTAGTTATTTCTCAGCGGTAGGTATGTGCATAGGGTGGGGATACTGATGGGGGGAAGGTAGCCACCTTACAGGCTATACCTAAGAGGGTCATAGCCACTACACATGTACATATTGTTGTAGGACCATTGTCATATTTGATAGATGGGTTCCATTTTATAGGCAGCAGTGGTGATATCACATGGTTATGGATGATGTACTTGTGTTGTAAATTGAGGCCACCATTAGTAGGATAGAGCTCGCAGGTGGGTGCGAAACTATGGTAGGCATGGCTAGATTCAGGTTATTTGAGGCCATGATAGGTCAAACTTAGTTAGGCATCCCTTCCTATGTATGGAGTACAGGGTACAGTATGTCGTAGTGAGAGGATTCAGGTCAGTATATGCATAGATGGAGTCAAGTACATAGGCATGATGGTAATTTTGATCTTAAGGCTAGTTATTGGTACCCATAAATAGGGTGATGAGTTATATGTATGTTATGGTGTATACTGAACTTTGATAGATGGAAATGTGAAATAGATTGATACTGGATGGACATTTTATAATGGGCCGATGATTACATGGTCATCATTTTGATTATGTATGTTTGGTATATATATCATCCAAGTGCTATAAAAAAGGAGTTTAAGATAGAATATGAATAGGAAAATGGAAGAAAATAGGTTAGGGTATACCAGAGTGGCCTGTAAGCTCCAAGGGCCCCCATGCCCTAAGTGCTATACCTACATAGATACGTTGAAATAGGTGCCTCAGATCAATGTAGATAAGATAGGGACAGAATATGATGAGGTAGAGGAATGGGTTGGTATATTTTAGGTGTGATTGAGTCTAGGTAATATAGGCATGTTTGATTTTAGGTCAATTAGGCATGGTTGAGTTTATGTCATAGGCATGGTTGAGTCTAGGTCCTGTAGGCATGGTTGAATTTTGGTCATAGGCATGGTTTAATCTTAGGTGATAGTGGAAATCTTTTAGGAGTAAGTCCTATGATAGGGTAATCAGGTCATAAGTAATGAATTTAAGGGAGTGAATGGTAAGAGGTGGTAAAAGAGCCACTTAATTGATAAGAACCCTAATAAGTCCACCATACCAAGTATGGGCTTATGAACATAAGACCCTAGAGGCATTGCATAATGGACTATTCTAAGGGTGAAGAAAGTCACATGATCACAAAATCTCATAGTTATGGTGAGTCCCTTGAGAAGATAAGAAATTAGGGTGAGGTGAAAATGGGTGGTTTAGCATAACTTAGTGTACAACAGCATGTTTACCTAGCAAGAAACCCGTGATCAAAAATAGGCAAGTCCATGACAAAAGTTATCATTTTCTTCATTTATTTTTTTATAGACTGATCGATGCATGAATTCTATATGAGATGAGTATATTATCTCCTTGAGGTCTTCATGAATCTGATCAATGCAGGAAGATTCTAAATATTTTATTGTATTTTTGGAATGACTTTATATAGATGTCCTTCGAGGGAGCAGTCTATTTATAATGGCAAGATAGAGAGAAAAGATTTTCTTTTTGAGGGAGTTATCTTTTTACTAGAAGTTTGACTCAAGGATTTGAATCTCATTTTTATTTTGGGCGTTTAAGTCATGGAAAATACTATAGAGAAATATTAGATTCTTGTTTAGAATACAAAACCATAGCACGCAGAGGTTAACTTATGAAAGATACGGTTTTAAATGATGAACAAACATGGGATTCTATCTTTGAAAAAGATGAAAAGTATCCATGAGAATCATTCCATTAGTAGAGCCATTGTAATCATATTGAAGATAAGGTTGAAAGGTTATGAGTAACCGCATGATTATTTTTTAGTCATTGATCCTCAAAACGGGTAATATGGAAGGTGAATGGTGCTCAAGGGACGAACGATCAATAGACAGAAGGTGATATAGGACTGGATTTCAACAATAAAATGGTCTAACATGCAAGATATATAGGATCTTAGGTTTGGGTTTACCTTCGAGTGAAAAAAAACAATAAGCATTTGATCCATACGTATGAGTAACAATATAGGGTCCATGCATATTAGGAGAAAATTATTCCCGTTTACTTTTCTCTTATTTGGTTACAAGATTGATTTTCCTTCAAGACAAGGTTGCTGACCTAGAAGGTTTGTTCATGGACTCATTTTTCGTAGCCATGCTTGATACATTTTTGTATATTTGGAGATGATCAAGATCATTGAGACAACACTCATCTAATAACTCAAGTTGTTCCAAACAGTCCTGGAGAAATTCATCATCGTTGAGCATGTCTTGGAGTGAGATGCGGAGAGATGGAATCTGGACTTTGAGAGGTAAGATAGCCTTGTTACCATAGACCAGAGAGAAAGGTGTGGCAGTAGTCAAAGTACAAATACTAGTGTAGTAAGCCCACAAGGTGAAAGGAATGTGTGTATGTCAATCCTTCCCAGTATCGTCAACTACTTTCATAAGAATTTTGTTCAAGGTTTTATTGGTTGATTCTTATTGGCCATTTCTTTTTGGGTAATAAGGTGACAAGAAACTAAGTTGAATGCCAAAAGTGTCACAAATTTTTCATAGGGTTTTTTTTTTAATTGTTTTCCATTATCATTGATGAGGCGGTGAGGGACACGAAAGTAACAGATGATATGATGGTTGATGAATCCAAATATTTTCTCTGATTTTGTAGAAATGAGGGGAATGGCTTCTACCCATTTAGTGTAGTATTTAGTATTGGTTATAATCCATTGATGGCATTGTGAAGAATGAGGATTGATCTCTCCAACAAGATCCAAACCCCATTGAGAGAAAGGCCAAAGGTTGCGTGTGACCTGTGAGGCGTGACTAGGTGTGTGATCAAGATTAGCATGTTGTTGGCATTTCACACAATGTTTGACATAGTCATAATAGTCACGGTTTAGGGTTGGCCAATAATAGCCAAGGTGAAGAATGTATTTAGCAACAACTAAACCACTAAAGTGACCTCCACAAATTCTATCGTGAACTTCCTTGATGGTGTAAGGAATTTTAGAACTTTTAAGGCATTGTAAGGGAACACCATCGAAGCCAAATTTATAAAGGAGACCACCATGATGACATACCAAGAGAAACCTTTAAGAAATGCTGGTAGGTTTTATTTACATGTAATGTAAAGTATCAGTGTTATTGACGAAAAAGGTTTTGTGGTTTAGTAGTTGATGGTGAAGTTTAGTGGAAACAAAAACTAAGGCTAGGAAAAGTTTTTCAGCATGGGTGTATCTAGTTTTGTAGTCCAAAAGAGTGTGGCTTATGTAATAAACAACTTTCTCTCTGTGCTATTTGTTATGATAAGTGAGCATGGCACCTAAGGAATGATTAGTGGCAGAAATGTATAGGTAAAAGGGTTGGTTATCTTTAGGGGGAATGACCATCGGTGGTTGAATAAGGTATTGTTTTAAGGTGGCAAAGGCTTTGTGGTAGTCATCATCCTATTTTAAGGAGACGTCCTTTTTGAGGAGATGATGAAATGGTTGACAGCGGTCATAAAGTTGTTAAATAAACTGATGTATAGATTATAACTTACCTTGCAAACTTTGAAATTGATGGAGATTAGTAGGCAAAAGTATTTCAAGAATATCCTTTACTTTAGCAGGATCAACTTCTATGCCATGCAAAGAAATGATGAAACTAAGGAGTTTTCCTGAAAGAACTGCGAAGACACACTTCTTAGGTTAAAGGTGAACTCAATACTTAATTAAGTATTCAAATATGACCTTAATGATTATTAGGTGTTCAGCTCAATGTTTGGATTTGGCAAGAAGATCATCTACCTAATCTTCCAATATGCGGTGCATTATGTCATGAAAGATATAAGTCATAGCTCATTGATATGTAGAACTAGCGTTTTTAAGGCCAAAAGGCATGACTCGATAGCAGAAGGACCCCCAAGGAGTGATGAAGGAATTTTTGTGTTGATCTTCTCAAGCAAGTAATATTTGATTATAACCTAAGAAACTGTCCATGAGTGATAGCATCTCATGTCCGGCAGTGAGATCAACCAATTGGTCAAGTATTGGTAGAGGAAAGTTGTCTTTGGGGAAAGATAAGTTGAGGTCGCAAAAGTTTGTGAAAATGCAGAGTCCCCCAGTCGCTTTTGTGATAGGAATGATGTTAGAAATCCATTGGGGGTATTCAATGGGTAGGATGAAGGAAACTAAGATAATGCGTTGAATTTCTTCTTTGACAAGAAGAGCATTGCGAGGATGCATTTTAAGAAACTTTTGTTTTATAAGTTTGGCATCAGGAATGGTTACGATATTATGGACCAAAATGTTTGGGTCAATACTAGGCATATCAGCATAGGACCAAGCAAAAGTGTTTCCATTGTCCCAAAGGAGAAAATTGAAAGCTTCTTGTTCATTAGCATCTAAAGATTGGCCTATCTTTAAAATGTGTGGGTCATCGTGAGTGTTAATGTTGATTTCAATGGTTGATTCATTCAACATGGTTTGCATCTCAGAAGGTAACAACCAATGAATATAAGAATCTTCCACACCAAGGTAGGTAAGGATGGACTCATCATCTTGACATTGAACGATGTTAATATAAGGTGTATCATCATTGATCATGTCAGGATACATGAATGGAAAAGAAGAAGGAGCCTCATCATCGCGTTGTAAGTCAGAGTGCCCAAGGAAATCGTGTTCATGAAAAAAAGAAGTTAGGAGGAATAAATTCAGGATCTATGGACTCCGTGGGTGAAGGTGGTGATGTTGGTGAATGGGGTGGAGAAATTTTTTCGTCCTCGATGAGGTTGATGCGGGCCTTCTTGGAATATTGTGCAAAAAATCTAATGCCACAGCAATCTTTGTGTTTGCAGGTGGTACATGGGATGATGGTATGATGACCTTGTTCATAAAAACTGAATCCAAATCCTTTCCATGTACAGCAGTGAAGGAAATTGTGGGCAAAGCTATGGTTAGTGAGGGATTGGAGGTCAGATGAAAATTATTGTGTTTGAGATGGAGGTTTAGGTGAATAAGTGGCAGTATTAAGTCCCCCATACATTAGGTTGGTGTGAAGGTGGGGAGGACCATAAGGGAAAACTTCTACTATGTGATAGTCATAATGAGGATGATGGTGCAGGTTTCCATACTCTTGTGGAGTGAGAAATGTGTTAAAGTTGTATAGGTGGTACTCCCCCAGAGTGAGGCATTGAAAAACATCTTCTAAGGGATCATTCATAGATATGTGGGTAGCGGAGATAGACGATTAAATAGATTATTGGGTAGGAGGAGTATCGGTTGGCTAGGAAGTAAATAGTTTAGCTACAGAGGTTGCAGCAGCAGTAGGAATAAGAGAGTTACGTGTGGGATAGGTGGAAGCAGCATTGGTGGATGGGGTCATGGGTGAAGGAGAAGTGGAGGTAGTGGTAGATTTCTTGACTGGTACAAGTACATCGTTAGGTCGGTACAACATGTTACAAGTTTTTAATGGTGACAAGTCAATGGGGATGGTATAGTTATGTCCTTCATGTTTGAATTTTACATAGCAGTGTAAAGTTGAAGGGACACAACTCATGGCATGAATCCAAGGTCTTCTGAGCAATAGGTTATACTGGAACTCTCCCTATAAGTCATAGAATAATTTTGAGATAGTGCGAGGGCCCACACAAACATGGAGAATAATGGTCCCAATGGTAGAAGTGATGGCATCATTGAAGGAGCACAGCATAACTGGGTTATTATGCATACAATTGGAAGGGATGCGCATTTGATTGTATGCATGGGAGGAGATGATGTTAATGCTAGCACCACCATTGATCATGATGCATTATACATGTATGTTATCGATATAGATGGAAATGAAAAGGGTAGGATCAAGATCATCTAACTAGAGAGGTACAATATCCTCATGAGAGAAACTAAGGGTGGTGACTTGTGGAGTGGGCAAGGGGGTAGAAGAAGGAGATGATTTGGTAAGTGAGGTTACATGGTAAGGGGTGATAATGAAGGCCACTGGTGTGTGGTCATTGGGTAAAAATTTTATGGATTGCAAAAGCTCCATAAGGGCTTGTCTATGAGATTCAGAAGTTTGGACAAGATCGTACAAAGACAACTTTAGAGGAGATTGATGTAATTGTTTTATCAATGTGCAATGGGTGACCCCGTCAGAGATAGGGTATGTGGGTCCTTGAATGGTTGTTTTGGGCACAGGTGCAAATGGTATATTGGGCATGGGGTTGGTTGATTAGCTAGTTTCTTTTTCTTTTCCTTTGTCTCTCTAGGCACGGGTGGCAACTTGGACCATGTTAATCTAAGGGGAGGCAGTAAATGGAGAAGGTGTAGGATGATTAGTGTAACATTATGACGGGAAAAAACCTAATGGGGGAAAAATCCTTTTGAAGTGAACTGGGTGCATTGGCATTTGGGTGGTCATTTGGCCAATTCTCCTATATGGACCATGTTGATCTTGAATTTTGGAGGTGGACAAAAAGGTTGTGGGGGTGGAGATGCGGTTCATTGAAGAAGCATGGGACGATGATGTGTGGTGACATGTGAAGGGGGAACATGATCCTCATCAAGAAGGTCATCATCATCAAAATTTTGTTCAAGAGGACAAAGTTGGAGAAGAACAATTTTTATAGCCTTACAATTTTCTACATCATGTCCTAGCACACGATGATAGGCACAAATCTTTGTTTTATCAAACCCTTTTGGTTTGGGTTTGAGAGGATCCTAAGGTCAAAGAAGTGGTAATTTGATAATGGAATTCTCTAAGAGATTGGTTAAAATGTTAGCGTAGGACCGTGCTAACAGATCACAGTGGGAAGTGAGTGGATCGTGAGGGAACGGGATTCATAGGAGTGGGAATGGGTTGGCTCATTGGTTTGGTAAGTGGTATTGTCTTAGGTTTTGATGGCATCTTTTTAGGTAAAGGTGTGGTAGAAGAGCTAGCGATGGAAGGTTTTGTTAGTTTAACTACCTTAAAGGTGAGACAAGAGTACAAGATGTAGAAGGGAAAGAATATGGTGGAAGATGACAGGTTACCCATGGGGACAACCAAGTTATGGTGGAAGTGGTTGGTAGAGTTTGGGTGGATGGTATAGTTTGAAGTCATATAGGAAAAGTTGGGTTTATAGTAACTGATGGAGGTATAGGTGGTAAGAAGTGAACAGGTGAGGGATAGGGTATTTGGTTTTTAGGTGAATGAGGTGTAAAGAAGGATCTTGATGAAGCAATAAGTTGCTTATATTTTGACTGGCCTTGGCTAGGAGACTGTTTGGTTAGGGTTGATGGATAGGGACCTAGGATGGAGGGAAGAGGTGAAGATGACAAAGGTGTCGTAGGTGAGATTGGTGTATATGGCCTAGAGGGTTGGGTCTTCCTTTTAGGTGGAGGAATAATGTTGGTGTGGGTTTTGGAAGATGCAGATAAGTCCAATTTGATAGGTGGGTTAGTAATGCTTGATGTCGGCATGACACCCAAGGTAGTGACGGTCCTAAATATGGGCGAAAATATAGGTGTGGCTAGTTTTTTAGGTATTTGAATGGTTTTAGTCATGGTTAAAGGTTTGGATGTAGGTAGAGATGATGAAGAAGAATTCATTTCAATAGGCATGGTTAGTGTCGATCTAGTTGCTTTAAATACCTTTGGGTAGATCATGGAAGTATCTTGAGGAAACAGTTGCATTTGAGTCGAAAAGGGGAGCCAAAGACATCCCTAGAGCATGGAATTATCAATGTAATCCAAACGATCAACTAGCCATTAAAATGGGACTACTATAGGAGAAGATGGAGTTGGTTTGGTGGAAATCCCTATAAAATATGTTTGTGAGATAGGGAATTGGATAACCTTGGACTCTATGGGTAAAAGAGCTGAGAGCATATTAATGGGGTCCTAGGATGCTTAGGGAGAACTACCCCCAACATGTAGTGGCATGTCTAAATAATCTCCCATGGGTAGGAGAGATGGTAGGTGGGGTGAGGTAGACTTATCCCTTAGTGGAGGAGAAAGTGATGATGATTCTCTTGTGGTTGGGATAATTAAAAGTGTTGATTGTTTGGTAGGTTGTGAGGTCAATGGTGAAATGGTATCAGTAGAAAACATGGGTGAAGGAAGAGATGAAGGGGACTCCTCTATGGGTGAAGGAGTGGAAGAGGTATGCTCCTCTATGGGTAGAGGAGCTTGTGCCAGAATTTCCTCAATAGACTAAATAGGTGGGATTTGAGGAATGGCCGGTACAATATCAAAAATTGTGTGGACTTCATGGATATTGTTGTCGTTGGATGAAGGTTCACTATTTTATTACATGATGATTTATGGTTAGGGAACAGATTTTTAAATATGTGTAAATTTTGATTTTTTAGCATGTTTGGGTTGTCCATGATAAGGTCTCCATTATCTATCATCTCTTGAACAATGTTCTTAAAAGTGATGCAATTACCGTTACTGTGGCCTTTGACGTGATTGTAATTATAGTAGTCATGTGCTCCTTATACCATATAGGCATAGGATGAGCGAGATCGAAACTAGTATGAGGTTTTATGGGAGGAAGTGTAATGGCTCCAGCTTTAAGAAGATTTTCCAAGACTAAAGAATAGGGCTCTCAAATTGAAGTGTACTTCCGCTACTCCCGCCGGAACTGAATTTTTTGGATAGGAGAAATATTGGAAGAAGTTTGGGATTTATTAGAAGGGTGAGATGCATGCATCTTTAGGACTACCATGTCAACAGATCCTTTGTCCTTTGAATAATTATTTTTGGGTTTTAAAGATGAAGAATAATTGTTTGGTTTGAACAGGGTGTTCTTGTTTCGCAATTAGATTATCTTTTCTGCAATTGTGTAAATTTATAGCTTTCATGTCATGGTGAACACTTCATCGAAGGTTTGGAAGGTTTGTACTTGTAGATTTGGTGAGATGTTTCTGGCACAAGCTCTAGTGAACAACTCAATAAGTTTATTTTGAGGTAACTAGAACGTTAATTGGTTGATAAGACTCCGCCAATGGGAAACAAAATTTGCAATAGATTTTTCTTCATAATGTCATTTGAATACAGGTTGGTCATGGTGACATTTTTGACTACATTGATCGAGAAGTGGTCCAAGAATGCCTAAGCCACTTGGTTAAAGGAGTAGATGGAATGTCTAGGTAAACTAATGTACCAATCTAAGGCAAGTCCTGTTAGGGACATGGGAAATGTTCGTAAGAGCAAAGCATCATCATGGGAAATTAGGTAGCACCCATGCTTGAATGACCGCAAGTGTTGTTGTGGGTCCTCTTTACTATTGAAACAGTTGAACTTGGGCATTTCCCAATGCAAATGATATGGGAAAATAGGAATGGATGGATGAATAAGATCATTACAAATTTCGTCATAGGTCAGGGGGTTACAAGAGCTAGAAACTGATGCTTCTAATGTCTGCATCTTTTCCATCATCATCCTAATGAGGCCATTGGTGGGTTGTGAGGAATGGTTACCTCTTGCAATTAAGGGAGGTTGATGATGGGTGTAAAATGTGGATGGTATCCTAGTACATGGAGGTGAAAAACATGAAAACTTTGAAGGGGGGATAGATACAGGCAGAATGTACCTGGTATAAGCGATAGATGAGATTGGGGGCTACTAGTGATGCATGTAAATAGGTGGGGTGGTCGCAACGAATCTCATGGTAATGGGTGGTAGATACTAAGGGATGGAAATAACCATATTTTGGAACGGGGTGTGGGTTGCCAACATTGGAGGTGGTTGTGATGTAACTGGAATATACAAGGAAAATGGGGTAGATGGGGCTATACTCAAGGCATTCGGTGAAGGAATGGTCGACACCATGAGTGTAATAGACGTCATTGGGGAAAAAGTTATGGCATAGGTGGAACCTAACTGAGAGACCATAGGGGGTAATGTGGATGAGGGAAGTGCTGAGCTAGTGGTAGCTGATGTGGAAGTGGGTGTGAGGGTGTGAGGGATAGATACAGGCATGCCATATATTAACTATCTTGAGGATTCCTTGGTAGATGAGTCAGAAAGATAGTATTGTAAAGCTGCGGGATTATGATCAAGGAGTCTTACGAGTTCCTTGTCTCCGATAGCAATGGGGATAAGATAAGTTGGATCCATAGGTGATAGAATGGACGATGGCGATGGACTAGGTGGGAGTAGCTGATGGATGGCATGAAATACAAGGGCGTTAGCTAGGCTATGATTCAACACTATATGAATTAGTGTTGACCTAGTAAGATTGTACTTAGTAAATGACACAGAAAATAGCATAAGAAGAGAAGGATGAAGTCCAGGGGGTAAATTTGGTCAGTGTTTTGATTAAAAATCAAACACAGAAATTGATGACGGTCAGTATGACTGATGACAGTTACAAGGGAACTGATGACGGTTATGATAACCGATACCGGTCATTGTGGAAAGTACCAGTTTCAGAAAATGAAACAGAATTGATGAATATGAACTGGAGAAATTGTATCTGTCAGATATATAAGAACATTTGGGATATAATGGTGTCCTGAGGACCAAAAATAGAAAGGAATAAGTGATGAATGTTTTTTCAAGTAAAATAACCAAAACATCTAGAAACCAACACCAGTTAGGTAAACTGACGATGGTCAGATGTAAATCAATGATGGTCGCTAGACTGACGTTGGTTACTATGAAATTAGAATAAATGAAGAAAAAATGGATTTTGGTGAATTAAACTAGATGAAGGATCAACCCAAAAAATTGAGAATGATAAGATGAGGTCCTGACACACTCATAAATAGCAAGAATACTCCAACTATTGTGGGGAGTGTGAAAGGAAGAATAAAAATGGAGAATCATAATTCACACCTCAAAACGCAAGTAAAGAACTAAGCTAAGAAAAACACGTAATCCTAAAAGTGAATTTATGTTTGTTTTATCTTATGCTATTAAGATTGACTTGTGAATTTAGAACAGAGTTTTTGGTTGGGAAGGTGTCCTACAAAGAAGGAAATCTAAAGGTGAGGTTTCAGGTTATGTTATGGCGGGGGTAGTCCTTTCTCTAAGTTATGACTGGAAAAAGATAACCAATTGGGTGCCCACTATCAATCCTCTGATCGTGTGATCATTGACAACTTCTTCCGTGTGGGATGTTGTTTAAGAAGATGTGTAAATTCAAATTTGTGCAGTTTGGAAAAGAGAGAAGAAAAATGTTCTTTCTATGGTTCAATTATGTCAACCATTAGCTGGGCGTGACTTCCAACATATAGGTTGCCCTTAGTTTTTAAATGTGAGCTAATAATGCAGCATACAAGGATGAAATGCAACAAATTTTATAACCCAAATCAATAATTATATTTGATGAAGCAAATGATGAATAGGTCAAGAACGTGCTCTTTCACTACTATGCAAATGCAAGAAGGAAGAATTGGTTCGTTTTAAGCACCAAATGACAAATGGCATTCAGACAATTAGAAGAAAAAAATATTACCATGGAGAAGATTAAATGTGTATTTTTTATAAAGAAAGAAACACACATAAAGTTTCGCTATATGAAGAAAATGCAATGAACCAAATGGATATTCCCACCGGGTGTGCCAAATGTTTTCACCGAATAGTATGCGTACGTAAGAGAAAAATAGATAAGGTAAGGGTGAGGAGGAATAACCATGTAAATGAAGGTGGAAGGTAGAGTGTGCACGTGCATTCTGATTTCCCAATCCAATGTTGATTGCGAGAAACTTCTTTTTACTAGTAGGAACTACCTACGAATACAAAATAAGACCATAAGAGGAATATTAAACAATATATGTTAGTGGAATACCTAGTGTATGCTAGATATGGGAAGTGTGATACTTTCTAGATGGTTATCAATCCACTATTTAAAACATCTTAATGCAAGAAAATAATGTAAACCAATAATGTCCTATTGTAGTTGATATGATTTAGGTGTCTCATTCAAGTACAATAAGAAAATATAATCTACCATGCTAGGTTATGATCAGATCTGGAAATTCAGACAGGTAAATAAGGTGGTTAGGACAGGTCAGGGTCAAGTTTTGGGTGATTTGGTTTATTTGGGTAAATGTTATGAGGTTGTTGTTATAGGAAGGTTTACCATAAATAGAGATTGACGTCAATCTAGTATGACTGATATCCAGTTGAGAGGAGACCGACGCATCGGTAGGGTCAGGGCTGATAAAAACTCAATGAAGTTTTGTTTTGATGATTCTTTGTGATTACATAGAGAATGGTGAGGTAGATGACAGTGTTGTGAGTACTCAAATATGTTCTGGAGTCGGGTATAGAGGGTTGAGAGGTTGTAGGTGATTAGGTGGAGGGATTGGCAGGAGGGTGAGAGGTGATGGGATGCAAGGGAGACTAGGACTCCCAAACAAAGGTGAAGAAACTAATCTAAATAAATATATGGGAAGGTGTAGATCTAAATGTACTTACTTGTACTTGCAGCCCTGGTGGTTGGATGGAGGTGATGGTTGATCCATGGAACTGATGGTCAGTGTCATGGTTGTGCTTCCTGGAATGTTACCATGAATGTTTTCCCTTCAGATCAGTGGTTGGCATTGGATCAGGGTGTCTGGATGTGCAAGAGTTCTTTGGTGCGTACTTGCATGTTGATCTCTCTTCTCCAAAACATGAAATAATTCTTCCAACCTCTCAAACAAGGTTACCAAAATGAATATATGGTAACCAAAAACAATTTAGGGTAACCGGCATCGATTTCGGGTTGACCGGTGTTGGTTAAGGCGGGAAATCCTAGGTTTACTAAAAATGGTAGATCTTTGCAATATTTTTGGCTAGTTTTGTCCATTGTTGCGGATCAAAATAGAATGCTGTGCACTTAGATAAGTGGGCATGTAGTTAGAGGAAGAAAAGGCATGTGATTTTAGGGTTGAAATAAGTCTTAGTTAGTTATGGTAAGTACATATTGAGTCCTAGTAGAATAGGATACATGCTAAGAATGAGATGTCTAGGTGATGTGGTGTCTAGGTGAGGTGTCTAGGGTGAGGTGGAAATTAGTTTAAGTAAGGTAATTAAATAATGAATATTGTGAGAATGTGCATTAATTTAATTGTAGGTAATTAAATGAATATACATGTGGGGTAAAGGGGGAGTGTGACTCAAATTTGGTATCTACAATCACCAATAATCCAAGTTGACATAGATACCTACAAAAAGACAAATAAGAAGTATCAAAATATTAAAAATAAAGATGCAGAATGAATGGGTCAGACTGACCTCATCTGCCACAATTGTGACCTTACTAAACTGAGCTTTGCACTACATTTCAGACCCAGATTTATTTCTCTTGTGTGAGTGCATGTCATGCCCTAGGTGCTCTTGTGTCAATCACACTTTGTGCAATATCAAGAAATAGTTAAATGTAGAAAATGTAGTAGAATGTGTGCATGGAAGAGAATATAATCCCTCCCCTATGAAGTGTGATGTAGAACTCCTAGCTTGTTCCATGATGATGGAGCTATGTGGATGCAAATGCAATAGATGGATGTAACTCTAGATGAGTGATAGTAGTAGATGATGTTAGGTCCCTCATTATGGTCTCATAACTTTATATTTATGGGGTTCTCTTGATCTAATTTTGTAATTAACCCTGAAAATACCAACCACATGAAAGATAAATATTAAAAAGGATAGAAGAGGGCCAAAAAGGGGTGAGAAAGTGCTATAAGGATCGTGGTTCCCCTAGGTAGGAACAAGGTGCCCATGGGCGCCCCAATACTAAATTTGGGCGCTCTATCTATGGCTAAAATTACACAGGATGTGCAAAAATGGCTTGGAATATAGGTGTAATAGTTCGTAAATTATGAAATAAAATAAATAAGATGGCTAAAGGGATGGGGGTTAATTAGTACTTTCTTCACTCAAGAACCTTCTAAATAGTAGTATGAGAATGGGGTAAATAAATGTTTAAAGTGAATGATTTTATGACTACAGCGACCAATGGAAGACATATTACCTGTAAAAGGAATTAAACAAATTAATAATTTGTAAATATGGGAGGGATAAATGTTTTTTTTAATAAATTAATAGTAAGGAAATGATGTATCTTAATCTGATTATTTTTACAAATTAACAAATCATTCACAATGGAACTTTAGAGCTTAGTGGTCTCCAGGAAAAATTTCAATGAGCTATAGAATACAAATGGAAAGGATAAGTACTTTGTATATTAATTTACATCATTCAAGGCTTATATAGACTGTACTAATCTTTCTAGCATCTATTAATCCCAATTTTTCATAATTTTGTGTCAAAGCAATATAATACACATCGCGTTTAAGGTCCAATATGCGTGGAATATCATGTCATAATATCTACTCGTAATAATGAAATTCAGCGTTAGCTAAGTAGTGTCTTTTATGCAAGAAGAAAAATAATATGTGAATAATAGACACTTTGTAGTATACATGATTTTATACCAATAAAAAATCAATGAAATCTATTTATTGCTTAGTGTTTGTTATGTAATTCTTCACAATACTACTGAATACGAAAAGGGAAGGATAAAAATTTTGAAGATTAATTTTCATCATTGGCTTGTGAGGAATTTAATAATCTTCCTAGCAACCACTAATCAACATTTCATCTTAGTAGCTGCTACGCCTAGAATATCATGTCCAAATATCTAATCATATTAATGGAGCTTAACATTAGCTGACTAGTGTCTTTCATGTATACAAAAAACAATACAACAATAATATACATTTCATATTTTATTTAGAAGAGTGTAAGGGAGATGAGCTTAACCAATCATTGTTTGCATTAATACCACCTTCTCTGACAAAGAAGGTGAGTTGTAGCTTGGTATGCATGAGTTATCCATAGATTCTCCACCAACTCTCCATTAACTCTCTCATGGGATGAATTAAATTTCCCTCATAACTCATTCATGATTTTTTTGGGTGAGGTGTGCCAAATTTTGGAGTGACTTCCTGTTGTATTTGGTACTTGAAAATTTTAAATTGCAAGAGTTAAAAAAATTTGTTTACATTAATGTCGCCGGCTTTGATAATGAATGCTAGTTGTTGTATCCTAACATGCATTATTTATATAAAAGATTATTATTTTCAAAATAGTAATATAATAACAATTTGTGGTCATTATATATAGTCATTAGACATGGTCATTATAAAAAATATCTATACAGCATTGGATCACTACTATTTTTCATTATTTTTAATAGTATCATAATGGCTAGACTATCTTTGGCGGAGCCAAGTGATGCACTACATACCCTTGAGAGGGATCAATCCTTCTGTAGTTCTCATAAGATATAATATGTATAACAAATAATTCACATCGGTTCGTATCAAAGAAAATGTTTAGTAACCACTAAGGTCCATTACTTATTGAAAGGGATAGTTTTGTAGTGGGTACACTCAACAGTTTCTTATTTTGAAAATAACGATAGAATAACAAATCATCTTCTAGCTTAGTGGCCACTAGGTTCTAACCATTACCTCTTGTTACTGTAAAAAAAAATATTTGTACAAATTTGGATTTCTAATGTTTTTCATTTATTATAATTATATTATATTGGCTAGACTATCCCTGGCAGAGCCAAGTGCTACACTACATACCCTGGAAATGGATCAAGGCTTATGTATTTCTCATAAGATATATTAAGTATAACACATAACTCATAAAGCCCACAACAAGACTTTGAAGTTGGTTTTGATGTTTTATTTTCTATTATGACATTATCTGATTTAATAGGAGCTCCCTATAACTGAAAAATGCCATCTCTATCAAAAATACCTTATTTTCCAATTTGATAATTTTGTTTCTATGCATCACTATTTTTTCCCACATGATTTCCTAATTTCTTTATGCAAGAGATGTTTCATTCTACAACCAGTTGGACTCACTCTCTCTTGTCACATTTAGGTAATTTTCCTTGATGGTACAAGGGTGAGTTAGCCAAGCCTGTTGTAGAAGTTAAAATTACGTATGATAAGGAAGAAGGAGACCTTGTGGTAAAAAACATTGATGTGAAGAAAAAAACTATCAAATTATCAAATCAGGTAGATGTGACAGAGATGACATCCATTAGTTATACGCCACCAACTATCCATTAAATCACAAATGGGAGAGGTGTGCCGAATTTTACTGTGACTACTTGTTGAATTTACTAGTTGTAACAAAAAACACATACTTCCAATGGAAATTCCTTGTTGAATAACTTTATTCATGAAGGTTAGATAATAGCAATAGAAATAAAGCATTTAATCCTGCAGGAGAATCACGTACATTTTTGCCTTGCATTATTTTTAAATCGTATGTGTCTATTTTCCTTGATGGATGATTTACAAAACACGCAAGGACAAAATTCTCATGATTCATCCTCCAGGATTAAATGGTGAACTTATATTACTATGATCTAACCTTGTTGAACAACGGTCTTGTTGTCGTGCTAATGTGCAACAAGGAAATTGACAATTTCTAAGCATGACAACGATGCCCATGTACAAAAAATTTCACATTTTATCATTCCAATGAACCCCAGGTCTACCCAGTTAGTCTTTTAACCTCCTAATTGGTGTTAATTCATTCCCCTAGGTGATTTAGGAAATTCAAATCACCCCTAGATGATTTTAGGAGTCCATTAAAAATTGCAAGCTTCAGGAAATTGTGGGAAGGGATATCACTGGCCTTCCTAGGACTAGAGAAACCCCATGAAGTAGAACAAAAAATCCAAACCAAACATGTAGGTTATTAAAAGGACTTGGGACATCATGGAAGTGATTTAGGAAGATTCAGGAAATATTCGAAGAGTTTGCGGTAGTTTCACCAAAATTAATTTTCACATGCCTAGGTAGTGCGCATGCCAAAACATCTTATGAGCTTCTAAAGGTGATTTCGAGGGCTATGGATGGAGTTAGGAGAAAAATGAAATATTTGTGGAAAGAGAATTCCAAGTCATATAATATGGTGAATTTATTTTTTTCTCAACACTTTAGTGGAATGGGTTTGAAAGCAGTGTTTCTCATGCATATGTGAAGTACCAGATCTAAAATCCTATTTTTTAGGGATCAAATGGAGGAATCAATACCTAATACCCCACAATTGGATTTTGAATGCCATTTATAGTCACAATCATATAAAATTTCATCAAAAACATCCATTAGGATCTCAAGTTATCATAGTTTTCAAGATGTCCTCTTGGAGCGAGTTCGGGAGTTAGTTAATTTTTGGGAGGACACGTGCCAGCTCCAGGAGCTTGGAGGGATTTTTTATCCCTCACGTCCCTCCAAGTTAAGGACATTATACAAGGAAAAATATTTATATCCCCTATAAGACCTCCGGACCCTCACGTGACCTTCAGGATCACTAGTTCAGCCCCTAGGTGCTTACGGGAGCTTAAAGCCTCAACCATCGACTCTCTGTCACGTGTCATCACCTTGCTCACCATGGAATTTGATGTCCTTAACATCCCTGTCAGTTGAGGGACATCAAACAATTTAAAATGTTCCCAGCCCCTAAGGAGACTTATGGTCATCCATTTGACTAGCTTCAAGCCCCTCAATGCTTTAAAGCTACTTTTTCGGCTTTAATCCCCTGCCGTCGGATCTCTGCCACATGTGACCACATTTCTCATCATGGAACTTGATGTCCCTAACATACCTTTGAGGTGAGGTATTTCAGGGACATGAAAATTTTCATATCTCCCATTTGTGCTTTATTTCAAAATTTTAAAAAACTCACCTGCTTCCCACTTCTAACAACTAACATTCCCGTGCACAACCATAGCTGCAAACTCCCTCTGCAACTTCCTGTAGAAACCTAAAATTGGTTATCCAATTTAGTGTCCCTCGTGCGCATTTGCTCTCTCAGGTAACCTGGGGCACATTTATATCACCACTATCCCCTTGGGGTATTATTCAATTTGTGATTTAAACACCTATCCTAAGTTTAATTCACCCCATTATGTTTTACCCGTGAGTAATTAAATATTAACTATTTAATTACACCTTTTACATGTATCCTAACCACTTATCTACCCCATATCTATTCTATCCATATATCCCCCCTATTTCTCCTCCTCCCAAAGCGGGATATTTCCCGTATTTGAGGTGGAGGGATCACTCTTATCTTTCCAGAAATCGCTCCTTTTGGCCATCTCGGGACTCTGTTCCATGATCGGCGCCGACCGGTACTTAGTCGACGCTGATTTTCCGGAACGGCGCCGATTACAAATAGAGGCCCAGAACTTAGTTCTGGAGGGATACCAATTGTAAGGGAGACACAGATGGTAAGAGAGAGAACGAGAGAGTTTTGAGAATCAAGTGTGAACATTATCTATCAAATGAGAGTGAATCTTGTCCAAATCAATCCCTGAGAGGAGCACCGTTACTCTGCTCTTATCACATCAACATCGCACGTCTCCAGTGATTTTCTGGTGACTCTGTTCCTGTATCCAGCACAGGTGGAGCCTTGCCAGTATCTCTCTGGCTTCTGCAGATCCAACAGACGTTGATGATCTTGCCTTCGTTTTCCGATTCCCAAATCTTCTCGCACTTTGTCTCAGATCGATGCCGATCTATATCAGTTGACACCGATCTGAACCAGTTGACACCGATCTATATTAGTCGACGCCAATCTATATTAGTTGACGCTGATCTATATCAGTCGACACCGATCTGAACAAGTCGACACCGATCTGAACCAGTCGACGCCGATTCTACATAATCAACATCGATCATCCTACAGATAGGTAAAAGGACACAGGTAACACAAATCCAGATTTGTTTTCACAGTTCCCTATTTTCTGTTGCTTTCTGTCTGCTGTTTAGATTCTATTTATTACTTTGATCAGAAAATCTAGTCCTGTACGTACATCTTTTATCATGTATGCTTCTTTACTTAATTGAAAACGTGGACTGACATCCGCCGAGGGAGCTTATTGCTTCCCGGACCCGCTTCTCGGGTAGTCCACCTAAATATATTTTAACGTGGTCTTTTTCTGTCAAGCATCGGTGTCTCGCAAGTTACTTGGATCTATTGTGCAGAATTGCTCGTGTGCGCCTGTCTTATCTACATCGGCTTCCTTATCCATCTACATCTTCAGATCTTTTCCATCAGGTATCAATTTCATTTGAGTTTTTCAAGGATTTTGTGTTTAGTTTGGTACATTAACTTGGGTAGGTAACAAGCACGAAATTCTTGATCAACATTCTGGCACGCCCGATGGGACCCAACCAAAGTCCCTTATTGGTAAGTTCATCTCTTTTTTTTAGTTTTGGGCTTTGTTATTTTTCTTCACTGATTTTTATCAGTTCTGCTTAAGCATTTCCTTTCATTGTTTCAATCTTGCTCTTTATGCGAAATTGTTATTTCCTTGAAATTTTTCTAGTTCCTTAAAATAGAAGATTTTCGTTTCACCATTATCTGGATATATCTTTCTGGATTTTGTTTGGTGTTGCTTAACCTTTTCTTGTGGAGAAATTACTTGTTTTGTGGGATTTTTCGTGGGGAAGAGCTCAACAACATGCTTTTTGAAGTCCACACACCTTGGAGAGCTAAATCTACAGGTATTTCTCTTTTACGGTGTTTTCTCCTTTTTAGGAACTAAAAAAATAAAATAAAAATAAAAATACAAAACTTTCTTTGTTTGTGGTCTATCACATTCGAACATTTCAATTTTTGGTGCTTAAAAAGAATTTAATCGCATTTGGGAAAGAATCTGTTTGACTTGTCTTCATCGAAATCAAACACTTCGTTTTTAAGTGCTTAAAAAAGAACTCTTTCTTTGTCATTTCTGTTGTATGTTTTTCATCTAGTTTTAATTAGGCTGGAAAATTGATCAAAATCGGTAGTGACACTATTTGATTTTTATTTTTCACCCTTGCACACAAAGCCAAAATCACTAGGTATAAAGCATTTAAACAAAAATTCTTTCCCTGGCCTCACCTACTTGGAAGTGACATCCAAGAGGAAGAGCCTACGCAGTACACAGGACGTGCTATAAATTCATGGAAGTTCTGGTATATATTGGCAAAGCACCCGACTCCCTTATCATAGTGGTGTGTGAAGTGTGGGGGTAGGCCCCTATATCAAGCCACGTACCGGTCTTTTACTGAAGTTCCTTCGGGACTCCTCACCAAAACATCCCCCAAACCATCCTTAGTTTGGCTATCTGAGTAGTTCCTGTTCTAAAAAGCCTTCCCTAATATTTTCTTTCTTAAAAGCATAAAAACTTAAAAGAGATTATCACCTACGCTGCTTAAATTATCTGTGCATTAGTTAGGTCAATCTTCTTTTCTACTTGTTTATGACGGTCATCACTCGGTTATAATCTAGAAGAATGGCTCAACTAGCCCCTTCTTCCTCTGAGATCACCTCTAGTGTTGATGTTTTGGCACCCCCTAGGTCTTCCTCGGGACCGCTGTTAGTTGGTTCCCCATCCTGGTCATATAATCCTTTCTATCAGGCCAAAGCAACCCCATCACATCCAGCTTCCCCTAGTCCTTCAGAAATATCACCTGCTTCTGACTTAAAGTATGTTCCTCGCGGGGATCCTAAATTTCAGGTGCTCCTCGATCGCAATCCGGTAGCCCTCATGGACTACCTAGTACACAAGTCTATTCAAATATCTGATCAAGGACCACCAATCCAGCAAGTGTATGATTATTCTCATGAACCATCCCAGGATTTTGTAGAATAGTTAGCATCATTTTTCTTGCCCTCGAGCCACGAGGAGGGTGGCGCACCTGTGCCTCCTTTTCTCTTCCACCGACCATATCAACTAGTTCTCAAATAGTCTTACCTATTCCTAACACCGCAGTTACCTCGACTATTCCGCAACCTACTTCTGAGAGGTCCTCTTCTCTGGCTATAATGAGTGCATCTGTGCACCCGCATATTGCTGTTAATTCATCTATGCCATCCATTGTGTCCCAAGGTTAGTACCCCTTTATGAGTCAACCCCCTTCGACTAGTCAGTTGGTTCCTGTTCTCGTCCTCCAGTGGGTTTTTCTTCCAATGTTTCCAGCAACTGGACCTTCACCCATCCTCTAGCATTCGGCACCCTTAATAACTAGATCCGGGCAGTAAAAGAAGCCTCGTTTCTAAGGTCTAGTTCCCCCACCATGGTTCAAAATCAAATCGGCACCCATTGTTCCTCTCAATCTGTTCCGATTCAGTCAACGAAGCATAGGAGATCCACTAATCACAGGCATCCGTTTGTCAAATCCAACCTTTCATTTTTCTCAACCAATTATTATCGTCACAGCCTGCCAAAACAGGCTCCTTCACAGCAAATTACCCACCAGGCGTCCCCAGAACACCTGGTTACTCCTCTTATCATCCTATCAATTAAAAAGATGAATCCCCTGTGACACCTCAACAACATCCACATTTGATTTCTAGGTAGGACAGCGGTGCCTCCTTCCTCATCTAACGTGGTTCAAATTCCTTTCAAGGAAAATCACAGACTTGGAAGCCTCCACAAAAGGGGCTCACACTTCCTCCTATTTTGAAGAAGTGTGTAATGAACCATTCACCCCTCAGTGGCTTTTAAGCCTTATCCCAACCAAGGGACCTTCCGAAATTTTCAAAATTTCATAGTCGAGAGGACCCTCAACAGCATTTGTGAGAATTCAAACATGCTTGCTACCTGATAGTCTAGGATCATGAGCTTATGTTATGTACCTTTCCTATGTCTCTAGTAGGGCCTGCTTTAGACTGGTACAGTAACATTCCTCAACATTCCTTGTTTTCTTTCTCTCAATTGGCCCAGATGTTTGTTGAAAACTTTTCAATAAATATCGTGCATAACATCTCGATCATAGATCTTTATAACAATTCGTTAATTCGATGATGAGTCTATTACAGACTTTGTCGCTCATTGGAGAGGGATAATCAACTAATTGTCTTTCTCCCTTCCTTAATCCCAATAGATCGAGTTGTTTACTTGATCTTGTGCTAATCATATTTCTTCCACTTTAAGGATCTAGACTTTTCATACATTTGAAGAAGCCTTTACGATGGCACGCAAACTTGAATCTCGCGCCATTGAACAAGGGAAGTTAAACCTTCACTCTAAATCTAAACTGGATTTTTCTCAGATTTACACAAATCAAATCCTTCCACTTCTAAAGACAAGAATCAGGGATCCACCAACGCTATCATATTAAAAACATCACGAGCCGATACCACTTCTAATCAAACACCACGAAGAGACTCCTCATCTTCTCGAAAAGGGACCTCGTCATCTCGATCTTACACTTCATTGGGGGAATCATATGCTTCTATCCTAAAAAAAAATGTTGGAATTCCACATGATTGAACTTCCTCCCCATTAGGAATATTGACGAAAGCCAAGAACATCCATTCTGGTATAGGGAAAATGACTTCTGTCATTATCATAGAACCAAAGATCATGACATCGAACAATGTCAGACCTACAAAAATCTTGTCAAGAAAATTCATTGATAAAGACGAGCTCATTCTGGATAACCAAAATGCTCCCCCAAATCAAGCGCTGGATTTCTTTAAAAAACCGTTTCCTAATCATTCCCCGAACCATGATGCTTCGGAGTCTCAAAAACCCAAACACTCATACTATCAGCTTCATCTCTACGGAAGAATCTTCTTCTAAAACTAAGCCATCTGCGAACACATCGACCGAATCAAAACCTCCTTCTGCTTCGTTAATCACTGGGATTCCACCACCTTCAGATAGCCCATCTTTGAATATTCCAACATTATTAGATACAGATTCACCTCCCTCTACTTCTTTGTCTGATCTCCCGTCCATACCCGAGGACAAGTGTCATCCTCATCTGTCTCATCATTAGACATTCTTTCAATGCTCGAGGCAATTACATCCCTTCAAGTTTCCACCACAGGATACATCTACTTCTGTTTCTCCCATTTTGGCTGCGACTATGGCCATTGGTGAACGTACCTATAGTTGTGCCGACTTTGACGGAAGCGTCTTTGATTTTGAATCTTCCTGTTTCCTTTCCTACAGTAGTTTCACCCCACAATTACTGTACCAGAAGAAGTTCCCCTCGCAAGGAACTGCTTCTTCATCACTCACTTCTTCCATCACCAATGCTATACTTTTCCTATTAAGGGGAAATCTAAAGAAGTAACACCACACCACCTATACGCTCGGTTCTTAAACTTAGACCGAGACAACCGAAATCTAACATTGCGCCATCAGTACCACCCCATTTGCTTCCCCCGAAAAGGTTACAATCACCTTATGCGGTTGAAGTTGTCACCATACCTGAAAAAGGAAAGCCCATATTTCGAACCATCAAGACTCTTGGTGCTTTCCCGCAAAAATCTCTCTCTGCGGCCTCATAAAAGATTGGATTTGGTCTGCTAAGGAAGGTGTCTTCTTCTACTACACTTATCAAAACCATCACTCTTCTTCTTACAACACATTCTTCACCAGCACCTCGAAACGTGGACTTACCTACTAAAGAGACGTCACCTCATCTTTCATTAGAATCATCATCTTCATTACCAAAAACTAGGGCACCCTCTGTCCCTCCAATTATACCTACTTTGGGTACCCTCTCCTTCCTCTAAATCGACATCATCTAAATCGTCATTACTTTCGACCAAACAGCCTCCCTTATCTCTGAAGACCACAACACTTGTCACATCTCCATCATCTTCAAAATCTATTTTAGGGGGCTCCTCCTCCATCAAAATCAATCATGTCTAGGAAATTACTTCCATTTACAAATGCCCAAGGCTGCTACCTCCAGAGGTCCATAAAAATAAGATGATCCCTGAATATTATGGCTAGGTCAAACCTAACATGCATTGTTCTTATAACAATAATGTTAGTCTGTTAAAGTGATTATACGTGAATTGTGGTGGTCTGTGTCCTCACTCGTTGTATACCGGAGTTAGGTGAGATATTTGTGGAGGAGGTCCTTCACTTAGACTTATCCAGGAGCCTCATCCATATCTCCTATCCTCCGATTGTAACTCCTTCTAACCCATAATTGAGTTAAACCTACTTGGTTGTATATTCTGATGGTGCATTTGTGCTTAACCAAACCGTATATTTGGGTCATCAGACTGAGGGATTTGATCCTCTTGCAATCTGTCGTCAATGGAGTTCTGAAATTATTGAAGCAAGTGATCTTTTGCTGTCAGGTGGAGAAACGAGTGATCTCCTGTCATCTTAGCTACATGTGAGTCAAATACCATCTAGATTACAGTCCTTCCACCATTCTAGTGATTTTCACGTTGAAATGATCTAACAGCCCTGCTCAAATCGATACAATTCATATGGCCACTAGAGCCCAACAGTATGATAATCCATCATGCATCTACAGCATCTCAGTACTTGCGGGCTGTCATTTCGTACAGCACACTGTGGGTCGATTCCTCCTTCCTCATGATATAGATGGTAGACCTTGGGTCAGAGCTATTCGTGTATGCACCTCGGTCTCACAATTCCCGTATTCACTCGATTCAGAGCCTGTTATGAAACAACTCACCCAGGCATCATGGTCAAAATGTGTCTGATTTTGTCTACTTCAAACTTACAATCCTCTCCGCAACATCACCAGACCATCTGTTTGATAATCTACGTTGAATCGCAGAAAACTGTCAGAGTTTGAGTCCCAACCCTTCGAGATGGTTGTTGGATGTGAATAGACCTTCAACCACCACTTCTTGTGCCTGATTCAGACAATTCGCTTTCCTTAAATCCGAGGCGTTTGGTAGCTGAGATTCCTCTTTATCACAGTCCATCTATCGACATCACTACATTAAAACGCATTATGATGGCATCAGTGGTGCTGCACATTAAACAGCCGCCTATCTCCTTTGAGCACGGACATTCAAGCAACTTAAGTTACCAATTAGAATTGATAGTGTCATCTACAACCTGCATTCCTTTGTTGAGATCCCTTCACAAGATTTTCATGAGATCTACACGATCCAGTGTGGAGCAGTTGAAGGATTTAGGAACTGTGGTCTGGGTTATTCTTGGGCATTCAGAGTAGGTAAGAAGCATGCTTCATTTGAGAGGATAACTCAGTTTATCATTGTTGAAGGGAAATTCTGCATATGCATATGAGTCCTTGGAATCTCCTGGATTCGATTGCAATGCATAGATGAACGAGAAGCCATCCTATCTACAGCCATCACAAATTAAAGATTTATGGTTTCAATGCTGAGTGGCGTTAAAATCTATACTCATCCATTTGGGTGATCAACGTTTCCAGATCCGCACAATGCGACATGACCACAGGGTCTGCCTGTAAGACAGCAGGTAAGCGTTTAGTCAGCAACCAGACTAACACACAATAATAATTTTATGATTCTATTAGGAGTGCAAAGCAGGTTATTATTGTGATATAGGAATGGCTCGAGATTTTTCCTAGTGTAACAAGTGCACAACCTGTTCAATTTCCCACACTCCCTCAAATCTCTCTCTCAACACCTTGTAATACGAATGAGTTCACTCGTGTTAACTCACAACAAGTATTCTTACAACTATCAAATAATGTCCTTCCAAATATGTGAATAGGGTTACAACACGTAATTATATCTCTTTACAATATCAATAATAATGGAGCACTGTGTAACTTATATTTCCTAACATTCCCCCCCTTAGTGCGAACTCCTGGGGAAAACCAATGCCAATGTTGTACTCTGCACCTGGCTCAAGTCGTTTTCTGTGTATGATTTTCACAGTTAATTGTTGTTTTTTAAACCTCAAGGATCAAGTTTTGCAAACGGTCAACCACAAACCGAGAATGGTGGTTT
Source organism: Taxus chinensis (assembly GCA_019776745.2). Lineage (NCBI taxonomy): Eukaryota > Viridiplantae > Streptophyta > Pinopsida > Cupressales > Taxaceae > Taxus > Taxus chinensis. The sequence goes on along the minus strand of CM034151.1, from coordinate 394,198,351 downwards.
TGCAATTGAGTTTACCCACAAACCACAAAGTGATGGTTGATTGCGAATGGATTACCAACAACCTTGAATGGTGGTTTGTCAAAGTCTATTGGTAATTACCACAAATCACAAATGAAGGTGATTTAGGTGGTTTCAAGAGTCTTGTCAACCATGCATTGTGAGTTATGAGTCAAAAGTCACTATCAAAATTGAGTCTCATCACATAAAAATCACTGACAATGGAATAACATAGGAAATTCTGCTGACATCAATGTGCTCATACATACATAGAAACCAACTGACCATACTGGAGATGGAGACATAAAAATGATGTGTACCCCCTCAATGTGAAATTCAGCTATGCTTAATTTAGAAGAAGGATATGATCAGGTGCAAACTGAATTTGCACACCACACTAGGAAGCTCTAAAAAGATCAAAGGTTGCACAGCTACAGATGTACAAAGAACAGCTGATGTGCGGCCCCGTGAGAAGTTTGGCAACTGACGAGAGGTCATTGAATGACCTTCAACCTCTGATGACCTCCTGCCTCCGGTTTCATGCTCAGAATGGAGAAGTCTTCAGAGCCACTGTCTTCATTTACTTGTTCTTCCTCATTCTCTGATCAGTGACCAGTAATAAAGTTGGCCTCAACTAACTTTGACAGTTTTCGCACTAGAGTATGATCTTGAGCTGGAGCTCTACAACAGGTGAAGCTGTGTGAGTACTTGTTTTTTACAGTAGAAACAGTTCTCTTTCAGATCTTTATATTGTAGAAAAAAAATGTGAATACTTCCTTTTTACATTGCATATGTTGTTTCTTTTCCTCAGATCTTCATTGGTCCATGTTTCCTCAGCTAGGAGATAAGCTGATATCATATGTTCACATTGAGGGGGAACAGGTATCTGACCATGAGTCCAATGTTCCAACATTACAGTTTTTCAATTTGGTAAACTAGTTGAGTAGAATGGCTTTTCGCATCCTCGTCAAATCTACTGGAAACATAGTACAGAAACTGCAAGTTGTCACAGTGAAACGCAGCATCATGAATTGTTGATGAGGTAGAACTAGTCAGATTGTGTCTCCAGTTCATACCTCATTTTTATGGTTGAGCCTCTTGAAGTTTCATTGAAGGAAAACTTTGCATTGACTGCTTCCTGAACCAAATGAGTTTGCTCAGATTATCCCATATGCTAGGTTCGATGTTTTTATCTAGAGTCACTGGTAATGATAATTCAGATGATTCCTGAAAGGCGCAAGGCCAATCCTGGCTTTGGCTTTATCATCCCGTGTTTCCCGATTCTGCCAGTGCTTGGTCAGATTTGAAGGTGCTGTGTTCTTTTCCATTCTACCTATCAGTTCGAAAGATTTTTGTGTCATCCAACTGCATCTGGATCTTGACTTTCCATGTGCGCAGAGGTTGAGACAGGCTGCAATTTTTCTAGTGGAATGTGTGATTATAGTTCTTAGAGCGTCGGTTTCAACCGAAAATGCACTCTTTAGGGGGGGAATCGGCTTCAGGAAATTAATATTTACATCCCAATTTACTACTATGATATTTATGATGTGATGTAATAAAATGGCTAATTACTTTTTATATTTTACATGGATATTTATAATAATAAAAATCCAATATAAAGATTGGATTTTTACGTGACTTTTTTTCACACTTGTGACTCAAATTTAACGACAAATCTCTATGATAGGAGTTAGGTGAAGACTCAAAGTTTGTGGACTAGGTACTCCTTAGATTGACAATTGAGTTACCTGGAACCAACATTATTGACAAGATGACTTGACTAAGCACTACAATAATTGATAAAGTACGTATGTATATTCTATGGTGCATTCTTGACCAAACACACATTGAAGATCATTTATGTCAATTACTCTACTTCCATCTCAAAATGACAAAGGCTGCTAATCCAAGGTGGGTGACTCAAAACGAACATTTTATGCCTATTTAAGATGTGATCACGAATATAGACATGTCAAACCCAAACATGAAAAATTACTTTTACATAGATAGTCTAAAACTTATAAGTGAAAGAGACGCCTAAATAATAGTAAATGCCCAACACTTGTACAAAACAGGTTCTATACTGCAATCCTGGACAGACTAAGTATTAAACAAATGACTTCATCCATATACGGTTGTATGACCTGATCTCAACCCTATAACCCTAAAGGAATTAAACTGGCGTGGTTTAACTCTGAGTATAATTTGTGCATTACCACCGTACCCCGGGTCATGACAACGCACAGATGGATAAAAGCATACTTCAGATCTGTCGTCAACCACCTTTTGGAATAAAGTGATCTTATTGCTGGAGGAGGAGAAACAAGCAGTCCTCCTGTCATACAGAGCTCGATCTAAACCCAAACGATCTACTCAGGCCTCTACTTCAAATGAAATCCACTCCAAACTAAAATTCCACCATTCTGAAACCGACACAGTCACGATTTGCGCAACGACAGCCCATACAGTATGACAATCCATTGCGCGGGCTTTGAGTAGAGGATCTCGGTTATTATAGCTTGTCTATCTGTGAACTCCTTTTGAAAAAATTTCCAGATTCCTCATTAGCCCCACGACCCTCGGGTCTTCCTATGTCGTCATCCTTCACTATCGGGCATCAAATGTAAAGCCACTGATATAGTTGTTTCCACTCACCCCCAAACAAATTAGCGCAGCATGCAGGCGCTCATACAATCTCCACTTTATGTGAAGCTCATGTCGAGATCCTCTCCGCAACATCACAAGGCTCTAAATATGATCAATCTGCGTTCAGCAATCACAGTGTACTAACATGAGCCCCAGCCTTAACCAGATGAATTGTTGGATTGCAAATGCAGGTGCTAGCATGCACCATTATAAGTAGATAACCAGGTGCAGAAATCAATCCATTGAAATTCTTTCTCAGTAGTATTCCAAGGCACCCCTCGTTATAATAGTCCAAATCGTTCCACAATGACCTTAAAATGCATTATCATCTTCAGTGGAGCAGCACTTAACAATCATTTCCTCGCACTACGGATCTACAACGCAACTGAAGTTACCAAATGTAACGTGCAGGTAAGTACAGCAACAGACGTTCGCCTCTTCGATAATTTAACGATCTGATTAGCAGTTACTTTCATGCAACTGCAGGTCCTACACATATCGAGTAGGTAATATGTATTCCTAACGAACAAGGAAACATTTTTGAAGGGAACACTCCACTATAATATGATCTCTCGGGGACGCTCCTGGATATACGTGCATATTGCATTGTGTAACTCATCCACAATATCATCAATGCTATCAAATAATACAGCCAAATGATGTGAATAATATATACTCATCCAGTAGATTATTCTCTCTACAATATCAATAATAATGCGAGCACTAATAACTTATATTTCCTAACACTGCCCCTCTAAAAGGAAAATGCCTGTTCTCCTGACGGGGCCTCATCTTCTTCCATACCTGTAACCAAACTAATGGATGTACAAAATTTAGAAGAGACATTGCAGCGTTTCTCACTAGGAGAGCTTCCTCTCCTTTCTTTTGACAGCCCATTTCAAACCTAGTGAGTATGGTAGACCAGACAAACAACCTGAATATCAGCCAGGTCTTAGTCGCATCGTCACCATTGGTCTGCCCAATTAAATAGACTAACTTCATTTACGGTGGTCTTGATACATGCCTCACTATCGCCTGGATTCTCCTCCTAGGGCCAAACCTTATCTTAACAGGGTTTGATTGTCTACAGAATCCCACGTTTGCAAAAACTTATTTATATCGATGCGCGTGGAAGGGCTTTGGTTTAGGTAAATATGAACAAGGTGTGCATGACCTCGTGTCCATTCCAACCCTCAAGCCACATCAAAAATATTGGTTTAGGATTTAAACCTCTTTCAAAAGCCACCATCACTGTTCTAGATGAGCCTCTTCCTATTGAGAAACCATCTTCTCCCACTAAGTCAGAAGCATCACTCGATGTGGACGATGCCATTTCCATCCCGTCTAACTTTTTTTTTTAGTCAATACCATATCCTTAGGGCCACTAGCCTATAAAACTAATGACAGGGTCCACTTCCATACCGTTAATTTTCCCTGAAAATAGTTGGAGACAACTCTTCTACTATCAACACTATCCACTATGCGGATGATGATTCTATCCTCACCTATTTGGGGGTAGAGGATTCCTATCTTCCTAAAACTATTCCTTCTGACATGTCTACGCTTCTCAACGAAGCCCACTGTCGACCTTAATATAGGGACTTCTAAAGACCCTCGCATCATTAAGGTCGACCAATCCCTTAATCCACAGGAATTAGGTGACTTTACCACTTTTCTTTCCTAACCATCGTCAAGCTTTTGCTTGGGCATAATGAGGATATGCCAGGACTCGATCCCGATATTGTGGTCCATAATATCGTTACTCCTTCCCAACATCAAACCAGTTAAACAAAAATTACATAAAATGCACCCTAGAGTAGCTCTTCTTGTTAAAGAAGAATTGCAGTGCTTGCTCTCGGTTAACTTCATCCAACCCATCGATTATCCACAATGGGGTTTCCAATGTAGTACCAGTAACTAAAGCTACTGGGAAAATTTGAATTTGTACCGACTTTCGGGATCTGAATCTTGCTTGTCCAAAAGATGATTTTCCTCTACCTAATATCGACCAACTCGTGGATTTAACTGCAGGGTCATGAGATTGCTTTCGCTTATGGATGGTTTCTCTAGATATAATCAAATTCTCATCACACCAGAAGACCAACATAAGACTTCTTTCATAACTCCTTGGGGGACCTTCTGTTATCGTGTCATGCCTTTCAGTCTTAAGAACGCAGGAGTAACCTATCAGTGAGCAATGACCTACATCTTCCATGATCTCTTACAAAAAACTGTGGAAGATTACGTCTACGATCTCCTCGGTAAAATCCAAACGTTGTCAAGATCATCTTTTCATTCTTGCAACCTCTCTTTGAGAGGCTTATTCACTTTTGTCTTCGTCTAAATCTGTCTAAGTGCGTGTTTGGCGTTCTCACTGGTAAACTTTTATTTTTTATCATTTCCATTAGGGGTATTGAAGTAGACCCCACAAAAATAAAAGATATCCTTGAGATGCCTCGCCCCTTCTAACTTAAAGCAACTCTGCAGTCTCCAAGGACGCCTTCAATCAGTGCGTCATTTTATCTCACAATTGTTCGGACCGTTGTTAACCTTTTCATCATCTCCTCCATAAGAATGTTTATTTTGAATGGGATGAGCATTGCCAAAAGGCCTTCGATGATCTCAAAGCTTATATTCTTTCTCCACGGCTGTGCTTACACCTCCACGCGAGGGGGAGCCTTTCTATCTTTATATCTCTGTGACTAACCATGCTCTGGGACCCATGATCTCGCATCGAGACACCTGTGGTAAAGAACAAGCTGTCTATTACATCAGTCACACCCTCCATGAGTATGAAACACGTTATTCTGAATCTGAAAAGTGGTGTTGTGCTCTCTTCTTCGTAACTTCCAAACTTCATCATTATCTTCTTAATCACAAAACTTACATTGTCACAAGTGTCAATCCACTCAAGACAATTCATGCGAAGCCTTATCACAATGATCGTATCACTCATTGGCTCATGCTTATAACAGAAGTTGATCTCGAGTTTATCTCACAAAAGTCCATCAAGGGTCACGTCATTGTAGATCAATTAGTTGATGCTCCTCATCCGGACACTCAAGTCCCCCTTGCTCAATTCCCCGATGAATATATCTAACAAATTGATTTAGGGTCTGTCTCCATTTAAAAGTAAAGCTCTTCTTTGATGGATCCAAATGCCAGTAAGGGGGAGGTGCAGGTTTCGTGATGATTCCTCCTTGGGGTACGCCTATCCCAGTCGCACACAAATTGAACTTTGAGTGCACCAATAATATGGCTGAGTATGAAGCTCTTGTCTTGGGTCTTCAAAATTCCATTAATCTCGGCGCTCGTCATATTGACATCTTTAGTGATTCTAAACTCATCGTTAATAAAGTCACGTGTGTCTATCAATGCAGGAATGATATCCTTCAAAAACATCGTGATATCGTTCTCGTTCAACTCCAATCTTTTGATAAATTCACTATCCAATATATTCCTTGCACTGCGAATCGATTCGTAGATACAATGGCTTTGTTAGCCTCACTTATCCCGCCTTTTACCGAGGACTCACGACTTTATGTGGTTGTGCAACGATTAGATCAACCATCTCATCTTAGACAACTAACTTCAATCCATGCTATCACAACCCATACTCAGGATGAGTGGTATCAGCAAATCGTTGATTATCTATCACATTCAGTGCTTCCTCCAGATCTAAATTCCAATGGTAGAAGATCTTTTATCCTACGCACTAATCACTATACTATTCTAGGCGGGATTCTCTACAAATTGCAGATTTGATGGTATTTTGCTTCGGTGCCTCAAATCCCTTGAATCATCTAAAGCTATCCAGGAGGTCCATGACGGTATCTGTGGTGGACATTTTAGTGGCTCGGCCGTAGCTAAATGCATCTTATGATTAGGATATTATTGGCCTTCTCTTAATCAAGATTGTTGTGAATACACTAAGAAATGTGTCAAGTGTCAACAACATTCCAATCTCAACGCACATCCCTAGTCAAGCTTTTACAACCTACAACGGATTTGTGGCCTTTTTCGCAATGGGGTCTTGATCTTATTGGTCTCATCAATCCCCGTTCTTCACAACGCCATCATTCTATCATTACTGCCAACTGATTACTTTACTAAGTGGGTGGAAGCTATCCCTCTTTCTTCAACAAAAGCTAAACCCATAGTTGATTTTGTCTATCAGCACATCATTTGTCGCTTTGGTGTTCCACACAAACTCATCACAGATAATGGTAAGTATTTCAAAAACGTTGATTTGCAGAACCTCTGCGATGCTTTCAATATCAAACTCATCTTTTCTTCTCCATACTATCATCAAGCTAATGGTCAGGCCGAATCTTCCAATAAAACTTTGCGTAATATTTCTTGCAAAGGTAACTAGTCAAGCTGGTAGGGATTGGCATTTACATATCCCTTTTCCTCTCTGGGCTTATCAGACTAGCATCCATACTCCTACTAGTGCGACCTCCCTTCTCTCTCGTCTATGGGTCTGAGGTTGTTCTTCCTTTGGAAGTCCAAATCCCATCTCTCTGTGTTTCTCTTAGAGAATTCATCTCCGATGAGGACTATCGTCAAAATCGTCTAGCACAACTTGAATTATTAGATGAGCGGCATCTCAATGCTCTTGAACATCATCAAGTCTATCTTGAGCGTGTCAAACGTGCTTATAACAAGCACTTGCAGCATCGTGACTTCAAAATTGGTGATCTTGTTCTTAAATAAAAACCAAAATGTCACTACACTCGAAAGGAGTTAGCGTGGTAAGTTTGCTCCCAACTGGATGGGTTCATACGTTATCACCCATAAATATGGGTTCTGGGGCTTATCGTCTATCTTCCCATGGATGGTATACCCGAAATGGAACCCCTTAATGCCTTGCATCTAAGGCCCTTCTACCGTTAAAATCTATCTTACACAAATCTAGTCACAAGACAGATCTTTCATCCCTCTAACAACCAGTCATATACTCTCACGGTGATTTGAAATTATGTGGTTCTCTACCTATTGTCTTTTTTTACCTTAAATATGAGTATCGTGGCTCTACTCATAGCATTTTTCTTATGGATATGTTTCTCCTCATGGTAGGAACACCTTAATCACCCGTTTCATTTGTCCCAAGTGCTTATCTTAATCGGATCTACCTCGGGGCATGAGTGCGTGCTCTTTATACCTTTTCGTCTCCTCTGTCTGATCTATCTAGGTCTAAAACTCAGCTTCTTCCAAAAAGCTTTTCAAAAAAAGAAAAAAAGAAAAAAAAGAAAAAAAATAAAGAAGATGCTATAAAAAAAAAGATTAGACTGATCCCTTGGAAGGACAGCTACCCATACATTATCAAATGAATCAAAAGATATAGACCATGCCCTTGAAGGATGGCTATCATTAAAATTCAAAATACAGACCGCTCCCTTGAAGGATGGCTGTTTCTCAAAGGAATACTCAAGGCTTCTTGCATTGATCAGCCTTTCAGTCAGTTTATACACTTTTTAGCATCACTGAAAGACTTCCCGTATTGATCAGTCTTTCCATATCTAGCAAAACTTCCCCGCATTGATCAGTTTGCTTTTCTGCCAGAAATCATGAAGCTGAGATATAAAGACCTTTTTTTCGATCATATGGAGAATCCTATTTTCCTAGTATAAACATGTATTTTGTCCCTTGTAAATTTCGATGAGATACTTACTGCTCCTTCCGTTTCCCTCCTAAATCTAGTTTGCGACTAGTTAGTGTCAGGTTTATTTTAACCTCATGTAGGGCCTTGTATGCACGATCTTTTGATTTCTTATCCAGATTATATTTATGGTCGGTTGAGAGTCCCAACTTATCATTTTTCCTCTTATCTGGGTGTATTTCCTTTATTTCTAATCAAGGTCGTTTTCATTACATCCTTGACTCTCACAGAGAGTATGTCCGATTATTTCAATCTAGTTAAATTGACATTTCATATGTTAATTTAATCAATAATTTATCATCTATCTAATTTCATCTTATCTACTTTGACCATATCAAAGCTCATCGCCTCTATTGTCAAACACATGTGAATCTATCTATCTATTTTCATCAAAATTTAATCAAAGATCTCAAAAAATATCAAATCCATTTCAACTATCAAAACACATCTATCCATCACATCATCTAAACACTTAACCATCCAAGTAACATTCCATCTATCTATATCTATTTTCTCATCCAAATTAAATACACATATCAATCACATCAAATCACATCTATTTATATCCTCTACATCTATGTCTATCCCATCACTTCTATTCATCATCTATTGGTCTATGTCTATATCATCATCTATCGGTCTATCTATTTATACTCATTTTTGCCCGTAGGTTGCAGTATCGCTTCTCCACGTCATTTACTTCCATCTCCTAATTTTCTTACCATGGTGTTGATGCTTGGCTAATCTATCTGGTCGTCATCCTGCCCTAAGTGTTACCTTTTGGCGCATACTTTTTCGATATTATCATCCATTTCAAGTTTGTTCCCTTTGCATGGGGCACTCGCACTTTTTTGGCAGCTTAGAGTTAACGGGTCTGTAGGCACTAACGTCGTCTACTTTGCAGACCGTCTGGTTGTCCCTACCAATGTGTCTCTCTTTAGATGCTGACTATTTTGCAGCCCTCCTTACACTCATGGGTCTGTAGGTACTAACGTCGTCTCATGAGGAGACATTCTAGTCTGCCCTACCAATGTGAGTTCCTTAGGTTGTTGCCTCTTTTTATTTTTATGTGTCATTAATGATCCCGTCTACTCCAGACATCTAGCTGGGGCTTCTTGCGTTTTCATCTACTTTTTTCAAACTTGGGATCATTTGTTCTATCACCCATCCCATCCCTAGTTTGAGGGGGATCACATCATCACGTTTTCTTCCTTTCTTCCACCTCCTTGTTTTTGTCTCACAACCTTGCTTATCGCAAGTTACTTGACAAAAAGGGGCAAAATGTAGACACCTAAAATTGGTTATCCAATTTAGTGTCCCTCGTGCGCATTTGTTCTCTCAGGTAACCTGGGGCACATTTATATCACCACTATCCCCTTGGGGTATTATTCAATTTGTGATTTAAACACCTATCCTAAGTTTAATTCACCCCATTATGTTTTTACCCGTGAGTAATTAATATTAACTATTTAATTACACCTTTTTACATGTATCCTAACCACTTATCTACCCCATATCTATTCTATCCATATATCCCCCCTATTTCTCCTCCTCCCAAAGCGGGATATTTCCCGTATTTGAGGTGGAGGGATCACTCTTATCTTTCCAGAAATCGCTCCTTTTGGCCATCTCGGGAGTCTGTTCCATGATCGGCGCCGACCGATACTCAGTCGACGCCGATTTTTTAGAACGGCGCCGATTACAAATAGAGGCCCAAAACTCAGTTTTGGAGGGACACCGATTGTAAGGGAGACACAAATGGTAAGAGAGAGAACGAGAGAGTTTTGAGCATCAACTGTGAACATTATCTATCGAATGAGAGCGAATCTTGTCCAAATCAATCCCTGAGAGGAGCACCGTTACTCTGCTCTTATCACATCAACATCACACGTCTCCAGTGATTTTCTGGTGACTTTGTTCCTGTATCCAGCACAGGTGGAGCCTTGCCAATATCTCTCCAGCTTCTGCAGATCCAGCAGACGTTGACAATCTTGCCTTTGTTTTCCGATTCCCAAATCTTCTTGCACTTTGTCTTGGATCGACGCCGATCTATATCAGTCGACACCGATCTGAACAAGTCGACACCGATCTATATCAGTCGATACCGATCTATATCAGTCGACACCGATCTAAACAAGTCGACACCGATCTGAACCAGTTGACGCCGATTCTACATAATCGACGTCGATCATCCTGCAAACAAGTAAAAGGACACATGTAACACAAATCCAACTTTGTTTTCACAGTTCCCTATTTTCTGTTGCTATCTATCTGCTGTTTAGATTCTGTTTATTACTTTGATCAGAAAATCTAGTCCTGTACGTACATCTTTTATCATGTATGCTTCTTTACTTAATTGAAAACATGGATTGACATCCGCCGAGGGAGCTTATCACTTCCCAAACCCGCTTCTCGGGAAGTCCACCTAAATATCTTTTAACATGGTCTTTTTCTGTCAAGAATCGGTGTCTCGCAGGTTACTTGGATCTACTGTGCAGAATTGCTCATGTGCGCCTGTCTTATCTACATCGGCTTCCTTATCCATCTACATCTTCAGATTTTGTCCATCAGGTATCAATTTCATTTGAGTTTTTCAAGGTTTTTGTGTTTAGTTTGGTACATTAACTTGGACAGGTAATAAGCACGAAATTCTTGATCAACACTTCCTACCACCACTCTTCCATTTATGAACCTATAACTATCTCCCTCATAGCATGGAAAATGTATACTTCATGATAATATTTAGGTCATAGAGGAATAATTGATTGAAACGAGAAAAAATAATGAAGAATAGAGGAGAAGAAATTTGAAAACTCCATTGCCACAGAACGAAGAATCAAATAAATATTTCAAACCAATATGAAAAATGATACGCCATTTGTTGTTGAGTTTTCCACTCTCAAAATACATCATAAAAACACCTTCAAACCTCCCGTTCATAGCATGAAGTGCTCAAAATAAAAAAATTCACTTCTGGCTCTACAAAATAAAGTCTCAATTTCCCATCAAATCAGCAACCAGATCAAAGAGAAATTTCAGCAATAACATAAGCAAAAAAAACCCAGATCAAAAATGTAAATTTCATCACGAATGGAGGATAAAACTAGACCTACAATTTTTTAGGTCTATCAATGGTTTTTGAGTCCAAAAGCACTACCAGGTCAAAAAATTAAATGTTTAAAATCTCCTAAACTATTGATCGGGTAAGCATAAAATTTCAAATGGGTGATATTGGGGAAAAACCCCATATCATTAAAAATTCATTCCATGTAAATCTGACCCCCAGAAGCCAAATTGCTAAAAATAGCAGGTCTTCTACATAGAGGATTGCTATTTTGGGAAATTCATCAACACAAGAACCTGCGAAGGAGACGTTGAACACAGAGGATGCATTGTAGTTGGAATTTCATCAGAATGAGCATCTTGGTCCAAATTTTACACTTACTAAAAATAGTATGTGATCTCATGGACCCCTGCTAAAAATAGTAAATCAATCCAGAAGGTGAGGGGAATGCATGGAGAAAGGGTAATTCAAGTTATCATAATCATCTGAGGTCTGGAAAAAAAAATTTGTGCACTTGCCAAAAAATTGAAGTTGTCATGTGGGAACTTACTAAAAATAACATGATTACTAAAAATGTGGGATTTCACAGAAAGAGCGTGATGGGAATTGAATATTCAAGTTGACATCACTAGTTGGAGCCCAGAGAGAGAAAATTCTCGACACTTACTAAAAATAATTACCTTTTCCAAATATAGTAGATTGAATTTCATATTCGTAGGGGCAAGAACTATACAAGTAAGATCAATTTCATGGATCTCAATAGTGTATTTCAACACTCAAGTGTGAGGTGGAACTCACATTCGACACTATCAAACTTTTCATAATGTGTTTCATCAGGATCATGTTCAAATTAGTATGGAAGTGTTTCAAGGAGTTAGGACGAGATTTGTCCCAAATATTCAGTATCTTTAGAAGAGATCTCCAGGAGCATCACCCGTCGTCGCCAGATGTTACATTTAGTAGTGTTTCTAGACACGTAATTCGAGGTGTCTATAGGTCATCAAAAGTTAGTTCGTATCGACGCATGAGTAAATATTTGGCAACAGGGAGTAAACGGAGGTGGGGATATTCTCATCAAACTAGAATGGAGAAGAATTTTTGTGTTCAATTACAAACATCAAGATTTTTTAGGTGGGCAAAAGGATTAGTAGATCAACATTTCATCTCCTTAGAAGAATCAGTGGACTTCATTAGGGGAAACATATTTTCTTTTCCTCTCTCTCTCTTTTCCCTCCCCAAATTTTTCTATCCTCTATACTCTAATCTTACATTGGGGTTACACTTTTTCATGTGTCTTAATGCTTCTAATCTAATAAGTCATCTTTATGTTATAAAAAGGTACTTAATGTCTTCCTAGGAAGGTGGAAGAGTCTAAGTCATGTCGAAGGACATATGAAAAAAATTCATTGGTGGAGTATGTGAAGATTCATTTCCCTTCTTTAAATTGTAAATCATCCCATTTCCAAGTGTCGGTGATTGAGTTTTTTTTTTGGTTAAACTCAAGAGTGTATATAATTTGTGAGAACAAAGGAGATAGCCATTTTTTTCCATTTCACCCCCCTCACAAGTTTCTTCCATTCCCACACTTGTACAACGTTTGTTTAAAAGCAATCAATACAAGGAGTTTGTAAACCTTTTTTTAACTAAGGGATTTCTTGATACTGTGTGCTCATAAATTCTAATCGGTCTTGTTTGTTATTTGAATATTGTTTCTTCTCATAAATGAATGTGTTGAAAGTTCTAACTGTGTGTGCAGTGAATCTGATTCTACCGAACATTAGTTTCATATCTCATTTCTCACTCCCCTGCCCACTTAGAGACAAATTCCTCTCTAGAAATAAATTTCTAGCTTTTCCGTAGGTTCAGTGGAGTGCCCCTATTGGATCCCGGGTCAAAAGGCCACCATAGAAATCTACCTTTTTACTCACGCATGCATAGATGGAAGTTGCACCATTTAAGTAGAGGGACTTATATTCCTAGAGCGTTGGCAAGAAATCCACAAGTTTTTCCCCCAACAAATTTTCTCACCAACAGTTTTTGGCACCCACCGTGGGGAAAATTTAGCAACATTTAGACCCAAAATACAACTGCAAGGTCCCAAAATACAAAAAAAATCAAATATAAAAATAAAATAAAAAACGTTCATGGAAATCCATTATTGAAAGATACACTATCAATTCCTGCATGTGACCCTTCATATTCCACAATGTCCTTTCGTATTCCCACTACAAAAGTTTTCAAAAGCTGGCTGAAGGAAGATACACCAAGTTGAGCAGGTTGAAAGGTGTTGTTAATACCAATTTTGAGTATTTGCAAAATCAACAAGAATGAATTAGAGATAATCCATACTTCTTATCTCAAGCCTCCTCTCCATCTAGGTCTTCAAGCATCTCACCTAGAAATCCTATCCAAACTCATGTCGATACTCCCCCTTAAAAATATCCTATTTTTTAACCATCGTTGAGCATTGAGTTCCTAGAAGAAAAAGCGGAAACAATGGTGAATGAAGCAGAAAGACCTCAACGCATTGTTCCATGGAGAAAACATATATGGTCGTTATCTCTTGAACCACCTCTTCATGATCTACTAACAAGTTCCCACAATAAATTTCCAAAGTTCAAAGGTGATGGAACACAACTCCTTGAAGAGCACATATCACCCTTCACCACATCATGTGGGATTCTTGGTTTCCAACATGTATATGTCGTTGTAATATTATTTGTGGAGTCTCTCCAAGAAAAAGAAGTAGAATTTCTCTACCTCCTACCTTCCTGATCCATCACTTGCCAGAATGACATCAAAAGGAAGTTTGAGGAAAGATTCAAATTTATTGAGGACTGTCAAGACCTCTTTATTCAATTGGCACAAATAAATAAAGGATAAAATTAAACTATGAGAGGCTTTGATGCTCATTTTGACTGGTTTCTTTGTAGGATACTGGAGGAGTATTCACCATCAGAAAAACAACATCAAAATATTCTTTATTAGTTCTCAATCACCAGAGGTAGGATATTTCCTATGAAGAGTTTAACCGAGGGATATTACAGAAGAACAAATATTGGCCATTTAAATTGATAATGATCTCATCCTCTCTGGAAAGATAAAGAATCCCTCTAAGGGTAAAGATCAATGTCCTGGAGATGAAAGAATTGATCCTTTTTACATAAAATGGTAAATGAAATGGCATCATTGAGGAGGAAAATACTTGAATAACTTTATTCTTAAATAAGAAATGGAAATAAAATTTCAAGACCACCCCAAAGGCTTGACTTTGAGGGCCCACCTATCAATGCAAGTTGTAGGAGTAAGGAAAATGAAGAGGAGCTTGAACAAGAAAGGGAAGGTGGTGATTTCCTAGAAAGTGATGAGTTTGAGAACGATACACAAATTAGATTCTGTAAATATTCTGAGGTGATGAATATGATGAAGAAGATACACATAGCTTCTCATGTGTGGTATTCACTCGTTCTCAATATGGGAATGGACCTTGAAGAAGCATTGAGGAGATTTGAGTTACAAAAGGGTAAAATCAAATCGTTGGATGATGCAAACCATGAATAAGAGGAAATGGTTCTTGGAGAATCTCATACAAAAAAACCAGCTTATACGCTTACCCACGAGGAGGAGATGAAGATGATCTCAGTCATGCCATTCATGAAGGAACAAGACCATATTGTGATGAGCCCTCAAATAATAGGAAAGAACCATATGTATAAGAACTGCTACAAGCCACAAAATAAATAGAAGACCCTGAGCTCAACCTTGAACTCCCAATGCAAGCCATGAATCTGAAATACAAGCATGAAGCTGACTTAGAAGCCTCAACCAATGTGAAGATGGGCTATGTTGAAATAAATTAAGAGGAGAAATATGATTCCCATCCTAATCCAATGCTTGATGGATGTCACGATGAAATTGAGGTATTTTCTTTCCCATTTTAAGAGGAAGACTCTTTCCATGATGAATAAATCAAAGCAAGGAGTTTTGAGGCCTTTGAAGCTGAAGCTCCTCTGGACAAAGGAGTGATATAATGCAGTGATTCCCAAGATGATGAAATAACCCCTCTGGATAGTTTCCTTGAAGTGAAAAATAAATATTCTTCAAAGGCATCCAAATATGAGCTGTAGGAAGTAACAAAGGAGATCTCCATGTAAGAACTATTAGATGCAGTAGAAGTTACGGAAGACCCCAAGCTGATTCTTGATCTCTTAACTCGTGTCATGGACATACAATAAAAGTATGAGGTTACTTATAATCCTCCATTCAATCCTCAAGCACCTCATAATAAATTAGAGATTAAAGATGAATCTAAGGTTTCTCATGGGGAATATTTCAATGAGCATAGATCCGGGAAATAAAGTAACTCAAAATATTCAAGAAATTTGAATGAAAATCAACTTTGGGGCAGCGATGAGATGCTCAATGAAGAATCAACTATGTGGATAAACATAGAAGGCAACTGACACTATGAAAATGATTTTAAAGAGGATAAAGGAAATGAAATTTCCAAGCAAAGGACCGAGCATCAAAATCTCACATGGAATCCCTCCTACAAAAAACACAAATATCCATGAAAGCACCTGACTTTCATAAATAGTTAAGGAGAGGAAGCTACTTTCTGGAACAAGTAAATGGATTCACAGAACAATATCACTCAGTGTTTCTAACTCAGGGGTAACCTCTGAAGAGAAGAGTGCTACAGTGAAAGTGGGTCTTCCCCCACCTTGTACTATAGGTGATTTAGGTGTGTTTCCCTTTCTCTCATGTGTGTTTATTATCATGTTGTGTTTTGTGTGTTTCCTTTCATCATTTTTATGTGTGTGTTCCTTTCATTTTCTCTTTCTTGTCAAATTGTACATGACTCCGTAGGGCCCAATGGATAAGAACTGGTCAATGGATCATATTGTCTAAAGTTGAGATTTTGGATTCTTCATGTCATGTCTTCTCTATGCTCATTCCATGTCATGTCCCCAAGTTAGAGTCAGCTTTTATTGTGCAAATGTGTAATGGGGAAATTAACAATTTCTAAGCATGACAACAATACCCATGTACCAAAATTTTCACATTTTATCATTCTAAGGCACCCCAGGTCTACCCAATCAGTCCACTAACCTCCCAATTGGCATTAACTCATTCCCTTAGGTGATTTAGGAAATTCAAATCAACCCCCCTAGGTGATTTTTGGAGTTCATTAACAATTCCAAGTTTCAAGAAGTTGTGGGAAGGGCTATCACTGGCCTTCCTAGGACTAGAGCAACCCCATGGAGAGGAACATAAAATCCAAACTGGAAAAAAAGTGATTCAAAGTCCTTCGGACATCATGGAATTTATTCAAGAATATGTAAGAAAGATTCGGAGATTTTGGTGCAGTTTCACCAAAATTAGTGTTCACATGCTCAAACAGTACACAAGCCAAAAACAGTTGTTGAGCTTCTAGAAGGTGATTCCTGAGAGCTCCAGATCGAGTTAGAAGAAAAATAAGACATACTAAAAAAGTTAATTCCAATACCTAAAATATGGTGAAATTATTTTTTTGATCAACACTTTGGCACAATGGGTTTGAAAGTAGTGTTTCTCATGCACATGTGGAGTACCAGATCAAAAATCTACTTTTACAGGCATCAAATGGAGGAATAAATACTTTGGACCCCCACTATTGGATCCAAAATTCTAATTCCAATCAATATCATATAACATTTCATCAAACAAGTCCATCGGGCGCTCAAGTTATTGTCATTTCAAGATGTCCTCTTAGAGCGAGTTCGGGAGTTAGTCAAATTTTGGGAGGACACATGTCATCTCTAGGAGCCTAGTGGGATTTTTTTCCCCTCACATCCCTCAAGGTTAGGGAAATCAGACATGGAAAAAATTTCATATCCCCCATAAGAACTCTGGACCCTCATGCGACCTCCAGGATCACCATTTTAGCCCCCAGGTGCTTGGAGGAGCTCAAAGCCTCAACTATCAGATCACTGCCACGTGTCATCACTTAGAGCACCATGGAATTTGATGTACCTCACGTCCCTTTTAATTGAAAGACATAAAACATGTAAAAATGTGCCCATCCCCTAAGGAGACTTCTGGTCATCCATGTGACCAGCTTCTGGCCCCTCAATGCTTTAAAGCTACTTTTTTGGCTTTAATCCCCTATCGTCAGATCTCTGCCACATGTCACCACCTTTCTCATCATGGAATTTGATGTCCCTCACATCCATTTTAGGTGAGGGATGTCAGGGACATGAAAATTTTCCTATCTCCCATCTATGCTTTATTTCAAAATTTTAAAAAACCCACCTGTTTCCTGCTTCTAACATCTAACATTCCCATGCACACCCATATCTGCAAACTCCCTCTACAAATTCCTACCACCACTCCACCATTTCAGAACCTATAACTAGCTCCCTCCTAGCATGGAAAATTTCTACTTCATGATAATATGCAGGTCACAGAGGAAGAATTTATCGAAATGAGAAGAAAGAACGAAGAACTCAGAAGAAGAAACCTGAAAACTCCATTGCCATAGAACAAAGAATTGAAGAAATATTTCAAACCAATAGGAAAAAAAATCCACCATTTTTTGTAGAGTTATTCACTCTCAAAAACCATCAGAAACACACCTTCAAACCTCTCATTTGTAGCATGAAATTCTCACAGTGAAGAAATTTCACTTCCGGCTCTACGAAGGAAAAACCTCAATTTCCCGTCAAACCGGTAACCGGATCGAAGAGAAATTTCACCAGTAAGATAAGAAGAAAAAACCCATATCAAAAATGTAAATTTCATTATGAACAGAGGATAAAACCAGACCTGTAATTTTCAGGTCCATCAATGGTTGTCTTGTCCAGAAGCAGTATCAGGTCAAAAGTTTAAAAGTTTAAAACCTCCTAAACTATTGATCGATTAAGAAAACATATTCAAAGTGGTGATATTAGGAGAAAACCCATATCAGAAAACTTTGTTCCATGTCAATCCTACCCCTAGAAGCCCACTTTCTA
Organism: Taxus chinensis; assembly: GCA_019776745.2. NCBI lineage: Eukaryota > Viridiplantae > Streptophyta > Pinopsida > Cupressales > Taxaceae > Taxus > Taxus chinensis. Next base: position 394,179,987 of record CM034151.1, on the reverse strand, counting down.
AAAATAGCAGGTCTTCTACATAGAGGACTGTTATTTTGGGAAAGTCATCAACAGAAGAACCTGAGAAGGAGATGTTGAACACAGAGGATGCACTGCAATTGGAAGTTCATCAGAATGAGCATCTTGGTCCAAATTTGACACTTACTAAAAATAGTAAGTGATCTCATGGACCCCTACTAAAAATAGTAAATCAATCTAGAAGGTGAGGGGAACGTAGGGAGAAAGGGTAATTTGAGCTACCATAATCATCTGAGGTCTGGAAAATCTAATTTGTGCACTTGCCAAAAATAGTAAGTTATCCTATGGGAACTTACTAAAAATAGCATGATCACTCTAAAGGATGGATTTTATAGAAAGAACATGCTGGGAGTTGAGTATTCAAGTTGACATCACTAGTTAGAGCCCAGAGAGAAAAAATTCTCAACACTTGCTAAAAATAATTATCTTTTCCAAATATAGTAGATTGAAGTTTAGATTCATAGGGGAAAGAACTGTACAAGTGAGGTCACTTTCATGGATCTCAACAGTGTCTTTTGACACTCATGTGTGAGGTGGAACTCACGGTCGACACCATCAAACTATTCATAATGTGTTTCATCAAGATCATGTTCAAATCAGTATGGCAGCATTGCAAGGAGTCAGGACAAAAATTTTCCCAAAGCTTCAGCATCTTTAGAAGGGATCTCCAGGAGCAATGCCCACCGTCGTCAGAGGTTACATTCAGTAGTGTTTCTAAACACTCAATTCGAGGTGTCCGTAGGTCATCAAAAGGTAGTTTCTTGTCTGCAACATGAGTAAATGATTTACAACAAGGAATTCAAGGGAGTGGGGATCTTCTCATCAACACAGCATGGAGAATGATTTGGCATCGAGTACAACATCCAAGATTTTTTCAAGAGGCAAAGGATTCAGAGATTCAACAATTCATCTCCTTAGAAGAATCAGTGAGCTTCATCAAGGGAAACATCCTTTCTTTTCCTCTCTCTCTTCTTTCCCCCAACTTTCTCTCTCCTCGATATTCTAATCTTGCATTGGGGTTGCACTTTTTTCATGTGTCTTAATGCTTCTAATGTAATAAGTCACCTTTATGTTATAGAAAGTGACTTAATGTTTTCCTAGGAAGGCGAAGAGTCTTAAGTCATGTCGAGACATACGAAGAGTCATTGGGGAGTATGTGAAGAGTCATTTCCCTTCCTTTAAATTGTAAATTCATTCCCATTTCAAAGGGTTGGTGATTGATTTTGTAAACTCAAGAGTGTATTGTACTTTGAGAAACAAAGGAGATATCCATTTTCTTCCATTTCCCCCCTCACAAGTTTTCCTCCATTCCCACACTATGTACAACTTTTGTTTAAGCAATCAATACAAGAAGGAGTTTCTAGCTTTTTTGACTGAGGGATTTATTGATACTTTGTGCTCATAAATTCTAATTGGTCTTGTTGCTATTTACAGAGTTTTTTCTTCTCATAAATGCATGTGTTGAAATTTCTAACTAGTGTGTGCAGGAATATGATTTTCTACCTACAACATTAGTTCTCCTATCTCATTTCTCACTCCCCTTTCCCACTTTATAGACAAAGTCCTCTCTAGAAATAAATTTCTAGCTTTTCCATAGGGTCAGTGGAGTTCCCCTATTGGATCCCCGACCAAAAGGCCACCATAGAAATCCACCTTTACTCATGCATGCATATACGGAAGCTATGCACCATTAAGTAGAGGGACTTAGATATTCCCAAGCATTGGCAAGAAATCCACAAGTTTTTCCCCCAAAAATTTTCTTGCCAATATTTTTTGGCGCCCACCATGGGAAAAATTTAGCAGCATCTGCACCCAAAATATGACCACAAGGTCCAAAAATTCAAAAAAATAAATATCTAAAAGTACAAATAAATCAAAAAATGTTCAAAAAAAAAAATTAGAGTTGATGAAGTCCATTGCTAAAAGACACAATGTTGATTCTTGCAAGTGACCTTAGAGTATTCCACAGTGTCTTTTCATATTCCTTTGGGTCATTTCAAGCAATTACAAAATCCTATCCAAACTCCCGTGCTAGAATTTGAAGAAGAATTTGCTGAAGTAGAATCTGAAGTGGAAATAATGGTGGACGAAGAAGAAAGACCTCAACCCATTGTTCCATGGGGAAGAAATACAAGCCCACTCACTCTTGAACCACCTCTTCATGATCTACCAATAGGTTTGTGCAAGAAATTTCCAAAGTTTAAAGGTGATGGCTCACAACATCTTGAAGAGAACATTCATACTTTCACCACATCATGTGGGATTCTTGGAGTTAAACATGAAGATGTTTACTGTAAGACTGTTCATGGAGTCCCTCCAAGAAAAAGTAGCAGAATGGTTCTACCTCCTACCTACCTGATCCATCACTTGTTGGAATGACATCAAAAGGAAGTTCAAGGAAAGATTCAGATTCACTAAGGACTGTCAAGACCTCCTTGTTCAATTAGCACAAATGAAGAAAGGAGAAAGTGAAACTATGAGAGACTTCATGGCTCATTTCAACTAGTTTCTTTGCAGGATACTAGAAGAAGATTCGCCATCTAAAAACATCTCAAGAGATTCTTCATCAATTCTCAATCACCAGAGGTGGGATTTTTCCTACAAATATTTCAACTGAGGGATATTGTAGAAGCACAAATATTATAAAATGAAATGGATGACGATCTCATCCTATCTAGAAAGATCAAGAATCCCTTAAAGGGTAAAGCTCAACATCTGGGAGATGAAAGAACAAATCCGTTGCTGACAAAAAATGGTAAATGAGATGGCATCATTGAAGAGGGAATTTTTTGAATGAGAATCTTCCCAAAGAAGCAACACAAATCAAATTGTAGAAGAACCCCGAAGGATTTCCTTGGAGGCCCCACCTATCAATGAAAGTTGTAGGAGTAAGGAAAATGAAGAAGATATTGAACAAGAAAGTGAAGGTGGTGATTTCCTAGAAGTTGATGAGTCTTGAGAATGATACACAAAATCAGATTCTGTGAGTATTCTGAGGTGATGAAGATGATGAAGAAGATGCACCTAGCTTCTCATGTGTGGTATTCACTCATTCTCAGTCTGAGAAAGGAGCATCTTCCTCCACTACTTGCAAAGAAAAAGAAGACTAAATATCCTCCTGTGGTGACTCTAAAAAACAAAATAATCATTCGAGGATCTCCACTCCCACCCTCCATGGAGTCCATGCATTGTTGAATCCTGATCGTGTAGCAAGTAAGAAGGCTCCTGCAATTCCAAGTAAGTCTTCTGATGCCTCTTCTAATTCTAAATCTAAATATGCTCCTATAAAATCTAGTACTTTGAAAGTTCCTAGTGTACCTTTCAAGATCCCCTCCATTCCCCAAAAATCAAACCTTGCTTCCAAACCTACCCTAACTCCAAAATCAGTCCCTTCATTTCCCTTTTCCCATATGATCCTTTGACTTTGTAGAATATGCAAACAAAGCCAAGGTGCAGATTACTGAAACTGAATATCTGCGGACTCACCTTGAATAATTTGAGAGGTTTGTTCAATACATCAGGAGTGGTAGTTTAACACCCAATGTTGTAGCTCCTAGTTCTAAAGGAATACTACCAAACCCACCTACACCTCCCTCATAGAACATGATTTCTTTGAGTGCATCCAAGACTGATAAGGTTGAACCTTTCTATGTCTCCCTTCTTGTTAGAGAATATGTATTGAACAACTACATAATAGATTCTGGTGCCTATGACAATGTAATGCCTATAAAGGTTACCAAGGCTCTCAAACTCACCATGACTCCACCTGGTGGCTCTTGTTACTCCCTGGAGTCAAAATAAGTCCCACTTGTAGGGAAGGTCAAAGATGCATAGGTGGCTCTCGCCATATTTCCAGACAAGAAAGTTTCAGCAATGATTTTGGTAGTAGACATTCTGGATTCATTTGGAATGTTGCTAAGCAGGGGTTTCTATCAGCAGTTGGGGGGTAAAATTTAGATGAATTGGTCTTCCAAAACCATACCAGTAAAGGGGGACATGGATAAATTACTTCCAGAGAAGAAGATGAGGTACACGGTGTGAAAGTCTGGAAGTCCAGGAACCAACATCTTGTATCAAGATAGTAGGTGGATGAATTACTTTGTGACAACCGAGGAGGAAGATGATATTCCCATCTTGATAGGGCCAGACATGCCTTCCCAAAGAGGTATGGACCTTGAAGAAGCATTGAGGAGATTCAAGTTACAAGAGGGCAGCCCCGAATCACCAGACGATGCAAACCATGAAGAAGAGGAAATGGTTCTTGACAAATCTCAAATGGAAAAACCAGCTTATACGCTTACCCACGAGGAGGAGATGTTTTCATTCCCATTTGGAGATGAAGATGATCTCAACCATGCCATTCATGGAGGGATAAGACCAGCTTGTGATGAGCCCTTGAATATTAGGAAATAACCATCTGTACAAGAACTACTTAGAGCCACAAAAGAAATAGAAGACCCTGAGCTAAGTCTTGAACTCCTAATGCAAGCCATGAATCTACAAGAAAAGCGTGAATCTGATTTAGAAGCCTCAACTAGTGTGAAGATTGGCTATGTTGAAATAAAGCAAGAGGAGAAATATGATTCCCCTCCTGAGCCAATGGTTGATGGATGTAATGATGAAATGGAGGTATTTTATTTCCCATTTGAAGAGGAAGACTCTTTCCATGATGAAGAAATTGAAGCAAGGAGTTTTGAGGCCTTTGAAGTTAAAGCTCCTCTTGATGAAGGAGTGATAGAATGCAGTGATTCCCAAGATGATGAAGTAATCCCTCTAGATAGTTTCCTTGAGCTGAAAAATAAAGATTCTTCGAAGGCATCCAAAGATGAGTTGCAGGAAGTAACAAAGGAGATCTTCATGCAAGAACTATTGGATGTAGTAGAAGTTACGGAAGACCCCGAGATGATTCTTGATCTCTTAACTCATGCCATGGCCATACAAGACAAGTATGAGGTTACTTATAATCCTCCATTAGTACTCAAGCACCTCATAATGGAGTAGAGATAAAGGATAATCTAAGGTTTCTCATGGAAAATAGGTCAATGAGCATAGATCCTGGGAAATAAAGTAACTCAAAATATTCAAGAAATTTGAATGAAAATCAGCTTTGGGGCAGCAGATGAGATGCTCAATGAAGAATCAACTATGTGGATAAACACAGAATGCAACTGAAACTATGAAACAATTTCAAAGAGGATGAAGGCAATGTAATTTCTAAGCAAAGGCTTGAGCATCAAGAAGCTCATGTGGAATCACTCCTACAAAAAACAAAGACAATCATGAAAGCACCTGACTTTCATAAATAGTTAAGGAGAGGAGGATACTTTCTGGAACTAGTCAATGGCTTCACAAAACAATATCACTTAGTGTTTCCCACTCATGGGTAACCTTTAAGGAATGAAAAGTGCTTCAGTGAAAGTGGGTTTTCCCCCACCTTGTACCATAGTGATTTAGGTGTGTTTCCCTTTCTCTCATGTGTGTTTCTGCTTCCTGTTGTGTTTTGTGTGTTTCCTTTCCTCATTTTGTGTGTGTGTGTGTCCTGTGTGTCTTTCTTCTGCTCTCTTTCTCTCTTATAAATTGTACATGAATCCATAGGGCCCAATGGATAAGGAAATGGTCAATGGATCATATGGTCTAAAGTTGATTATAGGATTTTTTATGTCATGTCTTCCCACTCAGTCCATGTCATGTCCCCAAGCTAGAGCCATAGCTGTTTTCATGTGAATGTGCAACAAGGAAATTGACAATTTCTAAGCATGAAAATTATACCCCTATGTACCAAAAATTTTCATGTTTTATCATTCTGAGGTGTCACGGGTCCTCCCAGTCAGTCTAAGTAACCTCCCAATTGGTGTTAATTCATTCCCCTAGGTGATTTAGGAAAGTCAAATCAACCCCCTAGGTGATTTTAGGAGTTCATTAAAAATTGCAAGCTTCAGGAAGTTGTGGGAAGGGTTATCACTGGCCTTCCTAGGACTAGAGAAACCCCATGGAGTGGACAGAAAATCCAAACTAGACATAGAGGAAGGTGATTCAAAGGCATTTGGAAATCATGGAATTGATTTATGAAGATTCAGGAAGAACTCTGAAAAGTTGGGGTTGTTTCACCAAAATTAGGGTTCATAGGCCTAGGCAGTGCACAGGCCAAAATAGATGTTGAGCTTCAGAAGGTGATTCTGGGAGCTCCGGATGGAGTTAGGAGGATAAAAAAACATCTTTGGAAAGGGAATTACAAGCCCTATAATATGGTGAAATTATTTTTTTCTCAACACTTTGGCACAATGGGTTTGAAAGTAATTTTTCTCATGTACAAGTGGAGTACCAAATCAAAAATATGATTTTTAGGGATCAAATGGAATGAATAAGAGCTGATACCCCAACCATTGGATTCATAATTCCATTTCTAGTTAATATCATATAAAATTTCATCAAACAAGTCCATTGGGATCTCAAGTTATCACCGTTTCAAGTTGCCCTCTTGAAGCGAGTTCGGAGTTAGTCAAATTTTCAGGAGGACATGTGTTAGCTTCAGGATCCTGGTGGGATTTTGTGTCCCTAAATTCCCTTAAGGTTAGGGACATAAAACATGGAAAAATGTCACCCAGCCCCTAAGGAAACGTTTGGTTACCCATGTGACTAGCTTCCAGCTCCTCAGTGCCTTAAAGTTGTTTTTTTGGCTTTAATCCCATCTTGTCGTCAGATCTTTGCCACATGTTACCAACTTGATCCTGTGGAATTTGATTTCCCTTATGTCCCTTTGAAATAAGGGATGTCAAGGACATGAAAATTCACCTATCTCCCATCTTTATTTATTTCAAAATTTTAAAAAACCTGCCTGTTTCCCACTTCTAACATCTAACATTCTCATGCACAACCATATCTGCAAACTCCCTCTACAACTTCCTACCACCACTCCACCATTATTGAACCTAGAACCAGCTCCCTCACAACATGGAAAAATTATACTTCATGATAATATGTAGGTCACAGAGGAATAATTGATCGAAATGAGAAGAAAGAACGAAGAACAGAGAAGAAGAAGCCTAAAAACTCCATTGCCATAGAACTAAGAATCGAAAGAAATATTTCAAACCAATACGTGAAATGATCCACCATCTATTCTGAGTTATCCACTCTCAAAAACCATTATAAAAAAACCTTCAAACCTCCCTTTCACAATAAAATTCTCACAGTGAAGAAATTTCACTTTTGGCTCTACAAAGGAAAAACCTCAATTTCCCGTCAAACTGGAAACCGGATCGAAGAGAAATTTCACCAGTAAGATAAGAATAAAAAACCCATATCAAAAATTAAATTTCATCACGAACGGAAGAAAAAACCATACCTACAATTTTTGAGTTCCATCAATGGCTGCCATGTCCAGAAGCACTGCTAGTCAAAAAATTAAAAGTTTAAAATCTCCTAAACTATTGATCAGGTAAGCACAAAATTTCAAAGGGGTGATATTGGGAAAAAAACCCATATCAGAAAAATTCATTCCATGTCAATCCAACCCCCAGAATCCCACTTTATAAAATAGTAGGTCTTTTGCATAGGGGACTAATATTTTGGAAAATTCATCAACAGAAGAACCTGCGAAGGAGATGTTGAACATAGAGGATGCACTACAGTTGGAAGTTCATCAAAATGAGCATCTTGGTCCAAATTTGACACTTACTAAAAATAGTAAGTGATCTCATGGACCCCTGCTAAAAATAGTAAATCAATCCAAAAGGTGAGGGGAATGCATGGAGAAAGGGTAATTCAAGCTACCATAATCATCTGAGGTCTAAAAAATCTAATTTGTAAACTTGCCAAAAATAGTAAGTTGTCCTATGGGTACTTACTAAAAATAGCATGATTACTCTAAATGTCTAATTTCATAGAAAGAGAATGTTGGGAGTTGAATATTCAAGTTGACATCACTAGTTCGATCTCAGAGAGAAAAATTCTTGACACTTGCTAAAAATAATTTCCTTTTCCAAATATAGTAGATTGAAGTTCAGATTCGTAGGGGAAAGAACTATACAAGTGAGGTCACTTTCATAGATCTCAATAGTGTCTTTCAACACTCATGTGTGAGGTGGAACTCACAGTCGACACTTCAAACTATTCATAATGTGTTTCATCAGGATCATGTTCAAATCATTATGGTAGCATTGCAAGGACTCAAGATAAGATATGTCCCAAAGCTTCAGCATCTTCAAAAGGGATCTCTGGAGCAAAATCCATCGTCGCCAGATGTTACATTCAGTAGTGTTTCTAAACACATAATTCGAGGTGTCTGTAGGTCATCAAAATTTAGTTTCTTATCTGTAGCATGAGTAAATGATTTGCAACAGGGAGTTCAAGGGAATGGGGATCTTCTCATCAACATGGCATGGAGAACGATTTTGTGTCAAGTACAAACATCCAAGATTTTTTTAGGAGGCAAAGGATTCATAGATTCAACATTTCATCTCCTTAGAAGAATCAGTGGACCTCATCAGGGGAAACATCTTTTCTTTTCCTCTCTCTCTTCTTTCTCTTTCTCTCTCCTCGATATTCTAATCTTGCGTTGGGGTTGCAATTTTTCATGTGTCTTAATGCTTCTAATGTAATAAGTCACCTTTATGTTATAAAAAGGGACTTAATGTTTTCCTAGGAAGGTTAAGAGTCTTAAGTCATGTCGAGACATACAAAACGTCATTGGGGAGTATGTGAAGAGTAATTTCCCTTACTTTAAATTATAAAGCCGTTCCCATTTCAAAGAGTTGGTGATTGATTTTTTAAACTCAAGAGTGTATTGTACTTTGTGAAAAAAGGAGATAGCCATTTTCTTCCATTCCCCCATTCTCAAATTTCCTCCATTCCCACACTATGTACAACTTTTTTTTAAGCAATCAATATAGGAAGAATGAGTTTCTATCCTTTTTGACTAAGGGATTTATTATACTTTGTGCTCATCAAATTCTATTTTGTCTTATTGCTATTTGCAAAGTTTTTTCTTCTCATAAATGCATGTGTTGAAATTTCTAACTAGTGTGTGTAGGAATCTGATTTTCTACCTACAACATTAGTTCTCTTATCTCATTTCTCACTCCCCTTTCCCACTTTATAGACAAAGTCCTCTCTAACAAGAAATTGCTATAGCTTTGTCCATAGGGTTAGTGTAGTGCCCCTATTGGATCCCCGACCACAAGGCCACTAGAAAAATCTAGCTTTACTTGTGCATGAATATATGACAAAATGCACTAGTTAAGTAGAGGGACTTAGATTCCCAGAGTGTTGGCAAGAAATCCACAAGTTTATCCCCCAACAAATTTTCTCGCCAACGGGTCTTCTTCAAGGAATCATCGTTGGTAGTTTGTTTATGCATTGCACTCAGTGATTTCAATAAAAAATCACTACAAAAATTAGCACACCTCTCACATACAAGTATTCCATAAATATTCAATCAAATCATTTTTAATTGTTTTCTCGGGACTGTAAAAACTAGCCTAAATGCAGCTTATATCAAATGTTCATTGCGTTGCACTACATACCCTCAAGAGGGATATATCCTTATGCAATTCTCATAATAAATATTGTGTATAACACATAATCCATATCGTTTCTTATCAAGTACAATGCTTAGTGACCGCTAAGCGCCATTACTTCCATTAGGTCTTAGTGGCTGCTAAGTTATTCCTTTCAATAGGGGTGCATAAACAACAATGCATATTATTTGTTGTCCAATTACTTTTCGATAAGAAACCTAGCAACCGTAAGTCTATAAAATTAATAGGAATCCCTTTTGACAATGAAAAAAATAATTTAAACAGCTTTGATCGACAATTTTTTTCATTATTTTTAATTATATCATATTGGCTGGACTATCCCTAGTGGAGCCAAGTGTTGCAATAAATACTCTCGATGAGGTCGAATCCTTATGTAGTTATCATAGGATATATTGTGTATAACATGTAATTCATATTGGTTTTTATCAATCAAAATTCTTAGCATCTGCTAAGCTCCATTACTTATTGAAAATAATGGATTGGTAGTCGTTAGGCTCAACAGTTTCGAGTTTTAAAAAAAGCGACCAAATAAAAATTCATTATCTACCTTATTGTCATATCTAAGAAAATTTAGATCATGGTAATATAATTTCATCATTTAAACCTCAAGAAGTATCATGTCCATCTTGGCCTTGCATATTTTTTGAAAATCAATTGTCAAAGTAAATAAACCAAAACAATTTACCAAATATGCAGGGTGAAGATGAACGGGATTCTCACTCATGATTAAATGATGAACTTCTATTACTATGATCTAATCTTGTTGATCTGATCTTTATGAACTTCTATTTATATGTTTTCTATTATGATAATCCCTAAATTTGTGATTGATAAATCAATATAATTATGTGAACCTTTCTCTAGAAAGGAATGAATGAGGCCAAGAAAAACCCTCTTGTTAAATGGGATGATGTTTCTCTTCCTAAAGATTATGGAGGAGCGAGGATTTTGAACTTGGAAAAATAAAATCTAAATTGAATATTATAAATTAATGATTTAAGGTGACTCTCAAGTTATTGTTTGCATCTTCATCAAAAGTAGTCCTTGTCATGAAAAATCAATCTTATGTTAATAAAATTCATTTTTAGGCTTTCATTAATTCTGGATTGGTCCTTAAATTATATCATTAGGGAAGATAATAAGGAGGTAGATTTTTTATAAAATCAAGGGATTGTGCAAGAGGTTGGTGATAAGATTGGTATTCATTATTTTGATTAGCCAGAATTCATCACCTTCTCCAATAATGGTTGATGGTGAATGCCGAAGTAAGTTTTTCTTAATTCCAAGCATGCGATGATAGAGTCTCTCCCTATATTTATTGTGTCACTCTCCCTTATTTTTTCACCATTTTGGTTTCTTTCACTAGCTTTATTTTTATCTGTCATTGATGGTATATTTTTTCCTTTCATGCAATTATCCATGTTGGTGCATGAAATGGTGTTCGATACTAAGACTACATGTCTTCATATAAAATCTATTTTTAGGATTATATTAGAACAATATATGGAATCTATTGAGGGAGTTTTATGCATTGACTATCTTTCACTAAAGATTTGACCAAGGGTAAATTCAGAATTTTTTGTGACCTTCATTTTTCATCTGCTTATTATACATCCAGAAAAAGATTGGGCTTTGGAGCTAGGATGTCACTAGATCAAACCATCTTATAGGGTTGGCATGAAAGCTAAAATTGAAAAAACCTCGCTTGCGTCGTGCCCCCTGATTTCTACGGCTCGCTATTTTTAGGATGGTTTGGTGGACTAGGCTATTTTTATAGAGTTATACAATTGGCTTGAAGTCCTAATTGGTTTCACAAATTATGTAGTTAATTTTAGCAACTTGTCGTTGGGCCCCATTTTGATCAACTTCCTTGAACTGGATGTGTTTAATACTCCGCTGCAACCAGAAATAGCTCGTTGGGATCTGATTTATATCCAAGGGTGTGATATGTATGATTGGTTGAAGATTCGGGCTACTACTAGCAAAGAGAATCTTTTTTTGGATCTGGTTTCACCTCCTGTTTACCTCCTTTTTAAAGTGGAGATTATAGAGGTGTCCTCTTATTCTGAGAAATAATTGTTCCTAAAATCTACAATATCTAGTTTTCTTTTGGTTGTTATATATGGTTTTTAGTTCTAGAGTAATTGAATCATCCAATCTGTTTGGTTGGTCTGGGGGTTTGTTTTGTATTCCCAACCCTTATGTTTGTGGTATACTCTCTTGGGTTTTTTCAGCAAACTATTGTTGTATTTCTCATTTTTTTGGATTGATCTTCACGCTATATATTTATTTTAAAGGGAAAGGTACCCTTCAACCCTCATTTAATTATTAAAAAAAACACCAATAAAAAAAATTGTTGTGCATTGTGCATAACAATTTCAACAAATAATCACTAATAAATTTGGCACACATCTCCCATACAAAAAGTCACTAATTATTCATTCAAATAATTACTAATTGACTTTTCTAGAATGTAATGACTATCATAAAGGCCTATTATCTTATATGGTCATTAGGAAGTAGTACATACACTCGAGATGGATAAAGCCTTATGTCATTCTCATAAGATACATTGTGTATAACACAATTCCTTTCGGTTTGTTTCAAGGAAAATGATTAGTGACTGCGAAGCTCCATTCCTTTCATTTTCTCTTAGAGGTTGTTATGTTTTTCCATTTAACAGGAGTTAATGAACATCAATTCATGTTTTATGTTGTCAATTTGTTTGTAGACAAGAAGCCTAGTGGCCACTAGCATCTATATATTCTAGGATTCCTTTCCAGCAATGTAAAAACTATCTGTATAGCTTTAGATCGCTAGAATTTTTCAATATTTATAATTAATAAAATCATATTGGTTGGACTATCCCTGATGGAGCTAAGTGTTGCACTATATACCATCTAGAGATATAAAGCCTTACGTAGTTCTCATATGATATATTGTGTATAACACATAATTCATATAGGTTCGTATAAAGTAAATTATTTAATGACTGCTAGGGTTCATTGCTTACTGAAATCAATAGGTGTGTGACTACAAGGCTCAACAAAATTAGTGATCGAATAACAAACAAATCATGGACTACGTTAGCGTCTGGTAGGATCCTAATGGCCGCTAATATCAATTATTAATTATGTTTCACCAATGCAATGTAATAATCTTAGGCCTTAGTGGCCGCTAGGCTTCGAATATCTTATCTGGAATGTAATGACTAGCGTATAGGCCTCTTATCTCAGATGTTCATTAGGTGGCACTACATACACTCGAGAGGGATAAATCCTTATGTTGTTCTCATAAGATATATTATTTATAACACATAATTAATTTTGGTTCATTTCAAGGAAAATGATAGCGACCGCTAAGATCCATTCCTTGTGTTTGGCCTTATTGGATACTATGTTATTCCATTTAACAGGAGTTAATGAACATCAATGCATGTTTTATGTTTTCAATTTGTTTGTAGATGAGAATCCTAGTGGACACTAACCTCTATATATTCTAGGATTCCTTTCTAGCAATGTAAAAACTATTTGTATAGCTTTAGATGGCTAGTATTTTCAATATTTATAATTAATTAAATCATTTTGGTTGGACTATCCCTAGTAGAGCTAAGTGTTTCACTACATACCCTCTAGAGGGATCAAACCTTATGTAGTTCTCATAAGATATATTGTGTATAACATATCATTCATATCAGTTCATATAAAGGAAAATTCTTAGCAACAGCTGGTCTCCATTACTTCTTGAAATTAATGGGTGTGCGGTCACAAGGCTTAGAAGTTTCTTGTTTTCAAATTAGCGAGCGAATAAGAAACAAATCATGGACTACCTTAGCATTTTCTAGGATCCTACCTACCATTAATCTCAATTATTTGTTTTGTTACACCAACAAAATGTAATAATATTCATCTGTAGCAGCCACTAGGATTTGAATATCTTGTTAGGATTTGAATAATGTGATAGACTTCAAATATCATGTTGAACTTAGAGGTTGTTAGGCTTAAAATTTTGTGTTGGATTACGATTATTCAGTAAAATCATTAATATTTGTCTTGTCTTAGAATATTTCTTGTCTTGTCTAGTCTTGGAATATCAAAGTAATGTAGTAAACATCTAGCTTAGTAGTTGTTAGTCTTGGAATATCATATTTGAAAATCTAAAAATAATAATGAAGCTTAGCCTAGTTTTTAGGTAAATCATTACTAATTGTTTTGTATGAAAGACAACAAATATCACAGCGGTCATTAATCTCAATTTTTTATTATGTAGCACTAGCACAATGTAATAATATTTAACCTTAGAGCCCACTAGGATTCGAATATCCTATTGGGATTCAAATATCATGTAATAGAATTTGAATATCATGTTGAACTTAGCAGCCGCTAGGATTAAAATTTTGTGTTAGAATACGTGTATTTAGGGAAATTGTTAATATTTGTCTTATCTTGGAATATCAAAGAAATGTAGTAAACATCCATCTTAGTAGCCGCTAGTCTTGGAATATTGTATTGGAAAATCTAAAAATACTAATAGAGCTTAGCTCATTTTTTAGGTAAGTCATTACTAATTGTCTTTTATGAAAAACAACAAATATCCTAACGACCGCCAATTTCAAATCTTGTTATGTTGTACCAACGCAATATAATAATCTATGACATTAGCATCTGCTAAGCTACACAGATGGTTTTGACAAAGAATAATTATAGCTTAGTGGCCACTAAGCTAGACAACAATGTTCATGATTGAGTTTTAAATAGATACATACATATACGTGTAAAATCATGTATTAATATATTTAATAAAACTCTATATCTCTCCAATGATATGTAGCATATTAAAAATTAAATTTTATATAAAATATATTATTCTTTGGGTTCACTTTAAATTATAAATAAACTTTTGGTTTTGTAAAATGGTCTTTGAAATAAATAATTATATCGTGGAGGACACAAAGTTATGTGGTTTTGTGGCATAGCATAAAGTCCGCAAAAGGAAATATATATTATTAGATATAATGATTTAAATTTATATTTAATAATATTTACGCGTATATATAATATGTCTACCTTCTATTTTACATTAAAAAAATCTTGCTAAAGACATTACATTTGACTATTTCTACATGGAAAAATGAATATAATTAAAAATATATATCAATGCGGAAACCATATAAACAATTAACATTGAAATAATTTCCCACAATTATTTCTTTCATCTTAATAAAAATCATTAAAGGAAGTCATAATGAATACCTAAACCATACTGAATCAAACCATTATGATTTTTTTAAGTGAATATGCGACTCGTGTTTTGCAATTGGAGAGACAGATCATCGCTATCAAAAAAAACAATCGTAGGAAGGAGAAAAAAATCCACAAAAAAATTATACAGAGAGGGACATAGAAGGGTTGAAAATGGAACCCATTTAACATAGACGAATACATTAGCTAAGGTAGAACAAAAAAAAAGTGTTTTTAGAAAGAATAAAAAATATATATGGGATTACATTTTTGTTGGTTAGGGAAGAGAAAAATGTTGTTTCAGAAATAGCAAGGCGGTTTGAAAATGGGGTGAAACGGAATTTCAAAGGAAATAGAGGGAAAGGCATGGTTGGATTTCCTTACAAAACATAAGAAATAGGTGAAGACAAAATGATTGAAAGTGTCCACCATCAACTAAGGTACACATACACTAAAATAGATGCTTCTGATAAATACATGTTTTAGTAATGTCTGAAATTATTGTTTGTTTGATGATGTCTGTGAAACCTCTGTCTCATCTCTCAAATAATTTACAATATTTTGATTTAATAAAAATACAATTTAAATGTTAAATCCTAATTTTAGATTCATGTATGATAAGTAAATACTAAAATACATATTTAACACATGAAATAAGCTAATAAAATATGAAACCCTAAGTGCAAGAGAGAGAGAGAGAGAGGAATGGACTTAGCTGATTAACGTGATGTTTGGGACTGATATAAGCTGGGAAAATTGTTGAACAGGAAGTGAATAGTATGACAAATACACAGGATAAATTACATATTATATGAATATGGTCGTACATGGGCGCCCATGGCAAGGCAGGGGTGCCTGAGTGCCGACGACCTCTACTAGGCACTTGTGACTACAAAAATGGTCAAAAATTGATTTCTAGAGTGTCACATTTATTCACTTTTGATTTTCTGTGTGTCGCAATATGGTCGTTGAGGTACATACAACTTGAAAAATAAAGATTTTCCTAAAAACCCCACAATACCACATCAAATCTAAAAAAGAAAGATGCAATATGGGGAGTCATACTAAACCTATCAGTCACCTAATAGAGTGAATCTTACAACCAAGCACTGCACTACATCTCAGACTCCATGTAGTTCATGTGTGTGTGTGTAGAAATTTTGCCCTATGATACCCTTGTGTGAGCGCACTTGATAGCGGACTAGCTAGATGTAGAAATGTAGATAGATGGGTAGATGTAATAAAGAAACATCCCCTTCCTATTTTGTGTATGTAGAAAATGCAGTCCCTTGCCCCTTTATTGAATTTCAAATGGATGCTTTGAAGTGCTTTAGGATCCTTTTGAATGTAATTTTAGGTGATAGTAATTATGCTTAGAACTTGGTCCCTTATTTTGGTCATATAGCTATGTATTTATATGATTCCCTTGTTTGAATTTTGTAATTGAAAACTGGAAGGCCGACCCATAAGAAAATAAGACGCTCAAAAGATAAAATAAGCCCAAAAAGAGCGAGTAAGGGAGAAAGAGGTCATGGGCATCTAGAGGGGATGAGGGCACCTAGGCGTTGGCATCCTGGCTGGGCGCTGATGTCCAAAGTCATAAAATATAAGAAAGTAAAGTATCAACCGGTTTGTGGGGTGTGTAAGACCAAATAGAAAATAAGAAAGATAGAAAATAGGCCAAAGATAGATGTTAATTACTAGTTTTATCGCTTAGGAATCATACGAATGCTAGTATGTGCTTATAGACCTAGAAATGTACCCAAGTGCATAACTTTGTGTCTAAATTTACCCCCACTTTATTTTTTTGAGTGAATACTTAATAACATAAAGTATATAAGAGATGTGTACCTGATAACCATGTAGAATGTGATGGAGATAGTGTGCCAAAGAGACGAGTTAAGCATGGAATGATGCAAAAAATGGAGTGTGGAAACTAGGAAAGGAAAGTGGCCCTAGGGGTGTATGCATATGTGTTATATCATGTTGTACCTATTATTTTTATATCTTGTTAAAGGATACTTCTTGTTGCCTATTAAGTATAGACCTGCAAAATAAGAGTGAAGAAGTAGTCAAAGATGTGTATATGAAAATTTGCACAAGTATA
This sequence comes from Taxus chinensis, assembly GCA_019776745.2. Taxonomy (NCBI): domain Eukaryota; kingdom Viridiplantae; phylum Streptophyta; class Pinopsida; order Cupressales; family Taxaceae; genus Taxus; species Taxus chinensis. The sequence continues at coordinate 394,163,083 of CM034151.1, read as the reverse complement.
TAAAGGATGTGAAAGTATGAAAAAGTAGTAAAAGGAAAGTGTGCACTTGATTTATGAAGAGTGAAAAGAATAGAAAATGTCCTGAAATATTGTAGAAGAGTGAGTTTCTTTGGCGATCTCATGTAGAGTGCAAGTTTTTTTGGTAATCTTATGCCAAAGATAAATTGTTGGGGAGAGAGGTCTAGTGTTACTCTCCTTTTATGACTCTTCCCTAATAATACACCACTGCAGATGGTGTGATCATGTTTTGTTCTTGCTTTCCCTAATTTGTTTCGAATGTATTTTTACTGCTGGAGGATTTTGCATGTAAAATGAAACTGCTCTTTAAACTTTTGTGAGTTATGCTGATATGAGAAGATTATTGTGTGTTCCCCCAAGACATTAGCACCTAGGGGAGGACACAGATGCATAGGAACTCCTATTTGAGCCCAAGTGTTGGTGTCTATGTTGTGTTGAGGACCTAAGTCATATTATGGGTAATTCTAAGACTGTATGAATATTTTATTCTTGTACTATGCAAGATTATATTGCAACTTTGAGATGGTGTATGGGGAGGTTGATTCACCCAATCGATTCCCCACTCATTTGGGGTGCATGCAACGTCACTAAGAGTATGCAGCCCAAAGAGAGGACTTGATTCTGAATTGAATTGAATTCCTAAAAGGGGGAGGGAATGTGCATGGTAGAAAACAAGCCACATGAAAACAATATGGCTAGAAACATGTGTTAGTAAAAAAAATAGTAAACATGTAATATAAAATAGTGTAACAAGCAAGTGTGCATACAAGATGGACCATGAAAATCAGGTTTCAAACATGGGTATTCTCTCACAATGTCACAATACAATCGGGGTCAAAGTGGCCAAAATAAAACAATCAATTATTAATCAATACATAGGGAAAATCCTACAAATAGTGGATACAATAGAAAAAATGTTAAACAAGATGTAACCAACAACCATGGTGGTAAATAGTTCCTACAAGGAAAATGTTTCACATGAAACACATGTTAGCATGTTAGAAAGATAAAAATCATGTCAAATCATGTATGTATTAATTAAATTAATGTTCTAGTAAGAATTGGAAGTAATATAAAATAAGACAATAGTACCTATAGTATGTGAGAAAGTAGAAGCCCATAGGAGGCTTAGTGGGATTAGTAAGAGGTATAGTGCCAAACACCATTATACCATGTAAGGATCTGTGAGAAGTATGCATTCACAACTAGAGAACAAGTGAATGTGCATGTGTATATGATAAAGATAATGACATACTAGATATATGTCTAACATGGGAAATAAAGTGTACATGTAATTATAAACAAACAATAATAAAATCAACCAATATATGCAGTATGTTATATATGCGATGGAGTGTGATTGATTGGTTTGAACCATAGAACAAGAGTGTGTCATCGAGAAATGGTTTGAAATTGTGAGCTAGAAATATTAGAACATGAATAATAGAGCATAAAGGGTGTGAGTGAGGTGAGGTTAATTTCATATTTAGACCCTCAGCAATCGAGTATGAACCGTGGAATTAGAGTGCGGTATATGGTAGTGAAGATAGAATTTGTGCATCAATTTGTGTGAGAGTGATGAGAAAAACTAGATGTGAAACATAGAGTGTAATGTGTATTAGAAAAGAATAGAAATAGTTTATACTGATTGAAGTGGGAAGAAATCATGATGCCCCCCAGGTGCATGAGAGATATCTAGTCAATGTTGTTAATGGGATCAATGTTAGGAGTAGTTTGCCTAATAAAAGTGATTGGTTGCTAAAGTGGAGGGAGGATGGGGACTTGGAATGGTGGTGGATTATTTTGGATTGATAACATTATAGAATACTTGAGGTGAGAAGAAGATGGACTGATTTTGAGAGGGGGTTTCTTAGGATTTGGTGACTCGATAAAAGACTTAGTAGGAGGAGGTGATGGAGGAAGGACCTTGAGATGTGATTTATTAATTAGGGTGGGTTGCATAGGCAATGGTTGAGTGACTAAATAATGGACATTAGAAGTGATGACATGATACTCATTAGACATAGATGAATCAAATTAAGGAACCTAGTGGTATGTAGCAGTTGGATATGAACATGTATCATTTTGTGTAGCAAATGAAATGAGACCATAATGTTTAAAGAGGTAAATTTGTCATTTGAGAGCATAAGAATAATCATCATTATATCCATTAATTTCATGATAATTACAATATGGATGACCTTGATATTTTGCAATCTGATAAGGAGGATAGTAATGAGTAGATGGCAAGTTGATCAATTGATGAGTGAGGATCTAAGTAAGAATATTATGTTTCTTAACATTGAAATCAAACTTGAGAGTCGCCGGGAGTGGTAATTCTTGTGGTTCACTAATATGAGCACATGTGGAAGTCATATAAGTAGAATGAGATGTAGCGGAAGAACTAGCATAGGCTTGAGAAGCATCCTTGAAATGTTGGATTTTAGACTTAAGAGATGTAATCATTGATTCCATAGCCTAAATTCTATCTTGAAACAAAGAGTGTAAAGCTTGAATGGACTTATTATCCATTTTACCTCTGGGATAAATGGACAACATGGTGTGTCAGGACCATGGCACCGAACGGGGTCCACATAGGTAAATCTACACTCACACGAAAAAATAAGGGTTTTGGGAACAATGTTGGTGATTTTAGGAGTTTCCAAATCATAAGAGGATTTTTTCCTCTTCTGGGTTTTGAACCAAGAAATCAATTTAAGAAAAGAACATAAAAATGAGCCTCGGCAGGCCCACGTCAGATAAAATAAGCAAAAATGGCCAAATTCGGTCAACGGGCCTGAAATCCATGATACTCAGTCTGTATCAAATCACTAGCATGAGAAAATTCCAAGAATCCCAAAATTCACATCCCTAGATGAGAAGGTTGTAAAACATCCCCATAGAAGCACCAATCTCAAAGGAGAGCTCCCCAAGTAGCTCGGCGAGCCAAGTTGACATTAAGGTAGAGATTAGCTTGGTGTGAACTCATTGGGTCAATGCTTGGGTTTGGAGCAACGTGAACTCACGAGGTGGTATAGGCTTGTTGTCGTGAAAATGTGCAACAAGGAAATTGGAAGTTTCCAAGCACAACACTATGGAAAATTTTTCATTCCTAGGAACCCCAGGTAAAATCCATCAGTCTGATCACCCCCTATTTTATGTCAAATTTCTCTACTAGGTGATTTAGTAAAGTGCACTCATTCCACCTAGGTGATTTTAGGGAGTTCTAAAAAGATGTTATCTTCTAGCAGTATTGGGAAGGGTTATCACTGGCCTTCCCATGACTGGATTCAACCCCCTGGAGCAGAAAATAAGAGAAAAATCAACATGGAGGTGAATTAAATACCTTGGAACATCATGGAAATTATTTTTGAAGGTCTGGGGAAGTTCTGTAAGACTTGGAGCAGCCTGAGTAAAAAACAAGGTTCACAAGCCTGGTCCGTACACAAGCCTAAAACACTTGTTGGGATTTAGAAGAAGATTTCGGGAGCTCCATATGGAGTTGGAAGTAAAAAAAAAAATTCAGAAAGAGGATTCCAAGACCTACATGATGGAGAAATAATATTTTTCACAACACATTGGCGCATATGATTGGAAGGCAGTTTTTCTCAGGCACAAGTGGAGTCCCAAATCAAAAATATGATTTTTCATGGATCATATGGTTTAATTAAGACATGAGACCCACATAATTGGATTTTAAAAATTTCATTTCCAGTCAGGTTCATATAAAATTTCAGCAATAAATTCCACCAGGAGCTCAAGTTATCTTCGTTCTAAGTTACCCTCTCAAACGCAATTCAAGACTTAGTCATTTTTCGAGAGGACACGTGTCAGCACCAGGATCCTGGCGGGATTTCATGTCCCTGAAGTCCCTGAGGTCAGGTACATCAGCACTTGGAAAATGCACCCAAGCCTCATGTGACCTTTGGGACCCTCATATGACCTCCATACTTGACAGTTCAACTCCCGGGTGCTTATTTGGAGCATGCATTCCCTGTCGTCGGATCAGGCGCCACGTGTCAGCTCCAGGACCACCATGGAATTTTATGTCCCTTATGCACCTAAGGTGGGGGACATCAGACCTTGAAAATTTTTCCCATCCCCTATGGAGAGTCTTCTGGACACCCACATGACCGCAGTTCATCCCCCAAGTGCATTTTTGGAGCATCCATTCCCTGCCATTGGATCGAGCACCAGATGTCACCTCTAGGACCACCATGGAAATTGATGTCCCTTATGTACCTAAGGTGGGGGACATCAGACATGGAAAAAGGAACCCAGCCCCTATGGGGAGTCATTTGGACACCCACGTGACCGAGTTTCAGCCCCTAGGTGCATTTTTGTAGCAAATCCCCTGTCGTCGGATCGAGGACACATGACATCAACTTGACCACCATGGAAATTGATGTCCCTCATGTCCCTGAGTTTAGGGACATCAAGGACATAAAATTTCACCCAGCCCCTCCATATGCATTTTTTTAAAGTTTAAATCTAGCACCTAGCCATTTTCTTCCTCTCATTTCTCCTTCACAACTTCATACCTTGTCATGGCTCCGTGCATGATTGTCCAGACACCCGGTCCACTATTGTTGCTCCAAACCAGCTCCACCATGGCCACATAAACTCCTAAAACCATGAATTCATAGAAATATTTAGGCCTCATAGAAAAATGGAGTGAAATGATGAAGAACGAAGAGAAAAATGGAGATTTTTTTTCAGATAACCGTGAAGTCACCCGATCGAAAAATCCTCATATCTTGCAAGATACAAGTCGGATTGAGATGTCGTATTTTGTAGAATTTCTCATTTTTCAAGGTGATCAAGATCCAACAAACAAGTAAAATGGTGTCCAGAATCATTTGCTCCAACAAAACCCTCACTTCGTGCACCGGCTCACATTCGTCGAATTTCCCATCATTCTGGCAATGGAAAATAGCTAAAAACTTGCACATGAGTTCTAAATGAAAAACCTATCACAATGGAGTTTTTTTCATTGCAAATGGAGACAAAAAATATACCTACAAATTTTGAGCTCCATTAATGGCCGCTATGACAGCTCTGCGTCCGAAGCCACTGCCAGGTCAAATTTTCAAAAATTATTTCTAGGCATTCTAGTGGGCAAAACTATGTGAAATTCGGAGGGTGTGATCATAATGACAAGAAGAGTCCAAAAAAGTATGTTCCATCACAAATCGAGAACTGGAAACACACTTTCTAAAAATAGTAAGTTTTCTTATACATGTTGCTATTTTTGGCAAGTCTTCATCAAAAGTGGCTATGGAAAGAGCAGTGTGCACTGAAGATCTCCAAAAGGCTAGAATGATTATCTAGAGCAGAAAATAGTGGAAATGACCATTTACTAAAAATATTAATTCACACTCAAAGGGTAGTTTTGGCACAATTGGACATTTAGAACTTCGTTGCATTTGGAGCTTTCCATCAACGAGGATCAACAGAATTCATCGGGAGACATCCTCTTCTTCTTCTCTCTCTTTCTCTCTCCTCTTCCCCCCAACTTTCTCTCACTTTCAAATTTTCTAATTCTTCGTTGGGGTTTTCACTTTTTGATATACCTTTAAGTCACTTATAAGTGACTTTAGAAACATAATGTAAATTAAGTCGCCTTGTTATTATAAAAGAGACTTAAATATTTAAAGTGGAATATGAACAGTCTTAAGTCATATTAAGGTATTCAAAAGGTCGTGAGGAAGATGAAGAGTCATATTATATTCTATAAATTGTAAATCCATTCCCATTTCAAAGGGTTGGTAATTGATCTTATAGACTCAAGAGTGCATTGTACCTATAGAAAGCAAAGGAGATAGCCATTTTCTTCTACTCTCTTCCCCTCTCAAATTTCTTCCATTCCCACATTATGTACAACTTTGATTTGAGCAATCAATACAAGAAGAAGGATTTTCTAGATTTCTTTGACTTAGGGGTTTCTTAATACTTTGTGATCGGTGAATTCTATTTGGTCTTGTTGCTATTTGCAGAGTTTTTTCTTCCGATAAATGCATGTGTTGAAGTTTCTAACTAGTGTGTGTTTAGGAATCTGATTTTCTACCTGCAGCATTAGTTCTCCTACCTCTTTTCTCACTCCCCTTTCCCTCTCTACAGACGAAGACTTCCCTAGCAAGAGATTGCTAGATTTTCCGCAGGGTTAGTGGAGTGCCCCTGTTGGATCCCCGGTCGAAATACCACCACAAAAATCCACACTTTCTCACGCATGCACATACGGAAGCTACACCGGTTAAGTAGAGGGACTTTGATTCCCAGAGCGTTAGCAAGAAATCCACCAGTTTGTTCACCTGAAAAATTTTCTCGCCAATAGTTTTTGGCGCCCACCGTGGGGCAGATTTAGCAACATCTGCACCCAATATATGACCGCAAGGTCCCAAAAATTCAAAAAAAAAATCAAATATTGAAAAAAAAAAAAGGATTTCATGAAAGTCTGTTGCCGAAAGATACACTGTTGATTTCTGCACATGGCTTTTCACATTCTATAGTGCCCTTTCGTGTTCTGACTATAGAAATTTTCAAAAGCTGGCTGAAAGAAGATACACTAGGTTGAGCAGGTAGAGAGGTGTTGCTAATTCCAATTTTGAAGCTTTGAAAAATCAGCAAGAACGAATTAGAGATAATACATACTTCTTCTCTCAAGGCTCCTCTCCATCTGGCACTTCATGTAGTTCTCCTGGAAATCCTATCCAAACTCCTTAAAATTCTCCAATTTTTCAACCATCATTGAACATCGAGTTCGCGGAAGAAGAAGAATTTGAAGAAGCAAGAGCTGAAATAGAAGCAAAAGAAACGATGGCAGAAAAAGAAGAAAGAACTCAACCCATTTTTCCATGGGGAAGGAATACATGCCCGCTTGCTCTTGAACCCCCTCGTCATAATCTACCAATGGGTTCCCGTAAGAACTTTCCAAAGTTCAAAGGTGACAACTCACAACATCCTAAAGAAAACGTTGTTGCTTTCATGACATCATGTGGAATTCTTGGAGTCCAGTAGTAAGATGTTGTAATATTTTTCATAGAGTCCCTCCAAGAAAAAGTAGCAGAATGGTTCTACCTCCTACCTTCCCTATCCATCACTGGTTGGGATGACATCAAGGCTGCCTTTGAGGAAAGATTTAAATCAATTGAAGATTGCCAAGACCTCTTAGTGTAGTTGGCTCAAATGAGGAAAGGAGAAAGTGAAACGATGAGAGACTTCATGGCTCATTTCGAACGGTTGCTTCGTAGGATACCAGAAGAAGATTCACCCTCTCAGAACAATATCAAAAGATTCTTCATAAATGCTCAATCACCAGAGGTAGGATTTCTCCTATGAAGAGTTCAACCAAGGAACATTGTAGAAGCACAAAGGAGGGCCATTGAATTGGATGACGTTCTCATCCTCTCTGGAAAGATCAAGAATCCATCAAACGGAAAGGCCCAACATCCTAAAGATGAGAGAACTAATCCATCGCTGCAAAATTTGGCGAATGAGATGGCCTCTTGAAGAGGGAATTATTTGAATGAGTTTCTTCTCAGAGAAGAAACAGAAATCGGATTGTAGGAGCACCCCAAAGACTTGCCTTGGAGGCCCCACTTGTGAATGTAAATTACAGATCTCAAGGAAGTGAAGAAGAGCTTGAACAAGAAGGTGGCGATTTCCAAGAAAGTGATGAGTTTGAGAACGATACACAAATCAGGTTTTGTGAGTATTTTGGAGGTTATGAAGAAGATGAAGAAGATGCACCGAGTTTCTCATGCGTGGTATTCACTCATTCTCAGTCTAAGAAAAGAGCATCTCCCTCCACTGTTGAGAAAGAAAATAAGGTTGATGATCCTCCTATTGTGACTCCAAAAAATAAAATAATCAGTCAAGGATCTCCTCCACTTCCATCCTCCATGAATTTTGCATTGTTAGATCCTGATCCCATAGCAAATAAGAAGACTCATGTAATCCCAAGTAAGTCTTTTGATGTCTCTTCCAAGCCTAAACCCAAATCTCCTCCTAAAAAATCTAATACCTTGAAATCTTATAGTGTACCTTTCAAAATACCCTCCTATCCCCAAAAATCTACTCTAGCTTCCAAACCTATCCTAAATCCATAAGAAATCCCTTCACCCCCTTTGTCTGCATCTGCTCCCTTTGACTTCATAGAATATGCAAACAAAGCCAAAGTGCAGATTACTGAAACTAAATATTTGTGGACTCATCCTGAAAAATTTGAGATGTTTTTCTGGTATATCAAGAGTGGTAGTCTAACACCCAATGTTGTAACTTCTAGTTCCAAAGGCATGCTGCCAATCTCACCTACACCTCCCTCACAAAACATGCTTTCTCTGAGTGCATCAAAGATTGATAAAGTTGAACCTTTCTACGTCTCCCTGCTTGTTGGAGAATATGTACTAAGTAATTGCATAATAGATTTTGGTGCCTCAGATAACGTGATGCCTCTAAAGGTCACTAAAGATCTCAAACTCACCATGGCTCCACCTAATGGCTCTTGTTACTCTTTGGAGTCGAAAAAGGTCCCACTTGTAGGGAAGGTTGAAGATGCACAAGTGTCTCTAGCCAAATTTCTAGGAAAGAAAATTTCAGCGATGATTTTGGTAGCCGATGTCTCGGCCTCATTCGGAATGTTTTTGAGTAGAAGTTTCTGTCGAGACTTGGGAGGTAAAATTTAGATGAATTGGTCATCTGCAACCATACCAGTGAAGGGAGACATGGAGAAATTACTTCCTGAGAAAAAGATGAGGTACACTGTGTAAAAGTCTGGAAGCCCAGAAGCTAACATTTTGTACCAAAATACCAGGTGGATGAATCACTTGGTGACAACAGAGGAGGGAGAGGATATCCCCATTTTGATAGGGCCATACATGCCTTCCCAGAGAGATTTGGATTTTGAAGAAGCATTGAGGAGATTCAAGTTACAAGAGGGCAGCCCCAAATTGTTGGATGATGCAAACCATGAAGAAGAGGATATGGTTCTTGAATATTTTCAAAAAGAAAAAACAGCTTATATGCTTATCTATGATGAAGAAACTTTATCATTCCCATTTGAAGATGAGGATTTCCTTGATCATGTCACCCAGGAAGAGACCAAGCCAGTCTACAATGAGCCCTTGAGTAACGGGAAAGAACTATCTATACAAGAACTGCTAAGAGCCGTGGAAGAAATAGAAGACCCTAAGATCAGTCGCGAGCTCCTAATGCAAGCCACAAATCTGTAAGACAAGCGTGAAGCTAATTTGGAATCCTTAACCAATGTGAAGGTTAGCTATATTGAAAAATATGATGGTACTCTAGAGCTAATGGGTGATGGATGCAATAACGAAATGGAGATGTTTTCTTTCCCTTTTGAGGATGAAGATTTTTTCCATGATGAAGAAATCGAAGCAAGGAGTCTCGAAGCCTCTAAATATGAAGCTATTTTTGATGAAGGATCGATAGAGTGCAGTGATTCCCAAGATGATGGGGTAATCCCTCCAGATAGTTTCCTTGAGCTGTAAAATAAATATTCTTCAAAGGCGTACAAAGAGGAGCTACAAGAAATTATGAAGCATAACTTTGTGCAAGAAATCTTGGATGTAGTAGAAGTTGCGGAAGACCCCAAGTTGATTCTTGATCTCTTCACTCCTATCATGAACATACAACACAAGTATGAGTTTTCCCCCATCCCTTCCTTTAGTACTCAAATTCCTCACAATGGAGTAGAGATAAAGGATGAATCAAATGTTTCTCATGGAGAATATTTCAATGAGCATAGAGCCAAGAAAGAAATTAGCTTAGAAGGTTCAAGGAATTGGAACGAAAATCAGCATTGGGGCAGTGATGAGATGCTCTATGGAGAATCAGCTATATTTATAAACATGGAAGGAAACTAGCATGACGAAACCAATTTCAAAAAGCATGAAGGCAGTGAAATTTCCAAGCAAGGACCTGAGCATCAAGAAGATCATGTGGACTCACTCCTACCAAGTAGATAGATAATTGTGAAATCACCTGGCTTTCATAAGCCACTGAGGAGGGGAGGATACTTTCTGGAACCCGTCAACGGCTTCACAGAACATCATCATTTGATGTTTCCTCTTCAGGGGTAACTTTTGAAAAATAAAAAGTAATTCAGTGAAAGCGGGTTTTCCCTCGCTTTGTAACATAGGTGATTGATAGGTGTTCTTCCCTTTCTATTTTCTGTGTTTCCTTTCTATCATTTTGTGTGTGTGTGTTTCCTCTTCTAATCTTCCTTTCTAGAAGTTGTGCATGACTCTGTAATGCCCAATGGATAAGGCACTGGTCAATGAATTATATGGTTTAAAATTGATATTTTGGATTCCCATGTCATGTCTTCACTGCGCTCAGTCCATGTCATGTCCCCAACCTAGAGCCAGATGTTTTCGTGAAAATGTGCAACAGGGAAATTGGAAGTTTCCAAGCACGACAACTATACCCCTATGGCAAATTTTTCATTCCTAGGCACCCCAGGTCAAATCCATCAGTCTAATCACCCCCTATTTGATGTCAAATTTTTCTCTTAGGTGATTTAGTAAAGTGCACTCATTCCACCTAGGTGATTTTAGGGAGTTCTAAAAAGATGCTATCTTATGGCAATATTGGGAAGGGCTATCGTTGGCCTTCTCAGGACTGGATTCAACCCCATGGAGTGGAACAGAAGATAAAAATCAACATGGAGGTGAATGAAATACCTTGGAACATCATGGAAATGATTTTGGAAGGTCTAAGGAAGTTCTGCAAGACTTGGAGCAGTCTAAGTTAAAAACAAGGCTCACAAGCCTGGGTGATACACAGGCCTAAAACAACTATTGGGATTCAGAAGAAGATTCTAGGAGCTCCAAATGGAGTTGGAAGTAAAACAAAACATCTCCAGAAAGAGAATTCCAATACCTACATGATGGTGAAATATTATTTTTCACAACACCTTGGAGCATATGATTGGAAGGTAGTTTTTCTCAGGCACAAGTGGAGTCCTAAATAAAAAATCTGATTTTTCAGGGATCATATGGTCGAATTAAGACATGATACCCAGATAATTGGATTCAAAATTCCATTTACATTTAGGATCAGATAATATTTCACCAATAAATTCCACTGGGAGCTCAAGTTATCTTCGTTCTAAGTTACCCTCTCAAACGCAGTTCAAGACTTAGTCATTTTTTCGAGAGGACACGTCTCAGCACCAGGAGCCTGGTGGGATTTCATTTCCTCGATGTCCCTGAGGTTAGGTACATCAGCCCTTGGAAAATTTTCACAGCCCTCATGTGACCTCTGGGACCCTCATATGACCTCCAGACTTGACAGTTCAGCCCCCGGGTGCTTATTTGGAGCATGCATTCCCTGCCGTCAGATCGGGCGCCACGTGTCAGCTCCAGGACCACCATGGAATTTGATGAATCTTATACACCTAAGGTGGGGGACATCATACCTTTAAAAATTCTCCCATCCCCTATGGGGAGTCTTCTGGACACCCATGTGACCGCAGTTCATCCCCCAGGTGCATTTTTGGAGCATCCATTCCCTACCGTTGGATCGGGTGCCACGTGTCACCTCCAGGACCACCGTGCAAACTGAGGTCCCTTATGTACCTAAGGTAGGGGACATAATACATGGAAAAATGTGCCCATCCTCTATGGGGAGTCATTTGGACACCCACGTGACTGAGTTTCAGCCCCCAGGTGCATTTTTGGAGCAAATACCCTACCGTCGGATCGAGGACATATGGCATCACCTTGACTACCATGAAAATTGATGTCCCTAAGGTCAGGGACATCATGGACATAAAATTTCACCTAGCCCCTCCATGTGCATGCTTTTTAAAGTTTAACTCCAGCACCTAGCCATTTTCTTCCTCTCATTTCTCCTTCATAACTTCATACCTTGTCATGGCTCCGTGCATGATTGTCCAGACACCCGGTCCACTATTGTTTCTCCAAACCAGCTCCACCATGGCCACATAAACTCCTAAAACCATGAATTCATAGAAATATTTAGGCCTCATATAAAAATGGAGTGAAATGATGAAGAACGAAGAGAAAAATGGATATTTTTTGCCAGATAACCATGAAGTCACCCGATTGAAAAATCCTCATATCTTGCAAGATACAAGTCAAATTGAGATGCCGTATTTTTCAGAATTCCTCATTTTTCAAGGTGATCAAGATCCAATAAACAAGAGGTAAATTGGTGTCTAGAATCATTTTCTCCAACAAAACTCTCACTTCGTGCACCGGCTCACATTCATCGAATTTCCCATCATTCCGGCAATGGAAACGAGCTAAAAACTTGCACATGAGTTCCAAATGAAAAACCTATCGCAATGGAGTTGTTTTCATTGCAAACAGAGACAAAAACTAGACCTACAAATTTTGAGCTCCATTGATGGCTGCCATGACAACTCTGCACTCGAAGCCACTGCCAGGTCAAAATTTCAAAATTTATTTCTAGGCATTCTAGTGCGCAAAACTATGTGAAATTCGGAGGGTGTGATCGTAACGACAAGAAGAGTCCAAAAAAGTATGTTCCATCACAAATTGAGCACTGGAAACACACTTTCTAAAAATAGTAAGTTTTCCTATACATGCTTGCTATTTTTGGCAAGTCTTTATCAAAAGTGGCTATGGAAAGAGAAGTGTGCACTGAAGATCTCCAAAAGGCTAGAATGATTATCCAGAGTAGAAAATAGTGTAAATGACCATTTACTAAAAATATTAAGTCACACTCAAAGGGTAGTTTTGGCACAATGGGACATTCAGAACTTCATTGCATTTGGAGCTTTCCATCAACGAGGATCAATAGACTTCCTCGGGAGACATATCCTCTTCTTCTTCTCTCTCTTTCTCTCTCCTCTTCCCCCAACTTTCTCTCACTTTCAAATTTTCTAATTCTTCGTTGGGTTTTGCACTTTTTGATATACCTTTAAATCACTTAAAAGTGACTTTAGAAACATAATGTAAATTAAGTCACCTTGCTATTATAAAAGGGACTTAAACATTTAAAGTGGAATATGAATAGTCTTAAGTCATATTAAGGTATTCAAAAGGTCGTGAGGAATATGAAGAGTCATATTCTATTCTATAAATTGTACAGCCATTCCCATTTCAAAGGGTTAGTAATTGATCTTGTAGACTCAAGAGAGCATTGTACCTAGAGAAAGCGAAGGAGATAGCCATTTTCTTCTACTCTCTTCCCCTCTCAAATTTCTTCCATTCCCACATTATGTACAACTTTAATTTGAGAAATCAATACAAGAAGAAGGAGTTTCTAGCTTTCTTTGACTAAGGGGTTTCTTGATACTTGGTAATTGGTGAATTCTATTTGGTCTTGTTGCTATTCGTAGAGTTGTTTCTTCTGATAAATGCATGTGTTGAATTTTTTAACTAGTGTGTGTGTAGGAATCTGATTTTCTACATATAGCATTAGTTCTCCTACCTCTTTTCTCACTCCCCTTTCCCGCTCTACAGACAAAGAATTCCCCGGCAAGATATTGTTATTTTTTCTGTAGGGTTAGTGGAGTGCCCCTGTTGGATCCCTGGTCGAAAGACCACCACAGAAATCCACACTTTCTCACACATGCACATACGGCAGTTGCACCGGTTAAGTAGAGGGACTTAGATTCCCAGAGCGTTGGCAAGAAATCCACAAGTTTCTCCACCCGAAAAAATTTCTCGCCAACAAGACTAAGTCTAGGAAAATTATGGATGGCTAACTGAGTTGCAAAGAAGTGGCTCAGTGCGCATAGGAATAGGCCAGGGAGGTGAATGACTCACAAGTGAGCTCACAAGGGGACTGAGTCATCAGCTTGGTTGGGTGAGTTTGAAGGAATGGGTCAATGGTATATAAAGAAATAGCGGCTCATCGAGTATCTTGGTGAGCCGAATCAGTAGGAGCTTGTGTAGATCGCCGAATTGTGGAAAGCTCACCAGAGGGGCGAGCTTATTTTCCACGTGGAAGGGTGAGCAAGTCGGGGAGTGCTCGGGTTGTAAGCTCAGCACAAGAAAATGAAGGAAGGTTGAGCCCTTTGAGCTCGGAGAGGTCTCCTTGGGAACTCAGCCACCAGCCCAGATTAGATCAATGCGGGGGGGCTCGGTATTACACAGCGAGCCAAAGGAAGAGCCTAAGTCAGCCAAGTCAAGATCACATACTGAGTTTAATACGAGGAACATGTGTAACGATGGTGCATTGACAAAAAAATCCATGGGATTATCTAGCGAGCGGCTCAGCATACAGTCAACACAGGGATCCAATGCAACTTGGAGGCCAAGGTAACTGGAAAGCCATGGAAATGGTAGGCTCGATGGGAAACATGGTAATACACTGAGTTGAGAAATAAAATGAGAGGGGTTGGTTGGGCTAATGCAGAGCACCGACATTAAGGTTAGGGATCCCGAGCTCAGACACCATTGGTTGGCACAAAAATTTGAATGCCAGACACTCATTTGGAGAGAGATGGTGGTGAGGTGGTCCTATACTCCGCATGGTGTGAAAGAGAAAATCCTACATCGGGGAAGGCCCAAGATTTTGGCTCATCACAACAAGTCTCCATCGATCGAGTTTGAAGCTCCCAGAGAAGGATGGCAGGTGTAGTCTTGGGGACATAGAGTTCGACCCATGGGAAGCTCAAGTAATGAAAAAGGTGAGAAAGAAAATGAGAGACTGCGCTCATCAAGCTCACCAAACATTGCAGAATGTAATAAGAAGGTCAAACTGAGTGGCTCATGATGATTCTAAGCCAAGTCACATGCAATAGTGAAGGATGAGATGTGGAAATGGGCTCAGCCCGGCATGGAAGAGTGCTCACGAATAACAAGATAAAAGTTTAGATCCATGAGTGGTTGAATAGATGACAATAAACCAAATTCATGGGTGCAAGGGGAACGAATTAGGGAGATCAAAGAGCTCGTGCAGAAGGCTAAAATGAGTTTTACTATGGGAGTTCAGCTTAGTTTGGTGAGGTGTCAGAATTTTGAATCCTAAAGTCTTTGGATTTTTGAGATTTACAATTTTGGGGATTCGGTAAAACATCACGAGTTGGTGAACAGTGCCTCAAAGGTGAGAAGGTAATCCTGAAACCTGAATTCTAAATTTTGGACTTCGAGATTTTGGTGTTTTGGAGTTTTTTGGTAAACTTTCCATGGGAATAATGTAACCATCTCCAAAATGGATATGCTCAAAAGTCTGAAACATTGGAGTTTGCGTCGAGTTAAGCCAATGTGGTCAGTGCAAGTCAATGCTAATGTGTTGCATGGTGAATGGCACATCTGGTGAAATTATGGTGATCAAGCGTGTTAAATAGGAGGTGAGTCAATGTGTTGGGTGCAGGGATTGAATGGGGATTGTTGTGGGATAGTCCCGAGGGAGTTGTAGTATAAAAAGAGATCACTCGACATGTAGGTTTGAGTTATCACATGGAGGTGTAGCCATCGAGTTAGGATATTGTGTTGTGGATATCATTCGACAAGCATAGAGCCAAGCTATTTACATACAGAGAAAAGTTCAAGGATGACCAAGCTAATAGAAAAAGAGAACATCATACCGTTATTGTGAACCGAGATGGTTTTTAGGGGCCGTGTAGATTAATTCAAAAGGAATGTGTAACATCCTCATTTTATACATTAGAACAAGTCAATTTTTTTTTTTTTATATAAATGCTTCCTGGTTCTAAATACATAATTTAGAACTCACAAATCAAATAACCATTCTTATAACAGATAACCATATGCAGCTGTAATGACTCGGAGTACCTCCGATCTATTCATTCCATGACTCGGTAATCTACCAATCTATTCATGAGTAATAAGAGTTGGCGTTTTTATTTAACACACCACTCTTGCGGTTCTCTTCCCTATTCTGGGATTCAGAATGCTCTGTCTAAGGAACCTATCTGAATAATTGTTACCATTATTCATCGGCATCTCATCCCTTAGACCAGGTGACTTAGGACAACGCAATCAGCAGCTTGCGATACTTTGGCCAAAGATTTTGAAACATATTACTTATGTCTCGTATTCCTTGACAGCATACTCATCAATCTAGAATATGTCCTTCACCCCATTCCTATATTATGTAGAATGTCTTATACTGACTTCCGTCAGTCCCTCCTATCCCAAGTTATTCACTCAGAAACGGATTAGTAAGGTGACAACGTTATATGGATGCTCCCGAGGACTAGGGATACGATGACATACTGGGTCAACCCTAGTTAAACCAGTGTGTCAAGATGCCCCGAGTCTCCTAGGCAGCCTTATAACGTGATCACATTCCTAATCGGTCCCAGAGTAACTTGTTCAAGTTTAAGGTGTAAATCTTAACGATCAATGCAAAGGGTGTCGCCATAAGTCACCTGCATTGTTGTATCTTTGAGAAGATCCTAATCTTCTCGAAGGTACAACCCTGCAGTTGACTGGTGCCATCAACCTTTAAATCCGCCTCGAAAATATCTACTTAAAAATAAGTGTTACGCACGTTGAGTTAAAATTATACTAAAGGACGTTCCCCTAAGGTTATCCTTTCCCGATCCCTGGGTTCCTCACTTTAGAATGACCTTTCTTAATAAAATCCATTACACAAGAGAAGTTATTAAGACTAGAGGGTCCCATCAATGATTTCATAGAATTTACATAATTCTAAATCGACGAAATAGGACAATAACCCATAATCTTCACATGTGATTGCCAACCGAACCTTTTTAGGTTTATTTCAGTTCTCATAACTGAATTTATATCTTACTTATTAGTATCGAGATATAATGATTAAGAATCCAATTAAACGTTGTCCTGTCTTAATCAAGACTAGGAACTATTAATTTAATCCAGCTTGTTTAGCGTCTTGCTTAGGTTTATTTTTACCCTAGCTTCCAGAAAGATAGTGATCTAAGTTTCAATTTAGCTTTAGATAGAACATACTAGAACTTCTAAACAATCATAAGTATTCATTCACATATTCTTGCAAGCTTACATTGATAATCACAAAAGTCTCCAATTTAAACAATAATAATAAGCTCTCAAGATCATTTGATCCGAAGAAGGTCAAACTATCTAGATAAGAATACAAACACATAAGAGCAAATATCTCACTTTATTCCCTTCAGGCTAATCAAATACATTTTATGCTTTCAGCTTATTTGATACAATACTTCAATGGAAAAATAACATCTTTACTCATATAGTACATTTATAGAATCAAGTTGAAATTCATCATAAAACCAAATTAAACAATCTCAACATCCTATCAGATCTGCGTGCTTTTACCACTTACAGCAACCATCTGCAAAAATTGTCAACATGGGTCAGTTCGATGAACTGAGCATGATAAGCACTAACTCCTACAACAATTGCAATCCACCAACTATTTTCATTAAACAACATGTTGAAATGAGATCATTTCACCAAACAAGTAAACATATTTCAGAGTATGCTCTTGTAATACAAACATGACTATAAACGCGTAGCTCATATGATAGTCACTAAATAGTCTCATATACCTTTCAAATATTTCATCAAAACGTTAGTGACCAAGAAGACAAATGCATCTAAACAACTATCCATCTGAATCCCAAGGACAACAACATCAAACGGACTAATATATTCAACATAATAAATGAATATCATAACCTTTCATGATTCCATCAGCATGTTAGAACAATTCCAAAAGTTAGATAAACAATTATATCAACCTATACTTTACAACAGAAGAGAAATAAACGAATCATACATATTTCCCTCAGAACTAGCTCATGACTATACCGTCTTTCCAAGAGCAAAGCATTCATCTTAAACACATGAAAATAAATCAGATGAGGCCACCAGAAGCACCACAGTTTTGTTAAAGTTTAAAATATAACAAACTACTTAGTTTACTAGCAGTACAGTAGCTCTCACGCCAAACAGTGATGACTATCTACCACACAGACTCCACATGACCTTCCACACGAAGCGACAAACAAGAAGATATTCACTGCCATCACCTGTCTAGGTGCAGTCGACAGCTCCTTAGTTCAATCAAGCTCAAGACTAGATATCCATGCAACAAAAGACGTAATCATAATCAAACACGACAACAATCCCTCTCAGCAACCTACAGCTCATTCTAATCCCTACTAAACACTGTAAGGCTTTAGATCCAAGGTCGAAATCAAATAACTTCTCTTTTATCACAGTCAACAAGAGACTCCTTGACATTAAAGCAAAAGATGTTTCCCTAAGACTATGCAGAGATATTCATACAAAATCCACGCAACATGCACAGCCTCATTTAACTGGAATTATTCAGAAAGGAAACATAACATACTGTATTCACATCTGAACTCATTCAGAGTTTGAAAATTATGGTAATCATGACCCACTTTTACAGAAGCCAAGATACATGATATCTATCTATACTTAAGGAACCCAACAGAGCCAAAAACAACAAGTGTACAAAATCAGGCTTATATAGAGGCAGATACCCTGGTTACCTATCAAGGATTTCAACTGAATCCTAACAACAGTATATATGATAAAGATTCTACAGAAGCCGATATACAAGATAAACATAAGTTAAGGATTCCAACCGTCCCAACAATGGTAAATATTCAAAATCCAGCTTGAACAGAAGTTAAATATTGATTTTATAACAAAGAATCCAACTGAGCCTCTACAACATTATTCGCTCAAGCTTACACAGATAGGAAACGTAAAAAGTACACCAACTGAGTCTGTACCAAAAATTCATTACAAGATAACAGAAGTCGTATTTACTAGTTACCCCTCCAGGACTCCGACAGAATCATGCTACCAGTATTCACATATATGACTTATACAGTAGTCCATAATATACGAACCAATCCAAGGACTCCACAGATTTGTCTTGTAAATAAATAAATATAATGCAAACCATCAACGGGTTATATCCCGTAATTGCAACACAAGGGAGAGAAAAACAACTTCTACATGGTCGCATTAAATACTGTAACACAGCCAGTTATCCGTTCAACAATAACCTAAGCATCATATCGAAACCCAACAAGACTCAGTAACCACCACCTATAATAACCACGACAGAACGTATAAAGAAGTCCAATTAAATTGAGCATTCAAACAAAAGTCCATCAGTATCCTTTCCGACAAGTATCAACAACAAGCATCAACAACAAGCATCAATTGTAGCCTGAACCCAACAAGGGAACAATTCATGGGCTCTCACAGAGCAGGTCAAGTATACTTTCTTGCATGCAATTCACAAACTTAAGCCAGAATGCAAAACACAACGAAATAGTGCAACAGTTCGAAACACAATACACACCCATCAAGGGTTTAAACTTGAAAAATCGAACCAGCAAGAAGATACAGTAACAAAAAAAATCACACAAGCTACCATAAAAACCATCAGAACCCAAAAATCATCTGAACAGAGTTGTTCTAATGAAATAATTTGAAAGAGAGCAAGATTATTAAAGGTTAGGACCTAACATGCCTGGTTATTTGCTTAAAAATCCAAAGAAGACCACTAAAAGAGCTTGAGCCTTCTCCTCTTTTTCCAAGTTAGATTCACCAACAAGAATTTGTTATTTCCATGACTTATAAATTTTCCTTGCCAGAGAAAAGAGCGAGTTACACTCATATTTTCCATGCAACTTCAAGAAGACTGGTGCGAAGGACCAGTGATCAGACAGAGGGAAAACCGGAGTGCATGAAAAACCAAACAAACTACTAATTTTCCATTATGCATGCCTTCCTGTGAAACCCGAGCTCAAAGACCAAGTTCATTAATGGAATTTACTCCAAATTTCCTGCTCAATTTCCATTGCCACCGACTGCCATAGTTGGCAATGGTTAAAACCAGTTCGAAGACCATTTCCAACTTTGGCGACCTGCCACGTTGGCTCTAGCTAGCCGTTTAAAACTTCCATCAAATTACCTGTCCTTCATACTTATCCATCCATTTAATGACATAGAAACTTCCACCCATGGTTCGCACCCTTCCATAGGTCACATTTCTTCCTTGTTCATTAGTTAGGTTAGTAACTTAGGTTAGGATTTAGGATAACACTTAGTCTAACCTCATAGCACATAGTTACTAACTTAGAACATTAGCTTATAGCCTAGGCCTAGGTTACATTAACACTAATCTAACCCCTAGGTTATAGTTTAGTTTTAGGTTACTAACCTTAATAAATCCAGTTTAAGTCTAATATTTCAAATGCTTAGAAAAAGAACCTACAACATACATTCATGAATAGGGTTTACTCCTGCACTGCCAATAGGCTAGTGGAAATAAATGTATCTGAATTTATTACCTGGTCCACGATCAAGACCTTCCTGATATTACGATATTGGGAACCAATTCATTTAACACGATCAGCCTGAGTTATACTCCGGAATAGCTTAGTCAATGCATCCAGACCTTGCAACATGCATAAGGTATATAATTTTAATTCATCCCGAATAAACTTAAAGCATCACTTGGATCAATACTACTGATCCAAGGCTAGGTCTTATAGATGGATAACTCCATAATTCATTCCGAGATCAGATTAAACTCAGGTGTAAAATGAAAGAAATAAAAGAGTCCAATCATATTCTGACTCAGTCAAGGATCTACAATTTCAAAGAAGATACAGTCCACATCAAGCATGACTTCTCAATCAAAGGAACACATCCTTTTTACACAAGAAATCACATATCAACACTTGTATGCTCAGGAGGAAGTAACAACAGTTCAGGGTGTTACAGAATGCAAGATGAGTGGAGACATGGAGAACTCACCAATATTTTGGGGTCAGTGATAGAACAAAGTAATTCAATGGGGATCGAGAAAGATCTCGGGGCAGTTCGATGGAGTTGGACTCAAGAAGAACTGGTGGGTTAGGTGTGAGAGATCACTAGCGAAGGGGGAGGCCATTGCAACATGTAAAATAGTAAATGAATGGATGAAGGGGATCACTAGATGCCATGGAAGGGCCAAGAATCCTGAAATACAAAACTCAACACAGATCTCATCGAGTAGCTCAATGAGCTACTCAGCGAGTTACTCACCAACGCAAAGCCATGCAGAGCCCAAAATAGGCTAAAACACCACTTGCACTCAAACCAACGTATCTTGAGCCCTATAGCTCAGAATCTCACAAGAGTACAGTCAATGGAAAATTGAGAAGAATACCGACATGATGAAAGTAATAAAAATGGTATTTTCAAAGGTTCTATAAACCCCAAAATTATAGAGACCCCAAGGTTTGAAATGGCATAATTTTCACCCTGGGAGTTTGTTTCTCACAAATAGTCAGTTGTTGGAAATCTCAGAAGTAGATCTATAACATGAAATCACAAATTTTGGGATTTTGGAGGTCTTGTACCTCTAAAATTTCGAAACAATGAGTAGTAGTGTGGTAGGTGAGGTTTCATTAAGGAAGGCATGGCTTCCCATTTTCTCAACATGGGTGCATGTACATCAAGCATGAGTAACCTCGGGGAGTACCAAGAGGATGATGCAAGCAAGGTGGGTCTCCATGATCATTGAAATCTAGATTTACTTCCTCTCTCTCCCCTCAAATTCTTCCTATAAATGTAAGGGGATTGCAACAATGCAAAGTGTTGGTCATTTTATCCTCCCATGCACCCCTATTCTTCTTGGGGCTTCAAACTTTCCCCAAAATTTGTAGTGGCTTCATGCCTCTCCTGCTATAACATTATACTATATAAATTCTATATGGATCAATAAAACTATATATTTGTTACATCTTTTCTAGCCTCTATAGTTTATTGTTTGCATCTTACCTCTCTTTATGCTTGTAGGATCTGTGCATATTTCTATGCCATTAAAGATTTGGTGTGTTGTGTTTATTATGGAAAGGTGAATGCTTGCATTTTGGGTCTGTGATACAGCTTTCTATCCTCCCCTTGGTGCATTGGTGTAATTTTTTTCTATGTTGCATGTTCTAAAACCTCCCAAAATTCACTCTTTCTTCATTCTGTAGGCAAGAGAGAGTGATCAACACTCCTTTTCTAGTGTATTGCTGCTCTTAGTGTAGGTTTATTGCATGCAACCATTCTATTTATGTCCCCTTGGAAGCTTTTAATTAGGGTTAGTAGTTTTTCCTGCATTAGGAGTAGTTAGTGGCAGGTAAGTTTAGTACCAGGAATCGGCCTTCTCTAGAGAGTTATCCTATTTTGCATGTCCCACACTTAAGATATCTCAATGTTATGCAATCATGCCAAATGCCCCATCAACAATAGGACCATTAGGGGTTGTTGTGATTTTCTATAACAAGACTCTAATATGGGTTAATTTTATGGAAGATTAGAAGCAATAGAGTCATCAGATAGATGATCAAAAATGGAACTTACTTGAGCGGGGTGGCATATTGTGATGGAAATACATAGTCTCTAGAGATTTTTAAAGAACATCTTTGCAAGTTGAGTGGATTTGAAGTAATTCACTCAAGGATATTAGAGGATTTTTAGGAGACATGAGAGAAGAAAAAGAATGATACAAGTGTATTCGAATGTGGTTTCACCAAATTATTTAACAAAAATAGACTTTAAATGTTAAATCTAAATTTCATAGTCATGCATGATAAGTAAATATTAAAATACAGATTTGACACAAGTAATAAACTAATAAAATATGAAACCCTAAGTGGAAGAGAGAGAAAGGAACAGACTTATCTGATTAACGCATTATCTGGGAATGATCTGAGTTGGGAAAATATTTGAATATGAAGTGAAGAGTGTCATAAACGCTCAAGATAAATTACCAACTACAGGAATATGGCAAGACATGGGTGCCCATGGTTAGACAGGGGCACCTGGGTCTGAAAACCTCTACTAGTTTCCTGTGACTTTAAAAATGGTCATAACCTAATTTCTAGACACTCACATAAGTGTCACAATTATTCACTTTTGATCACATGTATGTCACACTATTATCATTGAGGTACGCAAAACAAATAGTCACCTACAAAACCCATAATACCATATCAAATCCAGAAAATAAAGATGTAATATGGGGAGTCATACTAACCCTGATGGTCACCCAACATAGTGAAACTACAACCTAGCACTACACTACATCTCAGACTTCATGTAGTTCTTGTGTGTGTGTGTAGAAATCATACACTAGGACTCCCTTGTGTGAGTGCGCTATATGTAGCAATGTAGATAGATGTGTGAATGAAATAAAGAAACTTCCCCTTCCTATGTTGTGTATGCCAAAAATGCAGTCCCCTGTCCTCTGATTGAATGTCAAATAGATGATTTTAAGTGATTTAGGAGCCTTTTGAATGTTATCTTAGGTGATAGTAACGATGCTTACAATTTTTTCCATTATTTTCCTCACATAGCTATGTATTTATATGATTCCCTTATTTGAATTTCGTAATTGACAATTGGAAGGTTGGCCCATAAGAAAATAAGAGGCCCAAAAGATAAAAGAGGCCTAAAAAGAGTGAGTAAGGTGGACAGAGGTTGGGGGAGCTCAGAGGGGATGATAGTGCCTAGGCGCTGGTGTCTGAAGTCATAAAATATAACGAAGTAAAGTATCGACTGGGATGTGTGGTGTGTAAGACTAAATAGAAAATAATAAAGACAGAAAAGAGGCCAAAGATAGTTGTCAAATACTAGTTTTATCTCTTAGGAATCAGATGAATGTTTTTTTTTAATATTGGTAAATAGTTTTTTGAAAGGGACTATACCCTTGTGTACAAAAGGAGGCCTAAAAGCCTGAATAAGAGAGAGGAGCAGAGAAGCTGTATCAAAGCACAAAAGTTACAGCAAAGAACACTGAAGCCTAGAAACAGCAACACAAACGAGACTTAACAGCAAAACAACGGCAACAAAACAGCAAGCCTACAGCCAAGAAGCAGTAGTAAAACTGGACTACTTCTTGGCCGCTTGATCAATACTCATCTTTACTTTTTTCCAAGCATGGTACATACCCAGCGTGGTCATATGAGCAGCATCCGTCTTATCGAGCTCCTCTCTGGTTCTTTTACTCTCTTTCTCATTGCCCCAAAGAGTCATCGGGACACCGCTGAGATGCGAAACACTTCTTGCATGACCTTCGATGAATTCCTCTATGGCCCTGAATGCTGCAATATTATACTCATGCCTAGTCTTCGTTTTCCCAAGGCGGGAGTCTAGGGAGGTCAGTTTTTTGTATATTTCATCAAGCTGGCTATTGCCAATGCTCCCTTCTCCCTCAATGCTTTTTTTGCCTTTTTGCTTAGCAAGATTTTTTACCTCATCCTTCAGCAATTTAAGCTCAGCCTCTAAGGCCTCCAATCTTCTAGAAGGGTTATCCGTTGGTGCCGCCTGGGGACTGGCACTACTAATGTTCAGCAGATCACGAGCAATGTCATCCAAAGGTTCATCCCCCTCAGCAGTAGACTCAAGGTTGAGTCTCCTAGAAGCCCTGGTGACACGTTTAGAAGTAGAGACAGTGTGGGTGGCAGGGGGCAGCAGCAGGAGGAAAAGAAGGAGAAGCATGAGCAGCCTGCATGGGGGCATCAGCACCGGAGGCGGGGGGCAGCAGCAGGAACAGCAGGGGAGACAGGACTGGCAGCAACGGAGCCCAACAAAGCCAGGCCGGGAGAGGAAGGGAGACCGGGGAATTTAATAAGGCAGTGCTTGTGAATAAGCAGAATAAGCCCTTGGTGAAGGGGAACCGCCCGGGTATGCTTCTGGAACTCCAAAATGGAGCGCTCAAGAGAGTTTAACAGATAGTGGGGGAAGCAAACCAACCTACTCCTACGAAAGTGATTCAAAAAGACAAGGTGCTTGGCAGGGACAGTAACAAACCTGCCTTCCAAGGATATGTAGCGAATCATCATGCGGGTGACTTCATCATACGGAGAAGGAATTGAATTAACAAGCAGACCCGGAATCAGATGAATGTTAGTATGTGTTTATGGACCTATAAATATACCCAAGTGCATAATTTTGTGTCTATAAATTCTATACGCAACCTCTTTTTATTGCCTCCTTTGAGTTCTTCCTTTGTGCGCATCCTGCTCTGCAATCGAAATTTATAAAAAATGGTGGGGATTCGTGCACTCAGAGCTATGATCTATCTACAATCATTTTTCTTGCCTCTTTTGTGTTCCTGTTCTCAAAACAATATTATAATCACTTCCTCAATGTTCTCAAGCAAAAAATGGCCAGTATCTGTGCACTTGTAGCTGTAATCTAGTGCGTACGCGTATTATATTCTAATTTTAAGAGTTTCTTTTATGCGATGCCAAAATAAAAATAAACCCTAATCTATATTTCTCCAGGGTATTTAATATTTTTTTTATACATTCCATGAAATAAATTGAGAAAATAGAAAAAGTGTGCGATATGAAAATTTGAATTTTCCCCTCATTAAGAAAAAGTGCAAGATATTGAAATTTCAAATATTTGCATTTAATGCAGGGGATTTTGTAATTCAAAATTTGAATCTATCTCTCATTTATATTCGCATTTAATGCGGGGGATTGCGAGGGATAGGGGAAACCAAATTTATAAATTTTTCTTTTGAAACTAGTGAGACAACGGAAAATATTTATTTTTCAACTTGCGGAACATTGAAAATATTAATATAAGCATAATAAAAAATATATTATAAGAAAATAGAAGTAAAATTTTCTAAACATAGTTTTAAAGTGTAATAGAGTAATATACGCACATTTATTATTAATTTTTATCGAATTCAAATTCTATATTTATAGATATAATGTGTGTTAATTTAATATAATTATTCAAATAAAATGTGTTACGTGGAAAGTTTGAGCCAGATAGTTAGCAAACAATATAATTGACACATTTATTAAAAAAATTATTTAAAGAAATGCCTATAAAATACTTTTAACCTATACATAACCACCATATTATTATGTAAATGGCACCCACTAAAATGTTGACACGTGGCATGAAATTTCTATATCTCTTGTGTTTTTCTATATTTTGGTGTTAGTTACATTTTACACTAGCAAAACTAAAATATAATTTTCTGTTTCACACGTATTTCATATCGGCTTGTATATAGGAATGATCTTAGCGAATACTAAGCTCCATTATTATGATGTGTTATTCCAACACTGGATTTAAAATAATAAATTCTTAGGTTTTAGCAGCCACTAAGCTATTCCTTTCATTAGGTGTCAATGAACAACTATGCATGTCTTATGTTGTCCATTTATTTGTCGAGGAGAAGCCTAGCGGTCACTAGCCTCTATAATTCCTAGGATTCCTTTCCAGCAATGTTCAAAAATATCTATACAACTTTGGATCGCTAGTATTTTTCATTAATTATAATCATATCATATTGGTTATATAATCTCTGGCGCAGCCAAGTGCTACACTACATACCCTCGAGAGGGATCATGACTTATATATTTCTCATAAGATATATTGTTTCTAACATGTAGTTCATACCGGTTTGTATCTAGAAAAATTCTGAGCAACCACTAAGCTCCATTACTTGTGTTAGATCAAAAATTGGTTTGTATCAAATAAAATGCTTAGCAACCACTAAGCTTGAATACTTACTAAAAGGAATGGTTTGGCAGCCAATAGGCTTAACAATTTCCTATTGTGAAAATAGCGATCAAATCACAAGTCATATTAATAGATAGTAGTGTTCACTGGGCATTTTCCTTTATATATTTTGATGGGAAATATGTGTGTAATGGACATTTTTTACTCTCAAAAGCTATGGAGAGCTTTTCCTAGTCGAGAAGAAAGGTGTTTATTAAAAATGTTTTCAAGGTGCTCATACAACATCATAGTGTACAAACATGTTGTATTAGATTTTGTTGGAGCAAGTTGCATTATGTATAATAGCATTATGTTCTAAAGAATGAATTTAAAGTTCGGTTATATTTTTTTTGTAAAAAAAAAATTCTTAGATTAGCGACTGTTAGCCTCACACCTTTCCAAATTTTCTTTGTTAAACACATCGATGCACATCAAATAAAATTATTAGTGACCGCTAAGCTCCATTACTTATTGAAAGGAATGGTTTAGTGGCCGCTAAGCTCAACAATTTTTTAATTTTGAAAATAAATACCGAATAAAAAATCCATAGTAATATATCTTAGTGGTTGCTAAGAATTTTCCTTTACTTATTTCTGTGAGAAATATTTTTGTAATGGAAATTTCATACTCTCGAAGGCTATGGATGGTTTTCCCTAGTCAATAAAAAAGATAATTACTAACAAAATTTTCAAGGTACTCGTACAACGTCATAATGTGGAGGCATGTCATATTAAATATTGTTTAGGAAAAAGGGATTTGGTATAATAACATTGTATCGTATCGATTGAAATTAAATTTCAGTTAGGATTTTTTGGTTGTTAACAATATTTTCTTAGCTTAGAGATCACTAGAGTCAAACTTCTATGTTGGGCCCCTTGAATATTGACTAAGTATAGAAGGCGTGTAGGAGTGCAAGGACAAAGCGTGCAAGGTAGGGTTTAAGAAAAGGGTTTAAAGAAACCTGTGGCATGCGTCGCGTACGCGGACAGAACCAAGGGTTCGGGACTTAGTCAAATTGGACATTCAGGTCAGAACATGTGAAAAGCATGACCTGACTGTGCGTGGATAAGGTGCTAACTTGGCGACAGGTCAGACCAGGAAGGAGAATTCTTGCGATAGAAGCTTCTAGAAGCACATCATGGTATAAAGTGGAAAGCTCAGGCCTGGAGAAGCATGCTCACATGGAGGACCACATTCAGACACTTGACATCAGATATGAGGGAACTAGAGGATGAGTTGGTAGTCCAGAAAGGCTATAAATACAAGCACCTGCAGAGTAAAAAGGGAGAGGAGAAGAGACTTAGAGAGTGGGTGGAGCACTACAGAAATACTACAAGAATTTTGTTTGTGGGTAATTGCACTTGGGAAAGGATGTATTGGGTATGGGGATTGTATTTTTTATTTTTTTTGGCCTAAATACATTAGTCCATTTGTAATGCATGACTGTGGTTTTCTTCTCTGTGACATTTTGTAATGGCTCCATGGATGTAATGAGGTTACCAGTTTATATATATATGAATATCAATGATTCTAATACATATGAATATAAATGATTCTAATGCATAGGTTCTTTTCATAGGTTCTCTTTCATGTTTATGCTAGGTATGGATTTTTGTATACTTCTTTCTGATATGATACAAGCCATATAGTTTGTTAAGTACTATCTGTCTGGAATGGCTACTAGGATCTAGAGGCCGTTCAGAGATATATGGTTCTTGTATGTCTGTAAAATCCTCTTTGAAATTTCTTAAACACAAATCATAGATGATGTTTCCCACTTAACTCACATAAAAGAGAGACTCGATACCCGCGTGTGTCTCAGGTGAGCGCCCAAAATCTGCTGGGTGATAATCTGCCATGGATGTGGTTCTTTTCTTTTTTGATAGGGGTAAAAATGACTACATCTTGGTTCCATTGTAGGGACCTCTTTTCAAAGTTATAGTGGGAAATAACATACCTCATGATCTGTGTAGTGAGTAATGATACAGAGGTTAACGTTGGAAAGTGTTGAATCATGGTTCAAGAGCACAGTGGATGAATTATCTTAGAGTTTCAGCACTGGACCTGAGTTTGATGCACGTAGAAGGGTAGAAGAGAACCTCTACCATGATCTATATGAAACATTTTTTTATTGCTTCCCCAGTGGAACTGTATGAATGGCTCTCAGCCTATGCATCTAGATCAAGTTGGTGCTATGGATCACATGTTTGGACCTAAGAATAATACTAGAGGCTACAAGATGTAGATCTGATGTGGACCCGTGTTGTGGATCATTGGTTAAAAGGAGTAATGGCTAGCTACACTCTGGAGTACGCCATTTCCACATATTCTTGTCTAGAGGTTACTGAGTTTGAGTTTCTGAGGGAGCCCAAAGGATAATTTCTACGTGTTGCCCCTATGGCTATGAAAATATTGATGGTTACCATGATTTTATAGGCATTCCCAATGGCTGGCTAAATAATTCTGAGCACTAGGAGAGGAAACTAGAGTGGAGGAAGATGGCAGATGTTACGATAGAGAAAGAAAGGGAGGAGAGATGGCTCAACTATGGTGAAGTTCGTGAAAGGGAGATTCCTAGAAAACAGAAGGTTATAGGTGTGATGGATGTATGGTGGAAAACATTGCGGGAAGGATTTGAGGTTCACGCAAAGGATGTGGAACCTGAGTAGTTTGTGTGACCCCATCTTGGCAAGCACGTAAGAGAGACCCCTTCAGCTTCTGATGAGAGTTCGTCATATGGAGAAATAAAAACCATTGGCGCACATCTGAGCCCATCTAGTGACCAAACCCTAGCACTTGGTTTTCCAGATCAGGGGGAAAATATTGTTAGTCTAGTTGGTTACATTAGAAGTGATCGGTCTACACCCAAGAGGTATAATTTCTCGTTTGGGCCTTCTATGGCTGTAAACACCAACCTAGTGTTAGGACTTTTCGGGCAAGGTATAGACACACAATATTTTAGTCTCACATATGGGAGTGGCACGGGGTATACTATTGGTAGTGGGGCATTGTCGCAGACCATGGGTGCACAGCTTAGTGGAACTATGGGGACCCTTGGCATGACCACTATAGGACCTAGTGGGTCTGGTGGTTCAAGAGGAATAGGAGCTGGTGGGTCTAATGGTTCTAGTGGCTCTAGTGGCTTCAAGGCCTAGTGGACCTAGTGTATTTGGTGGATTAGGCGATGGAGGAAACACAGGTGGAAACCAAGGCTCTAGCTCAGGAGGATTTAGGCCCCAACCACCCCCACAAGTTTTCTTTGAAATGTATCTACATTTTCCTGATTACAAAGGTATTGATGATGCTGTGGAACATGTTCACAAGTGTGAAATGCTATGGCATGCAAAGGGTATCACAACCATAGAATGGAAGGCTAGTCAATTTGTAACCACGTTGCAAGGGCGCACACATAGATGGTATAGGAAATATGACCCTCATCAAACACTGGTGGACTATACTACTTTAAAGAACCCATTCTTGAAAAAATTCCACATTTTTCAGTTTTAACTGAAGAGCATTAGCGCTTTGAAAGAGATTCAAAAAGGAATGATAGAGAGTGTGTGGGAGTATGATGCGTGCTTTAAAACTCTCTTGTCTAAGTTGTCATATGATATTCACCCTTCACAACATGCTTAGTGGTTTTTTCAAACGATTGATCACACCCTTTAGAAGGGACTTATCTCATAAAACTTTTATAGACCCGTGTGAGGCATTGGAAGCTTCTCTGTGCGCTAAGGCTACTGATAGTGTTGATACTAGCATTAGCCCATTCCTGGAAGCTCAGATTATTGCTATGGCCAACCAACTAGAAACGTTGTCTGCAAACTCAGCCCATAAGACTCGCGGGTATTTTATGGTGCATAGATTGTGAGGTAGAGGGGAACGTTAAGGATAATTTCATTTGGAGGATAGTTCACGCCATGATAGTGGATTGTGAAATTTCTTATGGGGACCATGATGCAAGTAGGTGCCTCTTACTACAACACGTAATCTAGAAAAATGTGTCTTGTTTTTATGCAAGATCTACACCTCTACAACCCATGATACTAAGGACTGTAGGCTCATTGATCAAATCCATGATACCATTAATCATGGGGTGTGCTAGACTAGCATTTCCAGTAGTTCCAAGGGTGATGATCACCATTATGAGGAGCGCAAAGATGGAGGCACATGTGGAAGGAGTCTTCGTGGAGGATTCCATGGTCATGGTAACCACGGAGGAGGAAGGACTAAGTTCCTACATGGAACCTATTTCAATTGTGGATCTACAGAGCATTATAAATGAGAGTGCCTTGACCTGTTGTAATGCTCATGGTGCAGAAAGAAACATAAGTATGAGGAGTGCATAGAGTTGTTTGAGCACATGAATCAGTAGCACCAGAAAGACAAGGGTGTTGTATTGGTTAGTATTAAGAAGGCAGACACACAGTGAATGCCTTGAGTAATAAGGGATGAATGTTTTGAGCCTGTATTAGTAATAACAAGAGCATAAGATGCACAGCGCACAAGAGATAGCAAGGTAGAAGAACCTGGTTTCAAGGGAGGAAGTAGTTCATGGAAAGTACCTAGATCCTGCATGTCAAAAGGAGGTATATCAGAACAACATGGATGTCATTCAAAGTTTACAATGGTAAATCCAATGTCTAAAGGAGTAGTCTAGGAGGGAGGAATAAGGAAGGAGAGTCGAGGCACCAAAGGATGACCTGGATGAGGTCAAGGAGGTGTGTAAAATGCTAAGGCAAGAGAATATCATTCCCTTGCTAGGATCATGGTTGAGAGAGAAGGTACCACACACTGGAGGAGAGTGTGAGAGTTAGGTATTGCATGCAAACCTTCCCCCTCATAGCCTTGACTATGACAAGGAGATCACATTGAATGTAGTTATAGATGGATGAATCCTTAGTAATATCCTCATTGACATAGGTGCAGAGGTTAATGTTTTAACTTTGGATGCATGGCATCAGATGGGAAGACCTACGTTACATCCATATTTGAATGTGTTATATATGGAAAAAAAGAATAAGGCAATGCCCATCGGTGTCTTAAAGGATGTAACTATCATAATCCAGGGAGATAAGTTTACTAGGGACTTTGAATTCTCGACGCTCATCGCTTAGGTAGACAATTTTCTAGCACTCCTTGGGTACACATGGTGTTACAAGAACAATGCAAACCTTCGGTTAAAAAAAGGGTACATCAACTTTGAAAATAAGGTGGAACAGGTCATTATACCCCTGGCTGATGGGAAGTTGATGCCCTATACTGAACCCCTGGGAGAAGAAGTTCTGGATAGGATATATGTGTGCTCAATTAGGGACCCAAAGATAATACATCCTACCAATGGAGTTATCCAGTTTGAATATGAAAGATCCCTAGATGGATCCCCCTTACACTCTAATGAGTTTTTATAACAAAAAAACAACAAATACAGATTTATGTATTTTCCCCAATGCAGATCTGGAAAGTGCAACTAGGGTTCAATAGAGAATTCAATGTAAATCACACCCAATAAAAATACTTTTGAGTTCTAATGACTGCCTAAATATTTGGAGGCTGAATTAATAGAAAATTATTATTACAATCCAAAATAGCCCATAGAATCAGATTGAACTGTTATTACAGATCTTCAAAAATAGCCTTCAAAATGATAACAAGTAGAACAATCAGTTTAGTATTAAGGAAAACATTTGACAAATCTGTTATTTTCAGATTGGAAATCTTCAAAAATGTTCAAAAAATGATAACAAGTAGAACAATCTTTATAGTATTAAGGAAAACATTTGACAAATATTTTTGGATGAAAATACCTCTGGAATCACTACCAAACTGCTTACAATAGGTCAACCCAACTGCTGATTGAAAATCACAGAAAATCACCTTCAAACCTCTTCACAACACAGCTGAACTGAATCTGGAAATCTGATGAATAACGTTGGGAATTTCTGAGTGAAATCCCCTCTCCAATCCCTCAGGGTTTTCATCCGCAAGAGATAAATCCACAAGGGTTTTCATCCTTGGAATTTCTAATAAAATCTTAGAGCTCTTAACAATGTAAAAGATGATAATGAAAATCTAGATGCTCCCATGCAAGTCGACTTGCTTATTTAAAGGGAAATCAACCCAACTACCACCTCCAACTTAGCCAATCAATTTATTTCACTCCCCTATGCTGGTCGCATTTTCCTTTTTTGGCCTTAGTGAGGCATGATTCCAAGAGAAAGTAGACTCCCATAGGTAGAGTTACACTTTGAACGCACATGTTCTGGAATACAAAAGGAAAGTTGGTGTAATTGTATTTGATGGATGTTGAAGCATTTTAATTGGATACTCAGCCATTAGGTAAGGACACACTTTCCCCCTTTCTAATACTTACTTTTAATTGGTATTCTTGATGTCACATTTTAAGTTTATTTTTCAAACTGGTTATCAGTTATTATATGTGCTTTTCATAATATTTTTATTTTTA
Organism: Taxus chinensis; assembly: GCA_019776745.2. Lineage (NCBI taxonomy): Eukaryota > Viridiplantae > Streptophyta > Pinopsida > Cupressales > Taxaceae > Taxus > Taxus chinensis. The sequence continues at coordinate 394,130,095 of CM034151.1, read as the reverse complement.
TTTTTTAAAAAACAATAGCACCATATAATAAAATAATAAAACTTCGTCACCCTAGAAACTCCCCCCTTGGCTGTCGGGTAGACAAAAAGGGCCAAAGGTCTTCATCCAAGCTTATTTAGAAAGAGGGGACATTACAGTCCTCCCTCCCCGGAGTTGCTTGCCCACAAGCAACTGCAGCAATGCGGGGTGCTAAAGAATAGACACCCTACCAAACGACATTCTCCAAGGGTAAATCTTATCAATGAACCAGGTACTTCCCCGTATCACCTTGTTCCATAATCTTCTCTCCCTCCAATACAGAAGCCCCTCAAGAACCAAATCCATTCTTCATTCATCATCCAAGGGTGGTAACTCTACTGAAGAAGTTACATGCTGCCCCAATGCCTTTTTTAAGCAAGATACATGAAAAACATTATGTATCTTACTTTTAAAGGTAACTCCAACTCATAAGCTACCTGTCCAACTCTCCTCACCACCATGCGAAAACATTATGTCAGTCTGACTTTTAGAAGTGTAACAAGCGGGATAAGCTACCTGTCCAACTCTCCTCAGCCGACCATCGTATGAACCATATAAGTGAGGCTTAAGCTTCTCTGCTCCACTCTTCTTAAGAGTACTATTATCCCAAATGTGCCCCCTACTCATTTTGTGGCTAACTCCTTTACATCTTTCCTTCTTTTGTGCCTCAATCAAAATATTTTGTTTTCCAAGCACTCAAAACATTCTAGAAATGTCACCATTGGATAGAGCTCTCTCTCAGATTTCCAGAAAGGTAAAGTTTTCCTCTTAACTCCTCATATTTTTCAAGTTATGGCTCGGCGGAGTTTTTGTGGGAAATTTTCCCTTAGAGGGCCCGCAGCCAATCAGAACATGCCACGCGGCACCTAGAGTGGTGGAGCATGGGGAAAATTTGAAAAACATTTCCAAAGACCAAATGGGTAAAAATTCAAACTTTTTGCCCACCGATCTGATTTTGGCCTGTTTTTTGCCCTAAATTTTCAAACTGCCATATCTTTCGATCCAGAGCTTGGATTTTTGCGTTCTTTATATCAATGGAAAGTTGGTGAAATTCTCTACATTATTTCGGGGTCAATTTTGCATTTTGGTTCAATTTGGAGAGATAAAATCAAAAACATCTCTGGCATGTGGTAATGGCCAGAAATGACGTTTCAACAACCAGTTTTAATGTAAAATGGGTCGCATTCTTCTTTAGCATGGCCAAAAATGTCAGGGCATGGGTTTGTAAGGACAACCCATGCTGTTTTAATGCATCTTCATTTAATGGGGAATGGCTCCCATATTTTTTACAGGATTTCTCTCTCCTGGGCTCGACCCATGTGTTAAAAAAGCCAGATTTGGCTCATTTTTTGTTGGTTGAACATTTTTTTGGGACAGAAAGCTTCTTCTTTCACCTTCAACAAGTGATTTTTGCAAGTATCAGACCTTCTTAATGATTGTAACAGGTTTCTGCCTCTTTGATGTTGCAAATGCAAGGATTTTGACAGTGAAAATGATAGTGCAGACTCTGTGATCAATTTTCAGTCCTTTGTTTGTATTGTCTTGTTTCATTTCAGACCTCTAATTACATCTTATCAGCCTGTGTATGTTGTTTCATGTTGCATTTCATGAAAATTGTGTTAATTTTCATGAAAAAGAAGTGTTCACCACTCCTTTGGTGTATCACCTATTAGTTTAGTTTCAATTTTTGCACTTTCTATCTTTGTCTCCTTGGAATTTAGAGTAGGATTAGGATTCAAACCTCTGCAATTGTGTAAATAACAGATCTGATCAGAGGAGTTTGAGGAACCAACCTCTAATCAGGATATTCCTCTCTCATTTTACAATTCCCACACTTGGAGAGAGGTTTCAATGTTGTACAATCACATTGGATGCCTGAAACATCAACTTAGAAACCTGATTTGCATCCAGGGGTGCTGTTGATTTGCCACAACAGTTTTGGCATGCCCGGTGGGACCTTAGAGGTCTCATTTTCATTGCAGAAAAGTTGGTGTGCATCTTCTACAATTTTCTTTCTTAAAAGAGCTATAAATTACACATCTGGAAACTCCAAGGAAGAAGAATCAACTGGTTTTAGCAGTGTAGACCTGAAAACCTCATGAGAAGAATCACTTTAAGGTCAAGAGCTGGAGAAGAAGAGGTGCTGTTTGAATATCTGCAGTTATCTCTAAGAATAAGGCAAAGTGGGAGGAGAATCCAAAGGTCTCCATCTCCACCAAACAGAACTCTCTCAACTCCTCCACCTGGTAGGCCTTTCACTCAATCAACAAGGGTTCTAAGGCCAATCAGAATGGCACAAAACAACCCCTATGTCAATTTCATTGGCAGCAGCCCACTTGCTCTCAATGCAAAAAAATCCAATTCCAATTGCAGCCTTGAAGAACATTCCATACTTCACTGGAGAGAATCAGACTACTCCTGGTGATCATGTTAAAGACATTGCCAACCTTTGTGCAATTCATGAAATCAATGAGATGCAAGTTGTTGTCATATTGTTGGCATCTTCATTCAAGGGGAGGCTTTGCAATGGTTTAGAAGCCTTGCCTCAGGTTCTATTCAAAATTGGAACCAGCTATGTGTAGCACTTCATGAGTAATTTGGAGAGAAGGGAGACAACTTGTCTCTTTTGGAGCAACTGACAACCATCAAGAGAGCTCCCAATGAGCAGCTGACTGATTTCAACTTCAGATTTCAAAGGACTTGGGAGAGAATTCCAGTGGCAGTCAGGCCAACAACAGAAGGTGCTTTTCTTTACTATCTCAAAGCTCTAAATTATGATATTTCTATGTTAATTCAGTCCCATGGGAGGCACAAACTATCCCCATTGCTTATAGCATTGCCATTAGAGCTGAAAATTGTTTGATCCAAGCTGGAAAACTAGCCCCCAGACCTCCCATGCCATTGTTTCCCAAGCTTAGAGAGCCCAAACACTAATCAAGCACCTAATTTGCCTCCTTATCCCACTCCTAGAAATCAGAATTCAAGTGAAGCTTCCACTTCATCTTCTAATGCCCTCAAATGAGCTTCAAGAAGTCATGAAGCAATTGCAAAATTTAGGTAATGAGTTGGTTACTCTCAAGAGGAAACAAGCCCAAAGTGTTAGACCTTCCTTCCAGCCTCAAGCTCAGCCTAACAGGCAACCATATCAACCTCATAGACCACCCAATCCAGCTACAAATCTAAATCAAGCAAGGCCTCCTGCCAATAGACCATTCCAGCCCTATAATCCAAATGCCATATCTATCTCTAAGGCATTAGTACCAACACAAAACAACATTGCCCAGGAGTATGATTGGTGTTTTCCATGTAATGAGCCTCATAATCAATCCATGTGCTTCAATGGTGCTTTGACTCAAGCTTTAATGGTAACAACTACTGGTGTGGAAGGTGAGAACAGTCAAGAAACATTCCAACAGCAATCAGCCCCAAATGACACCACATTGGTAAATTGGCAAGCAGAGGATTTCTGTGGCATGAATCAGGCAGTTTCTCAAGGTGTTGCAGCAAACACAAGGTCAAAAAGGCAAAATTTGGGTGAAGAGAAGCCATTAGCCCCAGCTAATCCACAACCTTCCATGGCTCCACAAATGATTGGTAGGCAAAGTCCCGTTTCAAATGCACAAGGGCAGCCAAGAACAGCCCCTAGGCCAACTCAAATGCCAGCTGTTGCTGCCCACATACAAGGAGTAAATGTGCAAACCAAGGGACAGCAGAGAGATCCTTCATCACCATTCAGTATCATTGATCAGATGAAGAAGACAAATGTCAATATATCTATGTGGGAATCCCTATCCATCCCAGGCCAAAGAGATCTACTGCAAGCTGCCATGAAGGACTGGCCAGCTTCGAATCAGCAGATGCAAGACAAAGTGCTCACAAATGCTGCCCCGCCTGAAGGAAATCATGGAGCACAACAAGGTAGAATGCTGAAGCCTCCCCCTTTTTATGTTTTGTTAATCATTGGAAATCAGCTAGTACATAATTGCATGATAGATTCCGGGGCAAGTAGCTCAGTAATGCCTAAACAGATAGTTGATCAGTTAGGTCTCCAGTATGAAATAACATCTAAGGGAGTAGTGCAGCTGGATGGGACAGCAATAGCAATAGTTGGAGTGATTAGAAATTTGAGTCTTACCTTGCATGCATGTTCAAATGTTGTTGTCTTACAAGATATATTAGTCATATACCTTCCACCACTCTTTGCCCTATGTTTGTCAAGGGACTTCACTGCCAAAATTGGGGGATATTTGTCCGCTGATTGGTCTCACTGCTATTCAGAACAAGGTAGGAACTAAGGCTACAATTAAGGTCAGAACCTATTGCAAACTTCCACATGATCCCTATACTCCAAGTCAAATTAATGCCAATTGCTCAGTATTTGATCAAGAAGATCACCCTAGCACTGATGAAAACTGACACTAAAGTTGGAAAACATCCCAGATCGAACTCTTTGATGAATGGGAAAACAAGGTGGCATTCTTTTGATCCTTATCAAGGAATAGAAGAAATCTGAGCTAGGAGTCTATTGTATACACGAAGAAATTCAACCTATTTCCTAGCATCACCAAGCCAACCACAAGATAGACATGAGGTATGGTAGCTATTTTTTATGGATCAAGGAGTAGACAAGGCGCAGGATGTAGACCATGCTTTTTTTCACCCTAAGGAGTAAGTATTATTCAGCTTTTAGATTTCAATTTGGCATGCTCCAATAACATACTGCTGAATATGAAGCCTTGGTGCAAGGGATGCATTGGGTAATCAAGAGAAAAATAAAGAACTTGCAAGTCTTTCGGGACAGTGAGCTGATTGTAAATCAGTCAGGGACAGCTGCTTCCAAAATGATCTACTCAGGTGCTACAAGATAGGGTGTGGGGATCTCATGGAAGATTTGAGGGTTTCGGCATCAAGCCATTCCTAGGAAAAGAGAATCAAGCTGCTGACAGGGCTTGCCAGCAGTAGGCGCAAAGCCTTTGGCATTGTAGAAAACATTCAAGAGATAAGGTAACACAGCCAAACATCCACGTGATTTGGTGAGGCCTCAGTGCTGGATAACAATGTCAGTTGCAGGTATTTGAGAATGACCAGCAAATCATCCACTTCTTGCAAGAAGAAGCTGAGTTCCAATGTAAGAAGCAAGAAAAGTTGGAACAGCAATATGGTGACCAGGTAATACAGCATGAGAACTGATAAGCTTCCCAGGGACTTATCACTTTGAGTCCATTTTCACCCAATGATCAGTTTAGAAAGGGCATTCGGTCAAAGAGAAGATTCAGGTATTCTGCATCACCAAGCCAAAACCACAAGGATGACAATGAGGTATGGTAGCTATTTTTTGAGGGATAAGGAGTGGAGACCAAGGGAAGGAGGTGGTAGTGAGCATGCTTTTTCACCTAAAGGAGTAAAGTATTATCGGTTTTAGATGGTAAATTTGCATGCTCCAATAACATGCCTGCATATGAAGCCTTGGTGCACGGAATGCAATTGGGTAATCAAGAGAAAAATAAAGAACTTGCAAGCATTTAGGGACAGTGAGCTGATTGTAATCAGGTCAAGGGACCGCATGCTGCCAAAAATGATCTACTCAGGTGCTCAAGAATAGGGTGTGGGATCTCATGGAAGTTTTGAGGGTTTCGCATCAAAAGCCATTCCTAGGGAAAGAGAATCAAGCTGCTGACAGGGCTGTGCAGCAGTAGGCCAGACTTTGGCTTGTAGAAAACATTCACGAAGATAAGGTACAGCCAAAACATCCAAGTGATTGTGAGGCCTCTCAGTGCTTGATAACAATGTCAGTTGGCAGGTATTTGGAAATGACCAGCACATCATCCACTTCTTGCAAAAAGAAGAAAGATGACGTATCATTAAGAATCAAAGAAGAAAAGTTGGAACAGCCCATATTGTGACCAGGAATAAAGCCTGAGACTGATAAGTGCCAAGGGACTTATTCACTTTGGAGTCCATTTTCAAACCCATGATCAGTTTAAAAGGAGAAAAGCAACATTCAGGTCAGAGAGAAGATTCGCGTATAAATCTTGGTAGAAGAGAACAAGCCATTGCAAATTGGAAGGATGACAACTGAGCAAGAAAGGTGTGAGTTCATACAGCTATGTCAAGAATTCCCTGACATTTTTGCTTGGAGCTATGAAGACTTGAAAGGTTTCAATCCCAACTTAGCTCAACATACCATTGAATTGGATCCAAATACTAAGCCTGTCAGGTAGAAACAGAGACTAGTCAATCCACACATGGAGCCTCTCATGAGGAAAGAATTGGACAAGCTGATTGAATCAAGAATCATATTCCCAATCAAGCATTCTAGTTGGGTTTCCAACTTAGTTCCAGTCAGAAAAAAGAGTGGAGAGATTAGGTTGTGTGTTGACCTCAGAGACTTGAATAGAGCCTCTCTCAAGGACCATTATCCACTCCCTTCCATGGAGCAAATATTGCAGGTCATAGCTGGTTCAGAAAGGTTTTCACTACTTGATGGTTACTCAGGCTTCAATCAGATTATGGTAAAGGAGGAAGACCAGTTCAAGACAACCTTCACGACCAAATGGGGCACATATGCTTACAAGAAGATGCCATTTGGATTGTCGAACGCCGGAGCAACATTCCAGCGAGCTATGGATATGGCATTCAAAGGCTTGATCAACTAGATAGTGCTGGTATACCTAGATGATATTACTGTCTTCTCCAAGAATGCAGCAGACCATTTCTTTCACCTCAGACAAGTGTTTCAGAGGTGTATGAAGTTCGGAGTGTCTTTGAATCCTAAGAAGTGCATCTTTCTTGCACATGAAGGGAAGCTCCTTGGCCATATTGTCTCCAAGGAAGGATTAGCAATTGATCCAGAGAGGGTTGAAGCCATAAGAGCTCTACCATTGCCAAGCAACAAGAAAGCCCTTCAGAGTTTCCTGGGAAGGATAAACTTTGTTCGGAGGTTTGTCCCAGATTTTGCAGCCCTTGTCAAGCCCATCACCAAAATGTTAAAGAAAAGCATGGCTTTCAAATGGACAGCAGAAGGCAAGGAGAGTTTTGAAGAAATCAAAGAAGCCATATCCCAGGCACCCACTCTCATCAACCCAGACTTTTCCAAGGATTTCATCCTCTATGCATTTGGAGGTGATGACACTATTTCTGCCATTCTGGTACAGCAGAACAAAGATAATGATGAATAGCCGATTGCCTTCTTCAGCCAGAGCGTAGGTGACTACGAAGTGAGGTACTCTTTTATTGAAAAGCATGTGCTTGCAGTAATCAGAAGCTTGAAGAAATTCAAGCATTTAGTCTCAAACAACAAGATCCAGTTGCTAGTCCCACATGCTGGGGTTAAGGACTTCCTCCTCAACAAGGATTTGAATGAGAAAAGGGCAGGATGGATCACCCATGTCATGGAGTATGACATTGAGATCAAGATCACCAAGCTGGTAAGAGGCAAAGGTTTGTGTGAGCAGCTCACTTCCAAACAACCAGAAAACCCAGAAGATGAAGAAGACGTTGTCCTGCTATTACAAGATGATCAAAAACAGGGAAATGATGATGTGTCCACTCCCTATTGGACTCAGAATATGATACATTTCCTACAGACGTGCATGTGCCCTCTAGAAATGAGCAAAGCAAAAAGAAGGTACTTCAGATTATAAGCAATTCCATATGTACTTGTTGATGGTGTTTTGTTTAAAAAAGACATCAACGGTGTTCTATTGAGATGCATTGGGACAGGTCAGATTGAGAGGATCTTACACGAGTTCCATGACGGGGAGGCAGCAGGCCATTTCACCCCACGAGTAACAGCTCTCAAAATCATGAAAGTTGGTTACTATTGGCCTACTGTATTCAATGATTGCTACTCATGAGTTAAGAAATGTGAGAAATGTGCATTATTCACAGGGAAAGGAAGATTAGCAGCACTGCCCCTTCGTCCAATTTCAGTAGATCATCCATTCATGCAATGGGGATTGGACTTCATTGGAGTCATCAATCCTAATTCGAGTCAAGGCCACAAGTGGATTCTTACAGCGACAGACTATTTCACCAAGTGGACCGAAGCAGAGTAGCGCTCAAAGAGGCAAGTGAGTCTAACATACTAGACTTTTATGAAGGAATAGTAACCAGGTTCGGTGTGCCGGTCACCATCATATCAGATAATGCATTAGCATTCATAGGTTCAAAAATTACAGAATGGGCTGTCAAGAATGGAATCTATTTGAGCACCTCTTCAAATTATTACCCGCAGGGTAATGGATAGGCAGAGTCCACAAACAAGAATTTGCTAAAAATCATCAGAAGGACTCTGGATGAAAATCAAAGAACATGGCATACAAGGCTAAAATCAGCGTTATGGGCTGACAGGATAACACCAAAGAGGTCTACAGGTAATTCTCCCTACAAGTTGGTCTATGGGAAGGACGCAGTATTGCCTATATCATTAGAATTGTCAGCCTTGGAGCTCATGAAGTAGTTTGAGTTATCTGAGTTCGAACCAATGGAGGTCAGGTATGCAGAATTGATTGAATTAGAAGAAATCAGAGAACATGCAGTTCAGACGATTGAAAAGGATCAGGCCTTAGTAAAAAGATGGTTTGATAAGAGAGCAAGAGCAAGGACCTTCCAGGAAGGGGACCTAGTTCTCAAATGGGATGCAGATCGGGAAAAACCAGGAAGGAATTCCAAGTTTGATGCCATCTGGAGTGGTCCCTACATGGTCACGGGATGCAAAAATAGTAATGCCTTCCAATTTTCTGCATTGGATGGAAAGGAACTTTCGATTCCAGTTAACGGAACCTATCTTAAACATTGCTATTAAAAAATAAAAGGTTTGCCCTTGTAAATATTAGTTTAGATTTTTCTCATTCCTCTAAGTGCGTATGCACATTGTCTTATGGTAGTTAGGTTTCTATTTCCCTAAGTGCTTTGGCACAGGTTTTGCTGCTCTCAGGTTGTTTTTTACAGTTCAGAGTGTCGCTGGAGCAGAAGTTGTAGTATCAGGCTCGTTTCAGGTCATTGCTTATGACTCCATGCCCAATGGATCACAAAAAGGCCACTGATCTTCTACCTAGCAGGCAAGTGACCCCGCTGAGTCGTCAAAACTATTGTCAAAATTTCCCCCCCAAGGTAAATTTCGATAACATGCATCAGAGTTTTGCAGTTTCAGGCAAGTAGGTTGATCCAAGAAAAATTGTGAAAATGGCTAAGTCCTAGTCCTTGGGACAGTAGGGACATGTGGGACAGAAAGACGCGGATCGGCTGAAAAGGCTCCAGGCGGCCTGCTAAGCATTTGGGACAATCGGGCCAGAAGTACACGGCCGGTGCGAGAAGCCGATCCGGCTGAAAGAGGAAAATAAAATCGACTAACTGCTGAGCGGGACAGTTCGGGACAGAAGTACGTGAAGGACCCGAACCGGCCGGATCGGCCGAAATGAAAATAGACGGTCCTAAAGCATTTGGGACATCTGGGACAAAAAGGCGTGAACCAGCCGAACCGGGCGAAAAGAGTCAAGTCAGTCCGAAACAAAGTGGGATAAGCGGGACAAAAAGGCGCGAACCGGCTGAATCGGGCGAACCGGAAGATTTTGTCCCGCGAAGCACAGGGACATCCGGGCCGCGAGGACACGAACCGGCCGGTTCGGCCGAAATCACATACAAGGAGCACAAGGAAAAATGGGACATAGGGACGAGTGGGACGTGGATCGCTGAAAGGGCCGAGAACCAACCAGATCACGACACGTGTCACAAGGAGAAAAAGTCAAAAGGTCAAAGGGGCGAGTTTTCGAGCACTGAACCGAACCAACGGGATAGTGCCACATGTCCCAGCAGGGGCCCACAAGGAAATTTCAAAAGAAAGCCCACCGAAAGGCAGAAGAGAGAGAATCACGTGACCAATCAATGCGTGCCACGTGTCATCCAGGTGGCGAAGTGTGGGAAATATTTCAAAATCCGTCTTGGTCTGTTCCGTGCCCTAAATCTTCAAGTCGTGATATCTTTTGATCCAGAGCTCAGATTTGCACGTTCCTTATATCAACAGAAAGCTTGTGAGATTCTCTACACGATTCCAGGGTCAATCTTACACTCTAGTTCAGTTTGGAGAGATAAAATCAAGAAACACCTCTGGCATGAAATAACAAGCAGAAGTAATGCTTCAACTAACAACTTTAATGCAGCAGACAGTTCACCGCTTCTGTTAGGCAGCCTGCCGTTTTGCCAGGATCCGCCGCTTCTGCCATGATGTGATGAATTAAATGCAACCTAGAGGTGGTTGGGGTAGATTTGGCTTTCCTCTCTCTCTTTCCTCTCTCTTTCTTTCTATATATTGTAAAGAGGAGCTTCTTAAAAAGGTCGAACATTTTTCTGTTTTGCTCCTCCCTTCTTCTCCTATCAGGCGAATTTGTGGAGTTCGAACCTCTCATTTGAACTGTAATACGACTCTGCCCCTTGGCATTCTGTAGTGTATTGTATCAATCTTTGGAGCAATTAATACATGTCTGTGGATGATTCTCAACCCTCTCTGTGTTCATCTTGCATCCTCCTGGTCTTTCACTACAAGTTTCGTTATCTGTGCATGATCTTATATTACATTTGAATGGTCTATGTTCACTGGAAAAATAGGTGTTCTTCATTCCTTGGTGCATCACCTCTATTAGCTTAGATTTATTTTATGCATCTTCTTACCTTGTCTCCTTGGCAGATTAGAGTAGGTTTTGAGAAAAACCCTTTGCATATTTCGTGTGCATCTGAACAGAGGAATAGGAACCAGCCTTCTCTGGCGAATCCTTTCTCATTTTTCAAGTCCCACGCTTGGAGAAAGGATTCAATGTTATGCAATCACACTAGATGCCAAGTGATCAACCTAGAAACCTGACCTGCATCTAGGGGTGCTATGATTTTTCATCAACAATTTGTTATGACGTGGTTGTGCAGTCATTGTGTCGTTACTGTGACATTGCTATTAACATGCTGTTAATTTAACTGTTAACATTGGGACTGTTTTTCTAGCCGTGGGAAGTTGAAATATCACAACTTTCAATCTTCTAGGGTTGGCTTTATGGATTCTTAAAAGGATTGTAATCCTATAAATAGAGCTGTTAGGGTATCTTGAAGATATCTTCAGTGTTCAAGAGGTCTTGAGTCTTAGAGATCAAGAGGTGATCAAGAGTGATCAAGGTTAAGCAATTGGGTGTCAATTGTGGTTTAGATGTGGTTTAGCATCTTTGGAATTCTGTTATGAGTTCATAACTGAGAGAAGACTATGAGAGTTGTTTTACTCTTGTTGATAATAAAATCTGAGCAAGTTCTTGGTGGACGTAGACCACATTGGGTGAACCACATTAAATCTTGTCTTGTCTTCTTTTGTGCATTAGTTATTTATGTAGTTATATTTCTGCAAGGATCATTCTGCTATATAGTTTCCTACTATTGTGGTTTGAGGAATTATTTCCGCATATTTTTTCTCTAATTCCTAACAATTGGTATCAGAGATTTGGAGGTTTTTTGCTGACATTGTAAATCACAGGAAGAGTTTAGCTTGAGTGGGAGCTATGGCAGATGAGGGCAGATCGAGGGTTGAGAAGTTCAATGGGAAAAACTTTGGTTTGTGGAAGATGCAAATGGAGGATTACTTATATCAGAAGGACCTCCATGTTCCTTTGGCTAGAAAAGCAAAGAAACCTACAGCCATGTTGGATGAGGATTGAGAGTTGCTAGATAGAAAGGCGCTCGGGGAAATTTGTTTATGCCTTGCATCTTTAGTTACTTTCAACATATCGTAGGAGAAGGCCAATGAAGGTCTCATGATTGCATTGGGGAAGTTATATGAAAAACCCTCTGCCTCTAATAAAATATTTTTGATGAAAAAGTTATTTAATATGAAGATGTCTACGAATGGTTCTGTTGTTGATCATTTGAATGAATTTAATACAGTTGTGAGTATGTTAAACTCGATAAAAATTGACTTTGATGATGAGGTCAGGGCTTTGTTGATTTTGTGCTCCTTACTAGATAGTTGGGACAGCTTGGTTATGGTTGTAAGTAATTCAGTCTCTAATAACTCAAAGCTGAAGTTTGAGGATGTAATAGGTGTGATCCTAAGCGAGGAAATGTGAAGGAAGAGCACCAGATATTCTTCTACTTCTAGAAATGCTTTGACGGTGGAGAGCAGAGGGAGACAAAAGAATAGAGGGAAAGGTAACCGTGGGAATTCAAATGATTGTGTAAGTTCAAATTCCAAGAGTAAGTTAGATTGTTGACACTGTGGGAAGGTTGGTCATGCTAAGAAAGATTGTTGGGCTCTTCGGGATAAGAAGAACAAGAAGGAGGAAACTAAAGAGGTAAATGTGGCAGTAGGTGATCTTTGTTAAGATGCCTTAATTCTTTCTTTAGATAATATTGTTGAATCTTGAGTGTTAGATTCAGGGGCTTCTTTCCATGCCACCCCACATAGGCATTACTTTTACTAATTTTGTTCAAGGTGTTTTTGGACATGTATATCTTGGTGATGATGAACCTTGCAGCATAGTAGGGAAAGGTTGTGTTTGGGTGAAAATGTAGAATGGGAACACATTGCTACTTAAAGGTCCGTCAGGCATGTGCCTACGTTGAGGTGGAATTTGATATCATCGAGACAGCTAGGTAGTGATGGTTGTACGGTTAGTTTTACAGTGGATTCTTGGAAGGTTACCAAGGGAGCTCTTGTGGTTGCAAGAGGTAAGAAAAATGGTACTTTTTATTTAACCAGTGGTGTTGATTATTACAATTTAGTTGCTACAGATGGAGATGCAACTTTGTGGCACTAGAGACTCGGTCATATGAGTCATAAGGGCATGCAGATTATAAAGGACAGGTTTTCTGGATTAAAGGAGTTAGATTTGGACTTCTGTGAGGACTGTGTTTATGGGAAATAGAAGCGGGTGAGATTCCTCAAGGTTGGACCTTCTAGGAAGGAGGGTAAGTTGGATTTAGTGCATACAAATGTATGGGGGCTAGCTAAGGTAAACTCTATTGGTGGTTCATGTTATTACGTCACTTTAATTGATTATGCAACTAGAAAATTTTGGGTATATTACATTAGAAAGAAATCTGATACATGTTTGAAACTTTCAAAAGATGGAAAGCCTTGGTTAAGAATGAAACATGTCTCAAGCTGAAATGTCTCAGGTCGGATAATGGAGGGGAATATTACAGCAATGAATTTATTGATTACTGTTTGGTAAATGGGATCCACAGGTAAAGAACGGTTCCAAATACTCCACAGGAAAATGGAGTGTCAAAGAGAATGAACAGGACAATCATGGAGCGTGCTAGGTACATGAGGTTACATGCGGGGCTGCCATTCATGTTTTGGGAGGAAGCGATAAGTACAATTGTTTATCTGATTAACAGAGGACCCTCTATGGCCTTGGATGGAGGTATACCTGAGGAGGCTTGGTCTGGTAAGAAAATTTATTACTCATTTCTTAGAGTATTTGGATGTGAGGTATTTGTTCACATTGATAAAGATGATAGGACCAAGTTAGAGGCTAATTCTGAGAAATGCATCATTATAGGATATGGTGAAGATGATTTTGGTTTTTGTGTTTGGAGTCTTAAAGACAAGAAAATATTTTGGTCTAGAGATATTGTCTTTAATGAAAAAATCATGTATAAAGATCAATTACAGGAACAGAAAGAGGAATCAAAGAAAGAATACACGGTGTTAGAGGGCATTGCAGACAGCAAGGTGTCCAAGGGGCTAGTTCAGGTACAGCATGTTCCGACACAGCCAATTCAGGTACCTACTCATCAAGAACCCCAAACTCCTGAGGTGAGAAATTCTTCTAGGGTAAGAAGGGAACCTGAATGATTTACTCTATTTTTGAATTATTTATTGCTCACTAATAGTGGAGAGCCAGAGTGCTTTGAGAAATTAGTGCAGGTGGATGCCAGGAAGAAGTGGGAGTAGGCCATGGATGAAGAGTATAGATCTCTTATGGAAAACCATACTTGGGATCTGGTGGAGCTACCCGAGGGCAAGAGAGCAGTGAGCAGGTTTATGAGTGATCTAGGTAGAGAGCAATAGTAGGCAGTAAAGTGGATCCTTCAGTATTTGAGAGGGACCATGGGAGCAGTATTGTGTTTCGGTGGATCAGACACTACATTACATGGATATGTAGATTCAGACATGGCAGGAGATTTGGACAGTAAGAGGATCATGATAGGTTATGTATTTACGGTTGGTGATATAGTGGTGAGTTGGATATCACGGTTATAAAAGGTTGTGGCTTTGTCAACCACAGAGGCTGAGTATGTTGCTGCCATAGAGGTAAGCAAGGAGAAGATTTGGCTACAACAATTGCTTGATGAGTTGGGTCATAAGCAAGAAGTTGGGAGAATAATAAGTGATAGTCAGAGTGATGTTCATTTAGTGAAGAACTCTGCTTTCCACTCTAGGCCGAAGGACATTCAGTTGAGATATCATTTCATCAGGATAGCTTTGGAAGAAGATAACTTGAAGCTGGAAAAGATTCATACCAGTCATAATCATGCAGATATGATGACCAAGGTGGTCACAAGGGAGAATTTGAAGTTGTGTTCAACTTTGATTGGCCTTCATGGTTGATAATGAAGAGTTAAGAAATTTTCTCAGTGGAAATAGTCTCTAAGTGGGAGATTGTTTGGGTTTGGAGCTTATTTTTTGGTCTTCTTGAATCAATGTTGAAGTGTTGGAGCTCGAACAGTTAAGTTTGGAGACTTCGGGAGCATTATGTAGTTATTTTCTGTGACGTGGCTATGCATTTGTTGTGTCATTATTGTGACGTTGCTGTTAACATGTTAATTTGATTGTTAACATCGGGACTGTTTTTCCAGCTGTGGGAAGTTGAAAAATTATGAATTTCAATCTTTTAGGGTCAGCTTTATGGATTCTTAAAATTATTTCAATCCTATAAATAGAGGTGTTAGGGTATCTTGAAGATATCTTGAGTGTTCAAGAGGTATTGAGTCTTAGAGATCAATAGGTGATCAAGAGTGATCAAGGTTAAGCAATTGGGTGTCAATTGTGGTCTAGATGTGGTTTAGCATCTTTGGAATTCTGTTGTGAGTTCATAACTGAGAGAATACTATGAGAGTTGTTTTACTCTTGTTAATAATAAAATCTGAGCAAGTTCTTGGTGGATGTAGCCCACATTGGGTGAACCACGTTAAATCTTGTCTTGTCTTCTTTTGTGCATTGTTTATTTATGTTGTTATATTTCTACAAGAATAATTTTGCTATATAGTTTCCTACTGCTGTGGTTTGAGGAATTGTTTCTACATATTTATTCTCTAATTCCTAACACGTGCGAGGTAGTGGATAGTGTTGATATTCGTGCATGCACTACCATGAGCCCTGAAATACAAAGAAGGTCAACATCGGTTCAGGAGAAGAACCTAAGGAAGCTATTATTGGAGATTACTGGTCAGAGAAGGAAGTCTCTAAGATCATTGATCTGCTACGTTAATTTGAGGATTTACTCCCATGCGGTTACCATGAGCTCAAAGGCATTCACCATTCCTTGGGGGAGGTGAAGATAAAGTTGAAGGATGGTGCACACCCAGTCAAGAAGAGGCCCTACCAGATGAATTCTAATTTACACATGAAGGTTAAGGAGGAGATAGAAAAAATGATAGCTTCTAGGATCATTAAAGCACTTGAAGAATCGGAATGGCTAAGTCCGATGGTAATCAGAATCAAGAAGGATGGGTGGATTAGGATCTGCATGGATTATAGGGAGCTAAACATAGTTTGTGTCATCAATCATTTTCCAAGCCCCTTCACTGAAGAAATTTTGGAAGGAGTCACTGGGCACGAAATCTATTCCTTTACGGATGGATTTTTGAGGTACCACCAAGTCTGGATTATAAAGGAGGACCAGGAGAAGACAAATTTCACCATCTAGTGGGGAATTTTTGCATATACGGTCATTCCCTTTGGGTTGAAGAATGTGCCTACTATTTTTTCATGTATAGTTGTGCAAGGGTTCCAGGACTTCATCCGTAAGTTTATTCAAGTCTATGTGGATGATTGGACAGTGTATGGTCTAGTAAAACACCATTGTGACCATTTGAGGTTAATGTTTGAGAGGTGTAGACAGTTGAGGATATCCCTCAACATTAAGAAATGTGTATTTGTTACACCCTTTGGGACTTTATTAGGGCATATCATATGTAATGAGGGCTTGCTAGTAGATCTCGCTAAAGTTGCAGTTATTGTGGGGTTAGGGGAGCCTACTAACCAAAGCGCAATGCACAGATTCCTTGGGCATATGGGTTATTACAGAAAATTCATCAAGGGGTATGCCAAGATCGTTGTGCCTTTAGAGGAGCTGCTCAGACATAAAAGTGCTTTCCATTGGGGAGAGGCACAGTAGAGGGTGTTTGATACATTAAAAGATAGGCTTGTCACCGCACCTATATTACATTTTCCCTCTTAGGACAATCATTTCCATGTCCATGTAGATGCCTCAGGAACCACTATTAGAGCAATGCTTACGCAGCCAAGTGAAGGAATTGTTGATCATCCCCTGTGTTTTGTAAGCACGAAGTTGACACCAGTAGAGCAAAATTACACCATGACTGAGCGTGAGGCATTTTCAATGATCTACGCACTTTTTAAGTTCAGACAGTATCTACTGGCAACACCATTCGTGTTTTACACCGACCACATGGCATTAAATTATTTGGTGAACAAGCCTATTCTACAGGGGTGCATATGTCGGTGGGTATTTTTATTTCAAGAGTTTAAGTTCACCGTAGTAGTGAAGCCTAGGAAAATTAGTTGTGGACCTGATCAACTGTCAAGAATTGATTCAGGGGAGGACACGCAGAGTATTGAGGAAAAAATGTTAGACGTGTAATATTTTAGGTTACGGCGCGTGCCCTCATATTTGGAGGATATTGCGGTATTTTTAAAGGAATGTGTGGTTCCGAAAGGAATGAAGGCATTAGAGAAAAAGTAACTATCCATATGCGTCGCACCCTACATGCTGATTAGTGGAGAGTTATACAAGTTCGGACGTAATGAAGTTTTGCGTAGATGTGTATTAGAGCATGAGTGCCTCGCCATCATGGAGGAAGTGTGGGTGGACATTATGCAGGTGATGCCACTGTGTGTAAGATATTAATGGCAGGATTATGGTGGGAAACCCTTTACAAGGATTATAAAGACTATAGTAAAGCGTGTGACCATTTTTAGCGCATTGGCAAGCTAAGAAGGAGAGATGAAATGCCTTTGTGCCCTATCCCTAACACAGAGCCTTTTAAAAAGTGGGCAATGGAATTTGTAGGCCATATTGTACCATCGGCGCGTAGGACTGGGTCATGCTATGTCATCACTTACATGGATTATCTAACAAGGTGGGTGGATGTAGCCCCAACTAAAGATTACACAGCAGCGAAAGTGGAAATATTCTTGTGAGAGAACATTATCACGAGGTATGGATGTCCTTTGAGTTTAACCAGCGATAGGGGTACACATTTCTTGAATGATACCATGAGGATCCTATTAGCAGAGTTCATGGTGGCTCATCACAAGACTACGCCCTATCACCCACAAGAAAATGGAACCACAGAAGCATTCAACAAAATATTGAGTCATGCCCTGACCAAAATTTGTGATTTCAGAAGACAAGAATAGGATGAGAAAGTATCAGTAGTATTATGGGCTTACAGGACAACATATAAAAGGTTGAACAAAGCCACACCATTTCAGTTGGTGTTTGGCACAGAAGTTGTTATGTCGGTTGAATTCATGTTACCTTCTCTGCAAATAGCACACACAGGAGGGTTGGCTGATGAGCAAGCGCTGGAAGAAAGAATTGATGAGTTAATGAAGCTGGATGAGAGATGATCACTCACCAACTGGAGCCAAACAGCAGAGAAAGCAAAGCAGAAGTTTTGGCATGATCACCGCATAAGAAATGATAATTTTGAGGTTAGGTAGATGGTCTTACTTTATGATTCTAAATTTTTGTGCCATCCTGGGAAGTTGAAATTCTATTGGTTGGGTCCTTACACAATCTCGTACATCCTTGATTCGGGCACTTTCCAGTTACAAGCGCTAGATGGGATGAAGTTACCTAGACACTTCAATAGGAGTAGGCTGAAGCCCTACTATAAATAATTCTTCTCGATGTTTATAAATAAGGTAGTTTTTCCAGTTAGTTGAGAATTTTATTTTATGAGTTTCTTTTCTTGTGTTCCCCTTTCGCTTTGTTGTTTTGTTTTGTGCCTTAGGTTCCAATAATCTTATTGCTACTTTTTTAGAATCTGTGAGTGTGCAGAGGACCGTACATCATTTTTGTGTGGGGTGGAGTAATGTGAAGGAGTGCATGGTTAAAGTACCAAGGAAGTTTTGTGTTAAAAATCCTGGTTGACTGGCCCTGTTAAAAGAGGTGCTTAAAAAGAAAAGATGGAAAAAGGATGGTTGGTGCCAAGATAAAGCTACTTATAGATCCCACGTACAAAGGAGGAGAAAGCGCATTAAGCAACACGAGGTAGGCAAGAGAAAAAATTAGGATAGAAGAAGTGCCTTTGGTGCTGGTTACGTGTGCGCAAGAGTCTCTTGTCATGTTGGATTGGTTACACGACAGAAGGTTGGAGGATTATCCACGCAAGTTGGTTCCATGAGGGAAAGCGCTTAAGTCAGGCTTTGTTTGAAAAATCCACATTAAATGAAAAAATTACGATGGTAGGTGAAGTAGCACTTAATGCATAAAAAGGGAAAAAATATAAATAAAGGGGTCGAGGCACTTCATTTTTCACTTTGCGTATAAAGAGAACGAAGTGCTTTTTGTACCTTTGCAAACTAGGGCTTCCAAAAAACTGATCCGTGTGAAGAAAAAATTGGAGAGATTGAAGTGTGGGTAACTAGTTCGGATTTGTGAACCAGGAGGAAGGGATTTCATAGGAATAGGAGAATTTGTGAGAAGACGTCGTCTTGTGAAATGAGTATCCCAGTTAGGGTTTGAAGAACTAGGGCACGGGTTTAAGAAATTTTCTTCACAAGTTTGAGATCTAAGGTTGGAGAGAGCGGAAGAATAGAGTAACACGAAGTGATTAAAGTGGGAAGAAAACCTAGATAATGGCACCCAAGAAACTAGTTAGTACACCCAAGAAGGGCAAGGGCAAGGGCAAGCAGCAAGAAATTGAAGCAAGCACAAATGAAGAGTGGTATGTAAAAATGTAGTACCCAAATGGAGTGTTGTTGGGGAAGGAGTGGGAGTCCCATCTTAGGGACATGTCTGTAAATGATTATAATCATCGTACAAGCACAATCAAAAAGGATTTGGCGTTGGAGTTAGTGCGGCCAAAAAAAAAAGGACACTAGAGGGTTTTCCCGTTTATAATGATGACGTGAAGGTCAAATTGGATAAGGCAAGGTTATTACAACTCTTTGAGTTTCCCTACTTCGGGAAACCTGCGTTCTTATATCAATGGATGATGTCACGCATACATGAGGACTATTTCCACTTCGTAGGGTGCAAGATGTGCATAACTCCTCAGCTCATCTCACATTTCACAGGCCTCATCTGTGAAGGATACGGTTTGGAGGATGATTTGACTGACAAAGAAGCGATTAAGGAAACTATTGCCACTTTTGCATGCAAAACAGGGTCAAGGTATTATGATGTTACAGACATCAAGGATCCAATAATGAAGATGGTTGCACACCTAGTGTCAAAGTTAAAATGGCCATGAGAGATGGACCCAAGTCAATAAGCCATGGTTGAACATTTACAGAAAGATTTCAGAGGGCACCATCTATAACTTTTCCACATTCATCACAGATGAAATTATCAACTATGCGAAGGAAGGTGATAGGATCCTTTTTGGAAATGTGCTAATAACCATTGTGTTTTTAGAGATTGGGGTACCGAATTCATCAGATAAGTTCATATGGGAGTACCCTGATGAAAACCCCTCACCTGCCAAAAGGTTTGAGAAATATGCTTGTGACACTATGACAACAGTGCACAAGGCACATTTGGAAAAGTGGTACACGCATCTAAGGAATGTGTTCGGGGTAGAATGGAGAATTCCTGAACAACTGCCATCAGCTACCACGGGAGAAGTAGAATTTTTTGTGTACCAACATTTTTGTTTGGGTAGATTCAAACTGTCATATGGGACATGGAGCCCATGGTGCAAGCTCCCCTTTGCCTTCACAGCTCAATACTTCCAAGTGGGAGTAAAAAGGTTCAAGGAGTCCAAAAAATTTAAGGTGTACCTTGGTAATCTGGACCAGGACCACTGGGAAATGTGTAAATGTTTGGTGTACCCTGGCAAGCATGCATATGTGGAGTGGTACGTATCGCATGAAGTTTAGATGAAAAGGCCCATGACTCTGCCCATTGCAAGAATATCCACAGCGTGTGTGTACATTTGCATAATACCCAAGTCATAGAAGGGAACATATCTGTAGAACGAGGTATCTATACCTCAGGATATAACTGGGAGGAAAATACCCGCGCCCAAATGGGAGGAAAAATAACTAGAAAAGAAAATTCCAAGTGTGGTGGAGACCCAAGTAATAGGTTCCCCTAGGATAAGCACTAGAACCAATATGTACGTGCGTAAGAAAAATCCCATAGTAAAACAGAAGACTCCAGAGCCAAAAAATCCATCAGATAAGGAGTCATTAGAAGAAGAAGAAATAGAGTCACCTACACCAGAATCTCCGGCTAGGAAGAAGTAGAGGGTATAAGAGGAGACCACCTCAGAAGAAGTTGGAAGTTTGGACAAGTGCATAGGAGAAAAGGATGATAATGAAGAAGAAGTAAGTGGGGAGGAGGACCTTGGGAAAGATCAAGGGCTACCTATTTTCAATGTACATGATTCATAGGAAGAATGTGGAGAAGAAGAACAAGGGTTCCTTTTTGTGCGGTGCAAGGATAGCCAGGTAGTAGGAAGTGCCCAAGGTATGGGAAAAGATGAGGAGGCTAGCGCGTAGAAGAAAGAGGCTCCAAACTCTACGCATGAGTAGATGGCCAAGGTGGTAGCAGAAGAAGAGACAAGGGACATTGAGACCTTGTTGAAGGACAAAGTGGAACACAATGCTGAGCTAGTATTGAACAAGGAGAGGGAGGAGAGTGTAGAAGAGGAACGCGGTAGCACTGGAGGCCCCATTTTAACTGTAAGTATACCCAAGGGTACATGCATGGGAGGAAGGAACATAGAGGGGGAGAGGTCGGAGATGGGTTATATTGATGACCCCAAAAAAGAGTTTAGTGCACAGTTCTAGAGTACCATTCCGGTAGAGGAGCTTGTAGCAATGTCATCTTTTGACAAGGAGGCTGCATATCCATAGACAAGGAAGATGCTCTCATGGGCTATAGAGTTCCACCTTGATGAGCCAGAGTTTGAGGGAAGCCATGGGGAAATAATAACATTTCCAAGACCAGGAGAAGATAACCCAATGGTGGATACCCAACAGCTCTCAGATGAGCAACTATGCAACGCACTCAACAAGGTCTCCGTTGAGATAGAGGCTAGACTCTTCGGGCGAAATGATAGGGTCAGAGATCTAGAAGGGGAGCTAAAGAAGAAAGAGGAAGAGATAGCTACAATGACCAAGGAGCTAAGCCAGGAAAAATTGATCAGTGCCCAGTAGCAGCGAGAGTTAAAGGATGAAAAGGTGAAGGTGAGTGTTGTGTACAAGAAAATGGAATCTATCAACGAGGCTATACTATTAAAGCATCCGGACCTAGCATCGCCCGCGTAGAAGTATAGATCTACCTTGGGATGCCTAGAGGATTTAACAAGGGTCCTCACCATGGAAAGACAGCCACTAGCCTTGGATTCTACAGAGGAAGTGGCCAATTGCCTAGATAAGGAAGGCAAGTTGAAGATCATAGTGCTCGTCACGGAGTACAGTAAAGTGCTTGCTGATGTAAGGGATTCTTCCCAGACTGTTAAGGCCACGTACAAAAATTGCATGGATAGAGGCAAAGTGGCAGGCACCCTGGTCACCACTCATGAAGCAGAAATCAAGGAGTTCCAGGAGAAAAACAAGGGGAATAGGATGGAAAGAGACAAAATCCTTGCCAAGGTTGAGAAGAAATCAGAGGCCATTGAAACCTTAAGGGTTTCAATCAAAAAATGGTTGAAGGAGCTATATCCACATATCACACAAAGAATGGATGCTCTAGAAAATGGATGCTCTAGAAAATATATGCGAGGAATTGGAGAAGATCACGGATACTATGAGCACGTAAGGAGATGGACTAAATTTTGGGGATGTGAGCACATTGGTCGGCAACCTCTGTTAGAGAGCATAGGACGAAGTCGATGCCTAGAATAAATTGGAGGCCGAATTGCAAAATTATTTTCCCAATCTATTACAGTGATTCTTTCACTCTCCCATTCTTTCTTCTTTCCCCATTCTTACATCCCCTTATTCTTTTTTCCTAGGCATAAGCCTATTGTATTCTTTCTCTCACAAAGAGAAGTGTTCCCACAGATAGAGAACAGGCATAGTGTGGGGTGATGTTGGGCCCCTAGACTATT
The DNA here is from genome assembly GCA_019776745.2 of Taxus chinensis. NCBI lineage: Eukaryota > Viridiplantae > Streptophyta > Pinopsida > Cupressales > Taxaceae > Taxus > Taxus chinensis. The sequence goes on along the minus strand of CM034151.1, from coordinate 394,107,562 downwards.
GACTAAGTATAGAAGGTGTGTAGGCATGCAAGGACAAAGCACGCAAGGCAGGGTTTAAGGAAACATGTGGCACGCGCATACAGAACCAAGGGTTTGGGACTTAGTCAAATTGAATGTTCAGGGTAGAACACATGAAAAGCATGACCTAACTGCACATGGATAAGGTGCCGGCCTAGCGACAGGTTTTCCCAGGAAGGAGAATTCCTGCGGTTGAAGCTTCTAGAAGCACATCATGGTATAAAGTGGAAAGCTCAAGCCTAGAGAATCATACTCGCATGGAGGACCACATTCAGACACTTGGCATTGGATCTGAGGGCGCTGAAGGATGAGTTGGTAGTCCATAAAGGCTATAAATACAAGCACCTACAGAGTAAAAAGGGATAGGAGAAGAGACTTAGAGAGTCGACAGAGCTCTGCAGAAATACTGCAAGAACTCTGTTAGTGGGTAATTGCATTTGGGAAAGGATGTATTGGGAAAGGGGATTATAATTTTTCTTTTTGTTAGCCTAGCTACATTAGTCCAGTTGTAATACATGACTGCCGTCTACTTCTCTGTGACATTCTGTAATGGCTCCATGGATGTAATGAAGTTACCATTTTAAATATATATATATGTGTGTGTGTGTGTGTGTGTGTGTGTGTGTGTGTGTGTGTGTGTGTGTGAATATCAATTATTTTGATGCATACATGTTTTTCATAGGTTCTCTTTCATTTTATGCTAAGTATGGATTCTAACATACTTCTTCCTATTATGGTACAAGTTATATAATCTATTAAGTACTTTGTCTGGAATAACTGCAAGGATCTAGAGATCGTTCTGAGATCTATGGTACTTGTATGTCTTAAATCCTTTTGAAATATCTTAAACACAAATCATAGATGATGTTTCCCACTAAACTCGCATAAAAGAGAGATTCGGTACCCACGCGTGCCTTGGGTGAGTGGCCAGCATCCGCTGGGTGATAGGCCAGCGTGCATGGGGTTCCTTTATTTTGTGATAGGGGTAAAAATGACTACACTATGCATCTTTTCTTTGTAATACACATCAATTCATATCAAATAAAATTCTTAGCAACCGCTAAGCTAGATTACTTATTGAAATAAATGGCTTAGCGGCCGCTAGCCTTAACAAATTTTTATTTTAAAAATAGTGATCAAATAACTAATCAAATGCACATAATCCATATTACTCTCACTCCATGTTTTTTAATTTTAACTTTGAATAAATAATCTTATCTTGGGTGTCAACTCGTTGCATGTTTTTTAATATTTGGACGGCTATGCAGAGTGTTTGATAGTTTGAGTGTAAGACAGTGAAGTTACTTAACCTCGTAAAATCATATTCAAATTTCTATTTTGCAATAAATTAAAGTATGTAAGTATGAATTAATTGGAAAGAAAGATTAAAATTAAGGATAACTTTAAAGAAAGAATGAAAACCTATCAAACACACATATTTAATGGCTCAAGAGTGATTACGACCTTTATATCAGCTGATTTTTTTAATAAGTAAATGTTATAAGTTTATAAAAAAGTACATTATGCACCTAATGTTATATAATTGATAATATCCTTCTATTATTTACATCTATGTATATAGTAAAAAGAATCAATATATCCTCTACCCACTTAAGCTTCAGAGTCGAAAGAGGTGTCTATGATTTCGAGTAGCTCCACTGCCACAGACCCAAAATCAAACATCTCAAGTGACTTTACTGGGTAGCTCAACCCAACCTCGAAAAAGAGTCAATAATACACCTCCAACATTGAGCCATGCAAAATATCCCACTAGCACGGAGGCATGGAGAGCAGAGCATACATGGACACTAAATCAAGAAAATGTAGCCGAAGGACACAGGGTTACTTTTTCTTATAGAAATCAATCACTTATTTAGTGAAGGACTTAATAATTTCCACTCTCCTTCCTAATTCCATGAAAGAATACTTGTTTACCCAGTCCACTTGATGAACTAAGTTAGCTAAAAACAAGGCCCATGAAGCAAGACATGCTTACTCAACATTCGTCTCTATACCGAGTATGTGTTTTGGGTGAATCCATTTTCTACCCATAGCCATTGCCTTACATTTATCATGATTAATGATCAAAATGTGCTCATTAAAATAAGCAGCTATTTCCAAATTTACGCAAGCATGACAAAATAATTGTATATATTTCTCTCCCAAAATAGTTTTAACATCTGTCATAGATTATTTGGAATCAACGGAAAAGATTTAACTTAGTCTATGCTTTGAAATATTAGAATAAAAGGCCATCTCATGATCTAAACCATAAAACAGAAGCATGGGCGAATCCATTTCCCTAAAAAGCATAAGAAAAAATATAAAAATGGAAAGCCCGACCAACACATTAAAAAGCCTCCCTACGCTCGAGCACACATGAGAACAAATATTAATCATTAAATGGAAGAATGAGTGACATCAATGATACAATCCAATCCAATCTTTCGCACTTGACCATTTCCAATCCATCAAGGACATTATGGTTAATATTAATTAATACCCTCATGGAAAATATGGTTGATATTCCATAATTAAATTGCATGAATAAAATTTAACACAAACAAAAATAAAATAAAGGATACTTTTATGATCTATGAAACTCAAATAATTTAAACCAGTTTCAGTATCACTGATCTAAGGATAATCATACAATATCATGTCTACATATGAATTACTTACACACCCACTTGTCAACATCTCCAATCTCTTCATCCCAAAATTTTCTTCTCCATATCTCTCCTTACATGGCCATATTCATACCCTTCAGTCCTTAAAACTAGATTGTCTTACGTTGTTTACTTAAACTATCAATCTTAAATCTAAGCATGCTCCTCATCTTTGAAAAAATGATATAAATTTATAAATACAAGGTGCTCATTAGCACATGCCCATCATGACAAGATCAGGACCAGTTAAGCCTTCTCTACCATGACTTAGAGACAATCAGTAAGCCTTCGGATGATGATCATGACTCCCTAATTCCTGTGGAACCTAAATATGAAAATGCTTTGTTATGGACTCACAAGTAATGGCTTGACATGCACACGCTAAGATAGATTACCTATTTTTAGGAATGGCTTTTAGCTCTTATGGTAAAGTCTGATTTTTCATCTTTTGACAATTTCAAATGTTTATCAAATCTTGATAACTTAGAGAGCAAGTGATTGTTACTAATTAATACGATGCTATAGAATATGACTTGAGAAGGATGTATTAAAACGGTTGTTTCATGCTCTTAAAAAATCAATGACAGATTCTGGATACATCATACTCGACTTAGGTAGGAAAATGATTTTTAACTCCAGTTTAACAAATGTAGATGGAAGTACTCAATCAGAAACTCACCCCAAAAATATTGTGGATGATTCAGGGCTCCCATGTTATCAAAAATAAATTCTAGTCATAACGTGTTTGAGTCTGCCTATTAAAAGCATGTAGTATGAGTGTGGTTATAATGGCTAGGTGACTAGTAGTCTTCGTTTCATCTGAAATTCTTGTAGTGTCTTCCTTCTCATCTCTTTCCATGTCAACATGTCTCATCATTATTTTTTGTTAGTTTTATTTCCAAAATAATGTCTTTTCTATAAATTTACAAGGCTTTTCAAAATCTATAAGTTTGTTTAACAGTAACATATTGTTCTAGTGACTCTCACATGCATATTGTTCTAGTGACCCTTACACGCATAGTGTTCAAATAACAAGCATAAATTGCCTCATTTAAATAGTCCATGTCCAAGCCATTGATGTAGGTGAGATTATTTGTATACACTTCACTTTCTATGTACCCAAAAGTGCTCTTAGCCTATGCACCCTTGATCTGGATTTTCTATAGCTTTTTTCTCGAATCAGCAAACATTAAGATGCTCCTTTTAATTTGTTTTTCTCGTCTCATGATCTACAACATTGAATTGATGTCATGAGAGGTGTTACCTTTATTTTATGTGCAAACCATTTTAACTACATTTTAGAAGATTATATGCCACCACACAATGATCAGTGATTGATCAAAAAATATAATGATAGATAAGGTAATAACTATCCTAGTAGTCACTAATCTCAAATGTTTGTTATGTTGCATCAATGTAATAAAATAAATATCGAGCTTAGCTTCCATTAGGCTTATAATATTGTGTTGGAATATGAAAATCTTGACCTTATGATGTGATATTATGTGGGGATTGAGTATGGTTGTAATGGCAAGGCGACTGGTTGTCTACGCTTTATTAAATGTTGAGTGACCCAAAACTGCCTGAAAGACTATTACCAGAGAGATCCAAATAATTCATGCTCTTATAGTACTTCAAGCCACTAGGGAATCCTCTTTCCACATTCATTCTAGGGAGCTTGATTCTCAACACTTTTCCATCATCATTGTACTAGCACTGAATTCTAACAATGTTGCAAATGAAGCATCTTTTGTTATTCCTAAACCGCCACATGAAAATGGAATCCTTTGGTTATTTTAATTCTATTTTAGTTTCGAACTTGCATTTGATGTCATCTTTTGTAAACTCATTCGTGGGTGGTATGTTGTGGCATGGAATTGAACATAGTATCTCCATCAGACTCAACATGTCAATGTTTTTCTGGCCATTTCTATCACTTTTTCCTTGTGACAGGAGGACCAGAAGGAGGCTAGGTTAAACACCTAGCTTTAATTTTTATCAATTCCCTCAATCTGTCACAGGAGTGGGGGTGTGTTATGGCTTGAGTGCATTTTGGCATGGCACCACCAAACTCACCATGTCAATGTTATTTGTGGCCATTGTTATCACTTTGGCCTTGTGATAGGAGGACGAAAAGGAAGCTTTGTCGAACACCTAGCTATATTTCTTACTAATTCCCTAAATCTGACTCAGGGGTGAGGGTGTATTGTGGCTGGGGGTGCACTATGGCATGGTACCACCAGACTCAGCATGCCAATTTTGTTCATGGCCATGGCTATTATTTTGGCCTTGTAACAGGAGGACTAGAAAGAGGTTGGGTCAAACACCTAGCTATATTTGTTCCCAATTCCATAAATATGTCTCAGACGTGGGGGTGCGTTATAGTTGGGGGGTTGTGCTGAGGAATTGTACCACCAGAATAAAAACGTCAATGTTGCTCGTGTCTATGGGTATCACTTTGGCCTTGTGATAGGAGGTCCAGAAGGATCTTGGGTCAAAGAACTAGCTATATGTGTTCCCAATTCCCTTAATTTTTCTCCTCCCCTGTAATTTTCAATGTACTTTATCATAAACCACATGATTTAAAGTAGCAAGAAGATGTGGGGGAGTGAGGGGATGGGGCACTTGGTTCTAAAATATACCTTTTTTGTGTAGATCCCTTTATACATTAATTCTTATTGAAAATCCATGCTTTCTTTGGTCATGACTTGCCCTTTTACCCACTTCCTGCACAGTGTGATGTTGGCCTGGTGTCTAACCCACATAGACAACTATGATAATGGGAAATGGGAACGGCATGCTTCCAAATTTCATAGACTACCCTTCCTAGTCAGCATAGGATGCTTCCAACTTCCGTAGACTACCTTTCCAATTTCCAACTTTTGTTTTTATTATTCTATGTTTTTGTAAGTACCCACCAAACTCTTTAACAAAGATGTCAAACATCTCATCTTCCAAGTTCCACTCCAGTCTTCCCTATACCTTCTTTGGTGATTGATCATAAATTACATTGGTAAGAAAGGTAATTACTAGCCTAGCGGTCACTAATATTTTTCCCTTCTTCTCTTCAACACTCACCTAACTGGACGCAATATTTTATAATTTAGCATGAAATACTATTAGAAGAGAGATCCTAATAAGTTTCTAGCAATGGAATCGATTGGGTCTTTCAATTCTATTTTAGTGTTGGACAGGAATTTGAGGTCATTTTTTGTAAACTCGGAACTGGGGGGCGCGTTGTGGTATGGAATTGATCATAGTAGCACCACCAAACTCAACACACCAATGTTTTTCATGGTAATGGTTATCAATTTGACATGAGGCCCAGAAGGAGGTTTGGTTGAACACCTAGCTATATTTGTTCCCAATTCCCTATATTTATCTCCTCCCCTACAATTTTGAACATATTTTCTCACAAACAACAAGAAGATGTGGGGGGTTGAAGGGACAAGGCATTGGGTTCTAAAACGTACCTTATTTTTTGTTCAAACCCTTTCATGCACTGATTTTGATGGAAAATCCATACTTTCTTTGGTCATGACTCATCCTTTTATGCACTTTTTTGGTCGAGTGTGTGACCCACATAGAAAAATATGAGAATGGGAAATGGGAATGAAATGCTTCCAAATTTTGTAGACTTCCCTTCTAGGTCAACTCGGTATCTAGGGGACCATTCCAATTTCACTTTACCTATTTGCAATGTTACCTTCTCACTTTAATCCTATCTCATCTAATTTTCTCCTTACCATACACAATAAAGTCAAATGCACATTCACTTAGACTCTCCACTTAAGTATCTGCAACCATTTACTATAAAAAATTGTTGTTATTCCACATTACTATTATCCAAAATAACGCCCCTAGTTATTTGAAAAATTTACATTCCATTCTGGCTCAAAGGATCTACATCACAATTTGTGCACACCTCACTTACTCCTTTGGCATATTCTCATGGTTGCAGATTCCTCACGTGCCTTTGTTCACTCCTCTTTTCCTTCACCTCTTCTTTTCCTTTTCCTCACTCCATTTTCCCTGTGCATGCACCCTTTGTGCATTCACCTTCCTCCCAGTATTGCATGCTTCCTTCGCACACGCCTTGAACCTGTTTCCCAAAATTGGCTAAGTCCTTGGCATTCTCCATGTGCTCCTTTCTTGTTGCCGCACATTACTTTGTAATAATTGTGCCTTAACTATGCGTTCCTTCGGCAATTCATTCTCCCATTTCTCTTGTGTGGTTCACATTTTCACACACCCTTCCTTTGTTTTCCTCCCACGCCTCATTCTTTCACACGCATGCCTTTATGCCTTCTTCTATGCCCTTATGTGTCACGTTGTATCTTTCAGGCATTGAGTGTGTTACACATAACCAATCAAAGCATGCTAATAGGGCATTAAATCCTTACAACGAACCATTGGGTGACACATGGAAGAAATGACAAAATAAGATCTATAGATAGCTGATCTTTCAGTCAATCAACGCGCGTCATGTGTCTTACGTGCCCAAATTGTACTTTGGATATCCTTAAAGTCACAACTTATGCTCTAGTGCTCAGATCCTCACGTGCCTGACTTTTTCAAAAATCTTCTGACGTGGGCTACACCCAAGACCATTCAAACTCAAATTTCAGTGGGATTTGGTAGGTGAGAAGTTGGAAAACTTATTTCACGCCATTAATACATGATCTAATTGCTCCAACCACCCAGTTTTGATTTGATTTTCCTCCTTTGCTTCTCCAACACGCCAGGTAGACTTAGAGATGCACATTTTACAGTTTGTAGGTGGATTTGTAGGAATTCATTACTGGTGGTTGATTTTTCAAGTCGTATTTTCCCTCCTCCTCTTTTCTCTCATCGATTCATCCATAAATGTAATAGCTTTGATCATTGTAAAGGGTTGGAAATTCTGGATCTTCTAGCATTTGTTAAGGAATCCATATCTTTGTATTTTGAGTTGTAGACCTCTATATGTAGCTCTTGCATGTGGATATCAGCCTTCAGACGCCGTTGTAATCGGTTGTTCATACTTGGAAGTAATAAAAGTATCATTTTTTCACTATTCTCTATCCTAACGTGTCTATTTTCTTCTTTCTTTCCTCTATTTTTGCATTATGTGCTTGTTGTGTCACTTTAAATCCCTTGCAGCTCCATTTCCTCATTTTTTTTCATGAAACCAATAGAGTGAATGAATTCTGGTATGTGTTATGTCTGGCTAGCCTCGCTTCATGCTTTCTCCTTCATTTTCACTTAGAACAGATATTGTTCATCCCACGTTTTGTAGTGTTATCACCTTCCTTAGTGTAATTTTCCATTTTCATGTTCTCTTTATATCCCTGGTCCCTTGGCATTGTTAGCTTAGTTTTCCATTTCAGCATTAGGAGTAGTAGTAGCAGTAGAAATAGGTAGAGGAACCGGCTTCTCCGGAGGTCTGTCTCAAATGTGCAAGGTCCCATACTTAGAGACAATCTCATTGCTGACTCAAACAACTCATTTCATACAGACCTGAACCATTGGTGCAAGTTTAAACCACCAACAATTTTTGGAACACATGGTGGGACCAGCATTGAAAGCTTAAATTTCACATTGTTAAGTTCTGGTGTGTGACTTAGTGATTTCCATCCTTTGAATCTTATTTCAACACATCTAGCTACTCCCAACACTGAGATCTATTGTTCTAGCAGCTAGAGCACCTTTTATGAGAAGAGTGCATACCAAAGAGAGTATTGCAATGAAAGGATCCTTTGAGTACCTCTAGCTTTCACCAAGAAGCAAACACAACAGAGCTCCCATGCATGCATCCCCATCTCTAGTGCACCATGCACATTCCATTCCTCCTTAGAATAGACCTACACGCCCTACCATGGCTCTCTAACCACCTCCTCCTCTAAGGAACTTTGTCATCTTCACTGGTAGAATCCCACTCAATCGCAATGCACAACATGATATGTCAGTAGTCACGCTCAAGAGAATTCCATACTTCGCGGGAGAAAATCAAGTTACACCTATTGAACATATCCAGGATGTGGCCAATGTGTGCTCTATCTACCTGATCACACATGATGATGTAGCAGTCAGGTTGCTTGCAGCTTCATTTTAAGGCAAAGTGCTCGATTGGTATTGTTGCCTAAGACCTACATATATTGCCACCTGGTATGAGCTTGGAACAACTTTTTGTAATCACTTTGAAGATAAATCATATCACCTATCACTAATGGAGCAACTGACTACAACAAATAGGGTGCCCAATGAGTAGATGACTAATTTCAATATCAAATTCCATAAGACTTGGAACAGAATTCCTCAAGTGGTAAGGTCTACAGCTCAGCATGTTTTTTTGTATTATCTAAGGGCTTTGAATAGTGACATCTCAGTCATGATTCAATCCATGGGAGAAACAACCTTACCTCTTACACACAACATTGCAATAAGGGAAGAGAATAGTCTCATCCATGCAGGAAAGTTAGCTCCCAGACCTCTCGCATCCTTATTCCCATAGATGTCTCCAGCGCTCCATCCTTCTGTTGCTCCCATTCCATTGTAGAGCGCACAACCTGTTGCATCTACATCCTACTCTCCCACGGAGTAGAAAGAAGATGAATAGATGAAGGCCCTGATTAGGAACTTGTCCAATAAAGTTATATCCTTAGAAAAGTAGTAGGCACAAGCCTTCAGAAACAATTCTAATCAAGTGCATAATCAAAATAATCAGCCTTGGTGGAATCAATTTGGAAACCGAAGATATGGGCAGAACCATAAGAATGATAGATGGCATGCTAACACACATCTACTCTTACAATTTGTTCCTCTAGCGCAACCTCTTCCAGCGCCCAACACAATTCAAGCACTAGTTCCAGTTCAGAACAACATGGCTCAAGAGTCTTAATGGTACTTTCCTTGCAACATGCCTCATAGTCAATATCATTGAGCTAATGTTGCGCGTGCACAAGCCTATATGATCCGAGTTTACTCTAGTTGTGAGCCTTCCACAAGTGCGTGAGAGCCTAAAAATCAAGAAAAATCAGAAGTTCCTCTTGAGGCCAACTTGATATTCGTTGGCGTCGAATACTTTTGTGTAATAAATCAACATGCAGATGATACAAATAGACCACATGCCAAGTTGCTACCAAAACAAGGTACAAGAAGAGAATGCTCAAGTCTGGCACACGAGTCTTAATTCCCACAAGACAGGTTGATCCTCAAAAGTAAAAATATGTAACTAAGACATCTAGCAATAAAGGAGCACATGCTCCTACATGTGAGGTTCTACGAAATTCTCCTTCTGAAGCAGCGTGTGCCCCTCCTTTGGTAGGTCAAGCCTCTGTGCTAGCTAAGGCTCCTGCCTCTATGCCTGAACAATCAAGGAAAGATGTTGTTGTGCTCTAAATGCATAAGTCAGTGGGTATTCCATTCAACATTGTGGATCAGATGAAGAAAATACAAACATAAATGTCACAATGTGGGATGCCCTAACCATTCCATCTCAGCGCGACCTATTACATGAAGCTCTGGCCCAACTTCTGCGCAGTTATCCAGCTGTTCAAAAGTCACGTTCAGCTATCAACATCTATCAAGAGGAGGAGAATCAAGTAAGTAAGGTTGTCAAAACCTCACCTTTCTACATGTCCATGATCATAGGTAAACATCTCGTTCATAATTTTATGATTAACTCAGGCGTTAGTACTTTTGTCATGCCTAAGAAAATTTCTAATGTGTTGGGTCTTAAGTGCAGCCACCTATCCAAGGGAGTCATGCAACTTGATGGCTCAATTATTACTACCATTAGAGTCATCAAATATCTTGAGTTAACCCTTCATGCATGTCCTATCCTAACCATAACCCAAGATGTGTCAATTATTGACCTACCTCCTTTGTCTGCCTTATTCTTATCAAGGTATTTTACCGCCAAAGTGGAGGTTACTTGTCTTTTTATTAGTCACATATGTTACTCAAGACAAGGTATGGTACCCAGTTTACCATACAAGTTGATCTAATATTTTCCTACCATGTAGAGTCATATGACCCATCTCCTCTCCAAGCCAATTGACTAATCCTAGAAGAACAAGTTTCATTTTTTGAAGAGCAACATGTTCCACTTCCTATACCTGTTCTAGTGCTAGATGAATGGGTAGAGAGGCACCATAAATTTGATCCATATGCTGAAGAGCTTGAAGCCTTTGAAACTGGGCTTGGTACATATTACATCCTTGAAGAATAAGTTGTATTGCCACTCGCACTAAAGAACAACGAAGAAAGCACAGGTCTGTAGAATTTATACTTTGATGGATCCAAAAGCAAAAATGGTACATGCGCGGGATTTTTTCTCATTTCTCCTAAGGATGAGAAGTTCTTCATGCACAAGTTGCAGTTCATATGATCCAACAATGAAGCAAAGTATGAGGCTCTGGTGCATGGTCTTCTGATTACAAAAAAGAAAGGGATTAAGTCATTGCAGATCTTTGGGGACACATAACTAGTTATCCACTAGGTCACCAACAAATGTGCGGAAAATAATAAGATCCTAAAATCTTATAAACACTAAGTTTGGGACCTCATTAAGGGATTTGATTCTCTAAATCTGCAGGTGGTGCAGCGCAAGATGAATAAAGAAGTTGATCAGATGGTCGCGCTTGGTTCATAGTTTTCTCCTGCGGAGGATTTTGTCAAAGGAAACACGCAACATGTCAAGATGGTAATCAAACCATCCATTCCAGACAACAACATCAGCTGGTAAGTGTTCGAGAGTGATGCATAGATCTTCCAGTTCATACAAAATGAATTTGAGTTCTCATCAAGCATGCAAGCTTAGTTGCATGATAGTTATGGCGACCAAGTAATTTAGTTGAATACAAACAATTTGCCTAAAGGGTTGGTCACCTTAAGAGAATATATTTAGCCCTGATGATGAGTTCAAGGGTAAAGAAAAGAATATGAACATGCCAGAGGAATACTGCAGTCCAATCACTATTGTGCACAATAAGGAGTTGTTGCTTAGTAAAGCTTGCGCGCGTGAAGAAAAATAAGCCTTAATATTTTTCTGTCAAAAGTACAGTGACATATTTTCATGGGTATATGAAGACTTAAAGGGATTTGATCCAAGTTTTTCTCAACACTCCATTTACCTTGATCTTGACATCAAGCCCATCAGGCAGAAACAAAAGCCAAACGATCTAAAGATAGATCCCCTCATGAGGAAGGAATTATCCAAACTCATTAAGGCAAAGATAATATTTCTGATCAAGTATTCTACTTGGGTTATGAATATGGTTCTGATGCGCAAGAAGAATAGTGAAATCAAACTTTGTGTTGATTTCAAAAATTTAAACAAGGCATCTCTAAAGGATCATTATCCTTTACCTTCTATGGAGCAAATTCTGTAGACTATTTCTTGCGCACAATGATTCTCTATGCTGGATGGATACTCAGGTTTCAATCAAATCATGGTCAAGGAAGAGGATCAATTCAAAATAGTGTTTACAACCAAATGGGGAACATATGCATATCAAAAGATGCCCTTTGGTTTATCAAACGCATGCACAACCTTCCAGTTCACCATGGACATTGCCTTCAAAGGCTACATTAATGATTTCATCTTGGTTTACCTAGATGGCATAATAATCTTCTCAAAGTCAAACACGGATCACATGGTGCACCTAGAGAAAGTATTTGAGAGGTGCAAAAAATTTGGGGTATCTCTTTACCCCAAGAAGTGAAATTTTTTGGTGGCACAGGGCAAGCTTTTTGGCCATGTGGTTTCAAAGGATGGCATCGTAATTGATCCTGAGCACGTTTCAGCCATCCTGACTCTTTCTTTGTCGTCACACAAGAAAGTCTTGCAGTCCTTCCTTGGCAAAATCAACTTTGTTAGGCACTTCATTCCTAAATTTGTAGGATTTTTAAGTCCCATCACCCTTATGCTCAAGAAGGACACATCATTCAGGTGGAAAGAAGAAGGAATAAATATCTTTAAAAAAATAAAGCAAGAAATTGCTTATGCACCAACACTCATCAACCCAGATTACTCCAAGGATTTCATCCTTTATGCCTATGATGTTGATGCAAGTGTTGTTGTTGTCCTGACACAAGAAAATTAACAAGGACTGGAATAGCCAGTGGCTTTCTTCAGTCAGACACTGAAGGATTATGAGTTGAAATATAGTCACATGGAGAAACAAGTCTACGCCATCATGTGTGCCCTCAAGAAGTTCAAGAGTATGCTCGCCATAAATCATATCAAGGTGTTATTTTCTCACTCCAGTGTTAGAGACTTCATCATGGGAGTGGAAATCAGTGAAAAAATAGCAATATGGGTGACCAAGATCATGGAGTATGATGTAACTATCAAAGAAACAAATCTAGTAAGGGGTAGTGCACTCTACAAACAATTTGCTACTGAAGAGACACAAAATGAACCTGAGACTTCATTGCTCCTGGATGAGGATCTCCCGCGCGCAAAGCCTGAAAATAATCAAACCCCTAGCACACGAATGGATGAAGGACATGATCACATTCCTTTCTGAGGGTGCATACCCTCCTGGTTTAAACAAATAAAGAGAAGAAATCTAAGGTTGTAATCTATTCCATATGTTTTGATTGATGGCCTTCTCTTTAAAAGGATTCTTGATGGTGTGTTGTTGAGGTGTATCGATAGCACACAGACTGAAAAAGTGTTAGTAAAATTTCACGATGGATTATGTGGTGGACACTTCTCTACCAAGACTCTAGCAATAAAAATCATTAAGGCAGGATATTTTTGGCCTTTCCTATTTGCAGACGTGCACAAATGGGTCACAAAATGAAAAGAATGCATTTTATTTGTAGGAAAGAATAAATTGGCAGCAACACGTCCCCTCTGACCAATCCAAGCAGATCAACCTTTTCTGCAATAGGGTCTTGACTTCATAGGCATGATCAATCCTCCTTCAAGTGTTGGCCACAAGTGGATGCTGACAGCTACGGATTACTTCACCAGATGGACATAAGCTATCGGGCTCAATGAATCTACCGATTCAGTTAACCTCAAATTCCTCAAAGGTATTATAACAAGGTTTGGCGTTCCTCATACGATCATTTCAGATAATGCAAAATCCTTCCTTAGTAATAAGATTATTGATTGGGAGCTTAGTCTGGGAATTAACTTGAAGACTTCCTCCAATTATTACCCTCTAGGTAAGCTCGGAAAAGTCAACAAACAAGAACCTAATCAGAATCATGAAGCAGAAAATGAATATCAACCAAAAACAGTGGCATACCAAGGTCTCGCACACTCTTTGGGCAGAAAAAATCACAATGAAAAAGGTAATAGGAACTTTTCCTTATAAGTTGGTTTATGGTAAGGAAGCTAGACTCCCTTTGTCTCTTGAGTTTCCTTCATTAGAGCTTGCCCAGCAGTTAGAGTTTGAGGGAGCAGAAAAGAGCGAAATCAGAATGGAAAAAATAGTTGAACTTGAAGAATACATGAACTCTGTCATAGTCAAGCTAGAACAGCATCAGCAAGCAATAAAGAGGTGGTTTGACATAAATGTTAGGCCTCAAGATTTTAAAGTTGGGGACTTGGTCTTAAAGTGGGATGTTAACAAATCCAAATCAGGGCATCATTCAAATTTTGATGCACTTTAGAGTGGCCCATACATCATCAGTTTGTGTAAGGATGTTAACTCCTTCGAGTTAACTAATCTTGCTAGAGGCACACTATCAATCCCAGTCAATTGGATTTATCTTAAACCCTTCCATTAAGTTTGATGCATCATTTTGTATATATTAGAATAGTTTCAATTCCTCTAAATGTGATGCATGCACATTGTTTTGTTTGTACATAATTTTTTTCTCCCTCGTGCTTCTTGGGCGCGTTCTTCTGTTGCTTCCAGGATACCAGTTATCTTTCAGCAATTTTTTTAGAATTCAGAATAGAGATCAAATACGTTTCATCAAGTGACTTCAAGGGGTAGTTCTTCAAGATTCCAGATCAGAATTTCATAATCACATAGCAGACTCCATGCCCAATGGATGCTTCTCAGGCTACTGATATCTTTCATTTAGCAGGAAAATGGCCCTGAAAGTCACCAAAACTATTATGCAAAATAACTCCCCTAGTTATTTGGACAATTTACATTCCATTCTAACTCTAAGGATCTACATAGCAGTTTGTGCACACCTCACTTACTCCTTTGGCATATTCTCATGGTTACAGATTCCTCGCGCACCCTTGTGTTCTCCTCTTTTCCTTCACCTCTTCCTTTCCTTTTCCTCGCTTAATTTTTCATGCACGTGTACCCTCTGTGCATTCTCCTTCCTCCCAACAGTGCATGCTTCCTTTGCACGCGCCTTGAAGCTACTTCCCAAAACTGGCTAAGTCTTTAGCATTCTCTGCATGCTCCTTCCTCACTGTCACACATTAATTTGTAATAATTTTTCCTTAACTATGTGTTCCTCCGGTAGGTCATTCTCTCATTTCTCCCACGTGTGTCAACTTTTCATGTGCCCTTCCTTTGTTTTCCTCCCACACCACATTCTTCTATGTGCATTCCTTTACGCCTTCTTATGCACCTTTATGTTCCACATGGCATATGTCATACATTGAGTTTTCTACAAGAAACCAATCAAAGTGTGCCAATAGGTCACCGAATCCTTACAACAAACCACTGGGTGACATGTGGCAGAAATGACAAAACAAGATATATAATTGGTTGATCTTTCAGTCAATCAACATGCATCACGTGTCTTACGCACTCGGATTACACTGCGGATCTCCTAATAGTCATAATTTTTTCTCTAGTGCTCAGACACTTGCACGCCCAGCCTTGTTAGAAAGCTGCTAACGTGGGCTATACCCTAGACCATTCAAATTCAACTTTCAATGGGATTTGGTAGGTGAGAAGATGGAAAACATATTTCACACCATTAATATTGGATCTGATTGCTCTAACCACCCAATTTTGATCGATTTTGCCTCTTTTGCTTCTCCAACACACCAGAAAGACTTGGAGATGTGCATTTGACAGTTTGCAAGCATTTGATATTGGTGGTTGAGTTTTTAAATCGTATTTTCCCTCCTCTTTTCTCTCATCGATTCATATATAAATGTAATATATTTTCTCATTGTAAATGGTTGGACATTCTGGATCTTCTATCATTTGTTAAGGAATCCATATCTTTGTATTTTGAGTCGCAGACCTCTAGATCTGGCTCTTACATATGGATATCAGCCTTCAGATGCCATTGTAATCGGCTGTGCATACCTGGAAGTAATAGAAGTATCATTTTGTGGCTATTCTTTGTCCTAACGTGTTTATTTTTTTCTTTCTTGCCTCCCTTTTTACATTATGTGTTTATTGTATCACTTTAAATCCCTTGCAGCTCCATTTTCTCATTGTGTTTCATGAAGCCGATAGAGTGAATGCATTTTGGTATGTGTTACGTCTTCCTAGCCTCGCTTCATGATTTCTCCTTCGTTTTCACTCAAAATAAATAGTATCCATTTTCATGTTCTCTTTCTATCCCTAGTCCCTTGGCATTGTTAGCTTAGTTTTCCATTTCAGCATTAGGAGTAGTAGTAGTAGTAGTAGAAATAGGTAGAGGAACCGGCCTTTCCAGAGGTTTATCTCAAGCGCGCAAGGTCCCACACTTAGAGACAATCCCATTGTTGACTCAAACAACTCATTTCATCTAGACCTGAGCCATAGGTGCAAGTTTGAACCACCAACAATTGCACTATAACTATTTTTAAACACACCTTTTTATATTTGTTCCCAATTCCATGAATCCGTCTCAGGATTGGGGTGTGTTGTGACTTGTGTTTTGTATTGTGGCTTGGGGATGCGTTGGGGGGTGTGCTATGGCTAGGAGTACGATGTGGCTAGGGGGTGCACTAGAGCATGACATCACCAAAATCATCACACCAATGTTGTTCATGGTCATGGCTCACTTTGGACTTGTGATAGCAGGACGAGAAGGAGGCAGGGTATAACACCTACCTATATTTGTTCCCAATTCTCTAAATCTGTCTTAGGCGTGTGGGATGCGTTGTGGCTGGGGAGTGAATTTTGGCATGGCACCACCAAACTCAGCACGCCAATGTTGTTCGTGGCCATGGTTATCACTTTGGCCTTGTGACAGCAAGACCAGAAGGAGGTTGGGTCGAACACTAGCTATCTTTGTTCCCAATTTCCTAAATTCGTCTCATGCGTGTGGAGTGCATTATGGATGAGGGGTGCATTGTGGCATGGCACCACCAAACTCAGTACACCAATTTTGTTTGCGGCCATTGCCATCGCTTTGAAAGGAGGACCATATTGAAGTTGGGTCGAACACCTAGCTATTTTTGTTCCCAATTCCATAAATTTGTCTCAGGCGTGGCAGGGGCATTGTGGTTGGGGGGTGTGCTGAGGTATGGCACCACCAAACTCATCACACCAATGTTGTTAGTGGCCATGGCTATCACTTTATCCAATGTTGTTTATGGTCATGGTTATTTCCAATTTCTAATTTCCACTCACTGATAAATTAAATTATACGCGATAGCAATTGGCCAACAAAGGAGAGGGGAGGAGAGGAAAATATTAACCTTCTGATTTGGTTGACTTGGTTGAGATAGAAATTGGTGAACATAGGAGAGGAGAGGAGAGTAAATTTAAACTATTTTCTCTCTTTTATGTCAATTGATTTGGTTTTTCCCTTAATTATTTATATTGACTGCATCTATGATTCCTGATATTTGGTTGTATCTCGTTTTGGAATGATATTTTTCATGTCCTACATGTTAAGAGTTGTTATCATCCTCCTCTCAGATTTTTTTTAGGATGAAGTTTTGATTTAGGTGCATAAGTAGATTATTGTATGGACATCCTCGTCTCATATGCCTCACAATGTTTTTTAACTGCTTTGTTTTAGGTTGAAGTTTTGGTTTATACGTATAAGCATATTTTTGCATTATTATTATTTTTCTTATCAATTTTTTTGATAACTATTTCAACTTATCTCAGCGTATTTGAAACTTGGGAATATTAGATGAGATTTTAGGGGTTAAGATGGTATTAAGACAACTTGTCATTCGTTTCACAGAGATTTTGACATGAATATTGTTGTCTTCTATGGTGGTTGATGTCAGTGGTTAATGGTGGTGTAGGTACTGGATTCTAATCTGAAAAAACGTATTTCATTGGGAGCTTCAGTATGTGAATCAAGATGGTACCTAGAAACTGCACCATTTATTCCACAATCATGTTCTCCTACTTTTTGCAATGTTTTCCTCTACTTTTGTATGACACATTAGTTGTGTTATTGTGAGCTACATCACAGAACTCAAAGCATGATGAGATATCCTTCGAGTTCTTAGGCATGGGAAGTTATTCTTTCTCCAAACCAGTGTGTTTAGTGGAGGGAAAGGAGACAGAGACCAGCATATATACCTCTAGTTTGACCCTACAAAATATTTCCATTTTTACTTTGTTCTCTGGAACATGCATCATTGATTTGGATTTCAGATTCTTTGAAAATGATATTCCAATCAAAGTCTTCAAGAATAGCAAGGGCCTGGTAGTTAGATATCAATTGAATCAAACCATGAAGATCTAATCGACTTATACAGAGCTAATAGAATGGCCTATAAGAGGGGGACTTGAGAAAATAGATTCGAGCAAAGCGTTATTCCACAATGAGGGGTGTGATGCAAATGTGGCTCATTCACAGTGTCCAACACTAGGAAAAAGGTGGTGGCAATTCTTGACTGATAAAGAATACAATTATGGCACAATGTGTCTTTTGATTGATGTAAACCATATAATATTGGTTCAATGTATCTCCAAGGGCGTTTGACTGTGTTTCTCACAATATTTTTTCTTGCATTGTGTTAAGGATTAATTTATTTTATTCCTAATAGAAATAAGTGACTCATTATTTATATGGAGAAGGGAACAATTTACAAGCACAAATTATATTTTCTTTTACAGTAATTGAATTTTTGATATACATATCTCCTAATGATGTTGTCATCTTTTGATGATAAATCTGAGATATAATTATAATAATAAGCAGTAGTAAACTTAAGGCCGTGTACAATCTAAGAAAATAAGACTTGATTTGTTTCAATGATATGAATGTGATAATAAAACTTAAATGTCTACCAAAACAAAATTACTTGTACCACGTATCTTCAGCAATTTTCAAATTTAACCCAAAAACAGAATGACTAACTGGCATGAGTTCAATATTTTGCTTCACTGATTTCACTATTATAATATCAAACAAAAAATGTCATATTTTTATAAACTCGTTACAAATATGAGCACATAATTTTATTGTAAGTTTGACTAGAAATCAAAATAACACCATTAGCATTTGAGGCCAATGCCAATATCAAGGATGTGCATAATGACTCTAACGTTGAAAGTGCGAGTCCTCACACTTTGAAAGTGCGAGCTTCACACTTTGAAAGTGGGAGACTTGCACGTTTAAAGTGGGATTCTCACACTTTTCAAGTGTGAGGCTCGCAATTTCCTCACCTTTGGAAGTGCTAGCCTCGCACTTTGAAAGTGCGAGGCTCGCACTCTAAATGTGCAAGGATATAAATTTAAAAGTGGGAGGCTTGCACATTGAACTTGATTTTACAGGAATTTATTGTTAGTTTTTATTTTAGTTTTAATCTAATGGGCTCATGCCTTATAATAGTTAGTGGCCGCTAGCCTTACATCGAGGCTTGAACTTTCAAAGTGTGAGGAAAGTGTGAGCATCGCCTTTTCAAATTGTGAGGCTTGCACTTTGAACTTGCTTTTGTAGGAATTTATTATTAATTTTTATTTTTATTAATCCAACAAGCTCATGTGTTATAATAGTTGGCGGCCACTAACCTTACATACTCCCAACATGAAAATGTAAAAACAACGAAATTTAAATCCCTTAATAGCGTTATTGGAATCCAATAATAACAAAATTGGGATCCAATAATAGCAATATCAGAATCCAATAATGGCGAAATTGGAATCCAATAATAGCAAAATTGGAACTCAAATAAGTCCAATAATGACAATATTAAAATCCAATATTGTTGCTAATGGAATCTAATAATAGTAATAATGGAATCTAATAATAGTAATAATGGAATCTAGTAGAAACAAAAATGGAATCCAATATATGTAAAAACAGAGATAGATTTCTTCCAAAACTTGTAATGCTAGAGTCAACATTCACTGGAATATGTCCAAATTTACTGAAATAAGTGTTCTGTTAAGAATATGGAATGTTAAGGAGGTGTTGCTAAACACAAATCCAAAAGGAAAAAATCCTTTGCAACTAATTTTATTTTTGATTAGGCAAGTGTGGAGATTTCCCTAAGCAATATGATTGAAAAAAAAAGCAGATTTCATATTACTCATAGTAGTTTGGTCTTTATTTTTCCTTTACATCTCTGACTTTGAGTATATATCAATAGAAATAGACCTACATAAGTAGTGATAAACACTTTGTTTCATACTTTACTTCCCCTTGGTTTGCTACCGCATTTTCCAACTAGAGCATATTATTCATATTTCAATAACATTGTATTGGGTATTTCATGCAATGTGTTACACCCCTTTTCCTCCAATGTTTCATATTCACTCTTTCAACTTTATCTTTTATATCTCCTTATCAATGTCTCCATTGCACTGCTAAGATGTAATTGCTAGTAGAAGAAAAAGTTAAACATTGCAAACAATACTAAAATATATTAAAATAATTTCAAGAGCATGTTCAAAACAAACAAATTTAATTTGCTTACTCAATATCTCGACAATATCTTTTATACCACCCTATCAACATCTCCATTACACTACTTAGGTGTGATTTGCTAGTATAAGAAAAAGTTGAACATTATAAGCAATACTAAAATATATTCAAGTAATCTCGAAAGCATGTAATGTTTTAATGAAACATACAAATTTAATTTACTTACTCACTTCAATATTTCACATTCACTCTTTCAACTTTATCTTTTATATCTCCCTATCAATATCTTCATTGCATCGCTCGGATGTAATTGTTGCTATTAGAAAAAGTCATACATTGTAAGAAAATACTAAAATATATTCAAATTAACTCGCAAGCATATAATT
The DNA here is from genome assembly GCA_019776745.2 of Taxus chinensis. Lineage (NCBI taxonomy): Eukaryota > Viridiplantae > Streptophyta > Pinopsida > Cupressales > Taxaceae > Taxus > Taxus chinensis. The sequence goes on along the minus strand of CM034151.1, from coordinate 394,086,795 downwards.
TTTTATTGAAACATACAACTTTGATTTGCTTACTTCAATAATTGAAATTTACTATATCATTTTTATGTTACTAATAATATTAGCACACTATATTTCCATGTCCTTTAACAACCATTTATATAGTTTTTAAAATTTGTTAAAAATTAGATATATATATATATATATATATATATATATATTTCTAAGATAGTGATTTAACAAAAATAGATTTTTATTAAATCCTAATTGCAGAGTAACTAATGTAAACTATGATATACAACTATGTTGGAGCTCAAAATTGCACCCTGGATATGATCATGAATAACCAAGAATTGTGAGGCAACATGGGACTGTCTCTCAGTTATGGGACTGCTAACTAAGACAGACCTCCAGAGAAGGCCAACTTCCTTTACCTATTCCTAATGTGAAACTGCTCCTAAAAGAGAAATTTTGCTATCTACTTCTATCCTAAATTTCCAAGGCACCAGAGAGATAGAGAGATTGCATGAAAATAGAAATCTTAAGCTATAGAGGTGATTGCACAAAGAAAAGGATGGGAAAATATCCAGATGAGTGAAAATGAGATGAATAATGGGAAAGAGGGGTCAGACACAAGTGATACAGCCCCTAACTACATTTGTCAATGTCATTTCCATGGAGCACAACAAACCTGACCCTGCAAGAATAATATAGAATGCACAAAACCTGGAATATGAAATGAAACGCAAGGAAAATGTAATAAAACACAGCTAGGGCAGAGAATAGCCATAAAACATGGATTTATTAATTAAATAGATGCACAATTCATTACAATTACAAGATAAGGCAAGGATCTTCTTCTAGAATATTCAGATCAGAGGCCTGTTACTCAACACTGCTCTATAACAATTTTGACAGATTTCTGTTACATGAAAATCCCCCCCCAAATGTGTCTTAGCACTTACATTTATTTATCCCAGAGAGAAGAGAGAGAATTCCCGAGCTTGTTTTCAGTGGTCTCAACCCTTCTAGAAGCTCAAAAATGATTACCAGTAGTAGATGATTGACATGTGGTAAGATTTTTTGCTTGGAGCTCAAGGAAATGTGATATCCCCACTTTTACCTCATTTTCACCCATTTCTTCCTTTCAAAATTTGATTTTCTGGGTTCCATGATATAGAGAGTGAAAAAATGATTCCATTGATATAAATTTTATTAAATTTGGAGTCTGTGGGAGAAAGTTATGCCCATTCAGGTTTATGAAGTAGTTATGCTTGACTTGCGGGTCCCTGAGCCTGCATTACTCCTTACCAATCACAAGCTTAAACCCTGCAGCACTCGCCTTTTCCTTTTCATGCTTTGCGGGTTTTTGACCCCCCACGACTTCAACTAGAGCAAGTCGTAAACCCGAGCTACTTGCCTCATCTTCTTCTTTGGTTCACGGGGTTTGGGAATTACTTATCTTAACTCGGGCTTTCGACCCCCATTTACTTTGCAATCGCTCTGCATTGTATCCCTGCATCACTCTTGCTTTTTCTTTGACCCGCGGGTTTCGAGAGTTGCTTAAGTTTGTGAGTGAGCATTACTTTGCAGTAATGCCACATCGCATTTCCACATAACTCTTCAACTTTGCCCTTTGCGGGTTTTCACAACTTCTTCGCTTCAAGTTTGTTGGTGCGCTTTGCTTTATAGTTGTGCCACATCAGTTTAGCGCAAAGAAGGCAGGGTATAAATTGGGTTTTTGAAAAAAAAAAATTGTTACTTTAGCAATAAAGCAACATCGTATTTCCGCACTACTCCCCTCCTTTGTTCTACGAGTTTTGGGGATGCAGTTGTTTTGCTCACGTTTTGACTTGAGCATTACTTCGAAGTTTGTGCAACTCATATTCCCACACCGCAATCTTTGCTGTTTCTTTGCGGATTTTGGGAAGTGCTTTACTCCCCAGCTTTGTCGAGCTCATCCCTCGGGCTACTCACCAACTCGCCAAGCTACTCGTCCATCCCTTTGCCAATTTTCAAGATTTCTTCAACTGTTTTCATTCTTCTTCAAAATTCCATGAATTTTCTCAAGCCAGTTATCCCAAGTTGTTCAATTTTCGCAAGGGGTGCGAAATTGACAAGAAGCTGTTAAGTACAATATAACGCAAGCAAATAAACAAGTATGAAACCCTAAGCAAGAGATATAGAAAGAATGACTTTGTTGATTTACGCCTGATCTAGAAGTGTTTTGAATTGGGAAAATTGTTGAACATGAAATGAACAGTGTCATCATGCTCAGATTAAATTCATGGTTGCACGATAAGGCCAAACATGGGCGCACACTATAGGATAGGGGTGTCTGGGCGCTGATGACCTCTTTTGGGCCACTGTGACTATGTAGAAGATCTAGATCTGATCTCCGATGTGTCACAAGTATGCCATAATTAATATGTGTTGATCACCTGTGTGTTGCAATATGATTGCCGAGGTACCTGTAACCTACAAAACAAAGATTTGCCTGCTAAACCCCACAAGCCACATCAAACCCAAAAAAAGAAAGATACAAAATGGGGAGTCAAACTGATCTCAACGGTCACCTCGAGAGTGAACTTACGGCCGAGTGTTGCACTACATCTCAAACTCCATGTAGTTTTGGTGAGTGTGTGGAAGAAATTGTGCCCTAAGATGCCCTTATGCAAGTTTCACTTGATAACAGGTTGTAACTAAATGTAGCAATGTAATAGAATGTGTGAATGGAAAAATGAACTTCCCCTTCCTATGCACTGTATGCAAAGTTGATGTAACCCTTGTCCCTTGAATGAATGTTAGATGGATGCTTTGGAGTGTTTTAGGTGCCTTTTGAATGCAAATTTAGGTGATGATAGTAATGCTTAGAGCTTAGTCCCTTATTTTGAACTCATAACTATGTATTTAAATCACTCCCTTGTTTAAATTTCGTAATTGGCAACTGGAAGGCCGATCCATAAGTGAAAAAGATGTCCAAAAAATAAAAGAGACCCAAAAAGAGCGAGTAAGGTAGAAAACGGTCAAGAGCGCTCAGAGGGGACAGGGGCACTTGGGCGCTCTTGTCTTGGATGGGCGTTGGTGTCTGGATCCATTAAAGATAAATAAGTAAAATACCGAATGCGTTGTAGGGTGTAAAAGACCAAACAGAAAACAAAAAACACAAAAAAAACCAAAGACATTCGTTAATTACTATTTTTCTTGCTTATGAATCATATGAATGCAAGTATTTGTTTAAGACCTAAAAATTTACCCAAGTGCGTGATTTTGTGTTTACAGATAGTTCCTAACAAATATTATAATTTTTTAATTACTAAAATTATCAAAAATTTTAGTTACTAACAAATATTTATATTTTTTAACATTAAATTACCGAAAAAAAAATTTCCTATTATTAAATCACCGCAAAATTTAATTTAATTTACTCAACTACCAAAATATTTTAATTATTCAAATTTAATTTGAGATTTTTTTGTATTATTATTTTTATTGGAAATAATTATTCTATCAATCATTTAGGAAGGAAAAAAAACAAAAATGACTGTTCTAGCAAACACTCCCCATTATAGTGAGAAAATGGGAGCCCATCTTTTTTTGAGTTGTGAGAGACAGTCATACACTTCCAACATGTCCTTTATAGTCCTTTTAGAGTGAACCATGAGATTTAGAACATGCATACCAAGATCTAAAGCTTTACTCATTCAAAATATGTATAGATTCTAAGTTTAGCTCACTCATGTTTTGTAATGTTTTAAATATTTCGTTATCAATAAAAAATGTTTTCATGGGTATGTTTTAGAGTCTTTTGTGTGCATGATAAATCTGGAAAAGGATTGGAAAATTTCTAGGCAAGAATTGCTCTATAAACATTTAGTTTACATTATAATTCCTTGGCCTTTCTTTAAAATGGTGGTGTCAAATTTACCCTGGAGATAAATTTTCTATGGAAAACTAGACATGTAGTGATTCAAGTCATGTGTCTGTCATAGACAATTGTCATTCATCGAATTTAGGAAAACATTGGGACAATACTAAAGGGTAAAAGTTTAAAAAGAGTTCAGGTCGTCAATCTTTAACAAGTGTCTATCATCGGCCTTCTACAATGTTTGAGCCTTGCACACGGATCCAAGTTTGAAAGACTTATGGTTATACAGAGCACCGACGTTTGACAAGTTTCGTCCATTAGCATTCGGCACTCCAACGAACTTAATTTAAATGAGGTATATTGTTGGAACATTACACCAAATGAAGTCATGTGTTGGTAAGCCATTGTTGGACATTTTTACAATTTTCAAAAGCTTAGACTGATTAAGCCCACATGTTTATCCATCTAACTGACAAGATTACATGAGAGTGAGAATATAAGATCTACCATGTGTTGGTAACACTGATGTTCTCCACGTGTCATTCATCGGCAATCTGCACAATAAAAAGGGAAGTCCAAGAGATGGGTTATAGAGCCTTCTAGAGAACGATAACACCAATCTTCGCCAAGTGTCAACAATCAGTGAAAACTAGAGGTTGCACCAAAAGACAACTAGGCTAAAGTGTCTAATCAAAGAGGTGAGTCACTAAAATTTTGGGAGTCGTAGGTTTCGCAAGTTCATTAATGGAGTCAAACCGCACAAAACATGTGTAAACCAAAAAAGATTGAAGTGTCTTTTTGTTATATGATCTCCATTAGAACAAGTTTCAATCACTTCAAGTATTGATTCACAAAGACTATTGGAGAAATTCTAGAAGAGCTTAAATATGAAGATTGAATTGTGAAAATAGGGCAAGAAGTTGGGAAAAATAGCCATGACACCTAAAAGAGGGGGAACTCTTCTTCTACCCCATTGCTTGGGGATACACAATACATAAAGGCCCTCCTAGCTTGAATTGGCAACTACAACTAGTTGTTCTGAGAATTCAGCTATTACAAGGTCTATCAAGGACGAGCTTTCAATGTTTGACCATATTTACTATGAAGATATTAGGTGTATTAGGGACTCAAGTCTCCAAAACATAGTTGCAAAACAAGAGGTATTCCCTTGTGAAGATTTTTCGACAGATGTGTTTAGTGCATGCACCTTGCACGATGGAAAAATCACTTCAAAAACCACTCATTCCATCATTGTTAGGGCAAGGAGACGCTTTCAACTATATAGACAAGATGAACCCTTCTACTTTGTCGTATAATTATGATATTGTTAAAGAACACATGGATAAAGGGGATGTATTTGAAGTGTTGAAAGATTGGGCAATTGATCCTTCAAGGGTTAATCAAAGACAAAAATTGCTCCTTCCCAATGCATTATTTAGGCAAGAGATCAAAGTAGACATGGTGTTACTAAATAGGTTAAATGGAGAAGATAAAGATGACAATGTTAATCAGGTATGGGTCCCCTTATTGAGCATGATTCACAAAGACAAGAAGCCTAATTTTGGAGAGCTCGTAGAGTTCGATTTTAATGTTGGGATCATGTAAAAAAAGGTGGTAACTTTATCATGTTCTATCTGGTGGAACTAATATGCATTGCTCTTACTTTCAATGCCTTGTTTTCAAATTGGTTGCCCACCTCCACCACCTCAATGCATGTGGTGTTTTCAAGGCTACAAAACCACAATCAAGGTCTTGTTATTCATGTCATGAAATATGTGAGGAATTCTACTCAACTGTTTATTATGTTATACATGGGGTTAAGAGACCAAAAACACTCCCCAAGCTACAAGAATCTATTACACAAATTGGAGATACTGGTATTATATGGAATTTGCTTTTATTAGAATTGAGGGTAATTTGACTACCCCTTGCAAACTGCCAAGGCAAGTTCCAGAGAAATTAGCTACAATTGAAATGGCATGGCAACATGAGCATGGAATTGGGGGATGGTGCAACTCAATACCACATAGACCATATCCATCAAACCCTTTTTCAGTGGTTAAGTACAAATTCACCACTTACCATATATTCTCAAATTTTTGAAGCAACGCAAGCCTTATGATCACTTGAGAGTCAATTCATAGGCAGGGCAATTAGACATTTAATAACTCTAAACCATAGGTATCCTCATACCTATTGTCATTCCACTTCTATAAGTGATTTGTATCAGTTGAATCAAATTTCTTGGATGGTGCAGTGGGAAAGCTTAAAGCAAAAAGGTTGTGGAAAGACTCAGAAGAGGAAGTTCAAGCTCAAATACCACCTAGTTCCACTAATAATACATGGTGAGATTTACAAATGAGCATGTTGCGTATTGTTCCTCAACCTCCTTCAACATCAAGAGAAACAAGAATGACATGAGAGGCTTCTTCCTCCATTTAATTAGAACCTACAAGTCAAGTGTCTTAGATGGCATCATCGCCATCAGCTTCAACACTTTCAATCATGAGACCTATTATTAGAGAGGTAGCAATGCCCATAAACAAAGGCAAAGGATAACAAAAGGAAGTTAACATTAGCTCAACTAGAAAGGGTATAACAAGCTCCCTTCCTATGGTTCAACTACAAACACCTACAACAATAGTTTTCACTGCTACTATGGTAAGTTCTATTGCCCATATTTATATTGTGATTAATGATGGTGCTTCTCCCATAATGGTTGTTTCTTCCACTTATATTTCTCTCATTATTCTCATCTCACTTCCTCTTCCCTTCTACTTCTACCACTTTGTCATTATCATCCTCATCAACTATTATCTCAACAACCATTGTCAAGTCTATACCTGGGACAATTCTTACAAAGACCCATTTCTTTCATAGAGATGATGACTTCATAAGGGTTGAACATAGCCATGGCCTTGCCTCCACTGTCAACTCCTCAATCTAGGCCCTCCATTCCTTTCATTCCTATTATTTCACTTCCTAAAGTGCCACTACAAGGTCCAATGGATCATCCCATTCGTAGACCAATACATCCACTTCCTTCCACTCTCCATATGGGCAACCCATTGTGAGACCATCTATTCATCTAGGCCCTCCATTCCTCTCATTTCTAGATTTTCCCTCCCTAAAAAGCGCTACTACTAGTTCCAATGCATCGTCCCATTCATAGATCAATACAACCACTTCTTTCCACTCCTCATATGGGCAACCCATTGTGAGACCATCTATTTAAGCATTTTGTTGCCATTATTCCTATGGTTTTTTCTTCTACCTCTACTATTATGATTGCCTCAACTATTGGGAGAGTTTCATACGTTTCCAAAGAGCGTGATAGAACTATTTGAACAATAATGACAACAAAGGAGAATATCCCAAGCTTTATATTAATCAGCCTACAGAGGTCCCCTTGTTTTACACTTCAAAAGAAACGAAAGGGGTCCCCTTGTTTTACAATTCAAAAGAAAAGAAGTTGCAGAGAGTAACTACCAACGACCAACAAGCTAACTACTCACAGCCATGAAAGATTGCTCAAAATAGAGTAAGATATTTCAAGTCTTTTAAAAATAGAGAACAATGGAGGGACAACCATCCATCAACCCACTCAATATCATGAAGGCTTCCCTTAAAATGGTTTTAGGAGCAAAGCAAGAGGCAAGAGAAGAGGCTAGTTCTACAAGAATCCAGATTGCAGCAATAATGTACATCTGGCCTTGAAAGACCTATATGTCAATTTCATAGATATCTCCTCAGCCAAGTAGAGGGTAGAAAGACATGGTTAAAGCCCAATTGGATAGTTTGAAAAGAGAAGTCATGGAAATGAAATCAGGTTATATCTAAGATATGTTAAAAACAATCCGTTACACAATGCATCTCTAATGAGCATATAGATGACGTGATAACTATTGAGAATAAATTGGCCAAAGCCAAAAATTGAACTTTATGAAGCTTCAAAACTTCTGTGTATAACATTGTGTCTTTATTTACAAAAGGAGGATTAAGTCGACTCTTGAATCCAACTAGTCAAGTGCATTTGGAGCAGTTTGATGTCTTTCAAAGGTAGTTTATGGCTTTAATCAAAAATAGTTAACAAGCTGAAGAGACGTTCAGATGCATAATTCCATTTCCCTCCTTACTACATCTATGAAACTCAAAAAAACAATAAAAGTATGAAGCTATTTGTAGGAGGCATGCTCTTTTAATTCTTTTTAGGCTATTAATAAGAGCGAAGAACCATGCAAACCTTTGATTATTAATAAAGTTGTTAATCACTACTATAAGATTTGCTAAGATTGGCCAAAACACAAATCCCTTTAAATTCCAGAGTCTATTCACGCAACAAAGCACCATCAGTTATTACGATTCAATCCAGACGTTCATGTGCAAACAAGGAGCCTTTCATTCTTCCTCGGGGCAGAGGCTTTCTTTTAATTTTCTAGTATTGTTGTGGCTGAGAATTGCAACCAATTGAGAAAATAAAGAGATTTTGTTTTGTTCAACTGAAGTGAGACAGAATTTGTTTCGAAGACAAGATCTAAACAAGCGTCGAGAAAGAGAGAAAAAACAGGCTTGAAGCCGTCTGTCATTTCTGTTGACCAATGCCCGAGTGAGAAAAGGGTATACACCGATTCTTTAATTACACACATATTTATATTGAAAAAAGCGTTCAATCGTTCATCTTTCTTAAATATGCATAGTTAGTATTATTGGCAACAAGTATGATCTCGGTAGAGCCATAAAATGATCATTACATACACTATAAAAAAAAAAGAACAAACCCTGGAAATGAGGGAACAAGTAGAAGGAGAAACGATGTTCATTCCTTAAAAAAACTTGATGTAACCCAAAACAGAAAGGAGGGCAATGATGATGAGATCGGGGTTCGCTTCATTCCTTACGCTCTTGCTCTTGCTCGGACTGCTACTACTTGACCCTGGTCAAACCCAAAACACTAACCTCAGATTATCAATTCTCAAAGCACACGCACAGCGACAGAAATGGTGTGATATCTTACCAGAGGAAGAGGAAGAGGACGAGGACGAGGACGTCGGTGAAGAAGTATTCGCAGCGCCAAAAATCTTGGCTTCCGGCGATGAAGGCGATATGTTGAGAAGGGCTGCAAGGGAGTGCGAAGAGGGTAATATTTGGAAGCAAGTAAATAAGAAACAAGAAGAAGAAGATGAATTATACCTGGGCATTCGGAGATGGTGGCATTGACCTTACAGACGGAGGGCATCTCCAAAGCGAGGGTGGTGTTGATGGAGAAGCCGAGGGCAGGGCTAGTGCTGTCCTTGATGAGGATACAGAGACACTTAGGCTTGCTCTCCCTCACTGCCTTGAGATTTGTGCAGCAATCTTTTGCAGGAGACTTGTCTGTGCCCTGCACGAAGGGAAAGCACGTCGTCAAACTGCCCAGCGCATCTTTGCACTCCTTCTGGTCCGCTTGCAAATCCCCCACACACATGCCCGCCATTATTATTACTAAAACAACAACAAACCCTCGCCTAATGTCGCCCATCTTCCGACCTGTTGACACACGAATATGAATCACTCAGTAATTACAGGTTTTGAAGGGGTAGAGTATTTGAGGGAGAATTCATTGAATGTGTGTTCGGCGAAGGTGCCATGCCAGCAATTATATGTGTCAACCACTCTCTTAAATGTTTCAATGAAAGGACCGCATTTATGCTGCCATGCAAGTTAGTTATGTGGCGTAAAGTCCAGCCGATAGGGTCAGATGCCTCGAAATTGACAGGCTGTGTGGGTGGTTTTTTAAATTATTTTAACCGCATTTTACTAGTAAAAAAACTAGGTAGCGGTAGTCGGTAGAGATTCACATGTTGAAAATTTTGAAAATAAGATAATTTTTTAAATAGTTTACATGTGTGCGTGGGTGTGTGCGTGCGTGCGCGCGCGCGTGTGTGTGCGTGCATGCAGGCGGGCGTGCGGGCGTGCGTGTGTGTGTGTGTAAATATATTATTTATTTCTATTTTTTGTAAAGTGAATATAAAAATATGTACAATTCAACGGGTAGTGATGTAATGGTTCTTAGGTTTCTTAGTAATTGGGAGGTTCAAGGTTCAAATCTCAGCTTCGTGTTAAGGCAGCCTACTATCGATGGTTTGGATAGCCTGGATAGCTAGTCGAGAGCTTAAAATTTCATCTTTAGATGGTTCCACAACCGGTGTGGGCTGGCGATACCTTGAAGGGCTAGGGCCCTCTCCCAGGTAAATGTTGGTCGTTCAAACATGCACCCCCGTCTCGGATCGGGAAGAACCGAGTTGTTTGAGACAACAATGGAACCGTCTCCATGTTGTGGGACCTTGCAGGCTTGAGATCGATCTCCGAAGAAGGTCGGTTCCTCTGTCTATTTTTACTTCTACTGCTACTCCTAATGTTGAAAGGGAAAATTAAGCTAACAATGCCAAAGGACCAGGGATAGAAGGATAACAAAGTGGAAAACTAATTTGAGGAAGGCGATAACACCAGAAAAAGAGGGATGAACACCATCCTTTCTGAGCGAAAATGAAAGGACAAGGCATGAAAGAAGGTTGGGCATGTGTAGCACAACTAAAATGCATTTACCATATCAGTTTCATGGAACACAACTAAAACGGAGTTTTAAGGGGCGTAGAGTGACACAGCAAGCACGCAATGTAAAAGAAAGGCAAGAAGAAATAATACAAACACGCTTAGGACAGAGAATAGTCACAAAACAATGCTTCCATTATTTCTAGAAATGCACAAAACTGTTACAATGGCGAAAAATGCCGATATCCACATGCACAAGCCAGATATAGAGGTCTGCGACTCAGAATACAAAAATATGAAGTCCTTAGCAAATTACGTAAGGATCCAAAGTGTTCAACATTAACGGTGAGCCCAACTCTTAAATATATAGATGAATTCATGGAAGAATAAGAGGAGGGAAAACTTGAATTTGAAATACAACCACCAACAAGAAGCATTCAATGCCTACAAATCTGCCAAATGTGTTTTCCCAAATATGTTTAGCATGTTGGAGGAGGAAGGAGGGCAGATCAGATCAAATCGGGTAGTTGGAGAAATCAAATATGCTCATTAATGTCCAAAAAGTTGTTTTCCCATTTCTCACCTACCAGATCTGCCAAGAATTTGAATTTAAATATCTAACATTGTAGCCTACCTTAGCAACTATTGATTGAGACTGGGTGCGCGTCGATCAGAGCTTTGTGGCAAAAGATATGGCTATCAGAAGATTGTCAGAGTCATCTGCGCACACAAGACACGTGGTGCATGCTGATTAGTCGAGAAGATGGCCAAATGTGCAGATGCTTTGTCATTTTCTACCATGTGTGGCTTATTGATTTGCTGCAAAGATTCAATGCCCTGTTGGCACGCTTTGATTGGTTGCATGTGGCACACTCAAACATGTCAAAGAATGACGTGGCACAAAATGGCACAGGGGAGGGCGCAAAAGTATGCGCGCGAAAGAATGAGGCACGGGAGAAAGATAAAAGGAAGACATGTGCAATCGCATCGTGCACGGAGGAAATGGGGCAAACTAGTGAGCGGGAAAAGTATGGTCAAGGCGCAACTATTACAAAGTAATGTGCGGGGGCGCGTGAGAGGGCCAGTGACTTAGCTTATTTAAGCAAGTGCAAGGCGCACGCGTAGGATGAATAACTGTTAGGCATAAGATGCGCACAAGGGAAGAGTGGAACAAAGAGGAAAAGGAAAATGGAAAGGGGATAAGGGGAAGCGCGCAAAGGTGCGTGAGGGAACAACAACCAAGTGAATGTGCCAAGGAGATGACTGAAGTGCACACAACTTGTAATGAAAATCTTAGAGCCATAATATGTAAGTTGTCCAAATGCCTATGAGAGTTATTTAGATAACAGTTTTGGCGACTTTCGTGGCCATTTGTTTGCTAGATGAAGGAGATGAGTAGCCTGGAGCGTCCATTGGGCATGGAGTCTGCTATGTGATCATGAAATTTTGATTTGCATCTTTGAAGAAGTGCCCCCAAAATCACTTGAAAGATCATTTCTTAACTTTATCCTAAATCCTGCAAACTGCTAAAAGAAGACCGATACCCTGGAAGCAAAAAGAAGAGCGCACGCAGGAAGCACGCGAGAAGAAAGAACTATGTACAAATAAACAATGTGCGCATAACGCACTTGGAGGAATTTAAATTTTTTTAAAATATACAAAATGATGCATCAAACTTAATGGAAGGGTTTGAGATAGACCCCATTCACTAGGATTTGCAACGCGCCTCCATCAAGATGAGTTAACTTGAAAGAGTTAGCCTCCTTGCATGAACTGATGATGTATGGACCACTCCAAAGTGCATCAAACTTTCAATGGCACCCTAGGTTAGCTTTGTCAGCATCCCATTTTAAGATCAAGTCCCCAACTTTAAAAGCTTGAGGCCTAGCCATTCTATCAAACCATTTCTTTGTTGTTTGATGATGTTGTTCTAGCTTAATCATGGCAGAGTTACTTGATTCTTCAAGATTAACTAGCTCTGCCATTTTGATTTCTCTCTGGTCTACGTGTTCGAACTCTAGCTACTGGGCAAGCACCAATGAGTTCAACTCTAGCGTCAAAGGAAGGGTAGCCTTCTTGTCATAGACAAGCTTGTAAGGCGAAGTTCCCATTGTTTTTTTAACTGTAATTCTATCTGCCTAGAGCGCACGAGCAACATTTGTATGTCATTGTCTTTGGCTGATGTTCATTATGCGTTTCATGATCCTGATCAGGTTCTCGTTTGTTGACTCTGCTAGACCATTTCCTTGAGGATAATAGTTGGAATAAGTCTTCAGATAGATGCCCAGATTTATATCCCAATCAGTGATTTTAATGCCAAGGAAGGCTTTTGCATTATCAAATATAATGGTTTGAGGAATGCCAAACCTTGTGACTATACCTTCGAGAAAGTCAAGGATGACTGACTCGATTGATTCCTTTAGTGCCACAACTTCTGTCTATTTGGTAAAGTATTCCATAGCTATCAGCACCCATCTATGTCCAGTGCTTGAAGGTGGATTGATCATGCCTACGAAGTCGAGACCCCATTGCACAAAAGGTTGATCCGCTTGGATTGGTTGGAGGGGAAGCACTACCAATCTCTTCTTTCCTGCAAAGAGAGTGCATTCCTTGCATTTTGTGACCCGTTTGTGTGCATCTGCAAACATAGTATGCCAAAAGATACCTATCATTATGATCTTCATTGTTGTAGTCTTGACATAGAAGTGTCCACCAGAGAATCCATCATGAAATTCTGCTAACACTTCCATTTTGCGCGTCGTTGATACACCTTAACAACACGCCATCAAAATTCTTCTTGAAGAGAATTCCATCAATCAAAACATAAGGGATAGATTGTAACCTCAGTTGTCCTCTCTTTGCCTTATTTAAGCTAGGAGGGTATGCACCCTTGGAAAGGAATGTGATCATGTCCTTCATCCAATCGTGTGCACTAGGATCTGTATTATGCTCAAGTTCTGCGCACAGGAGAGTTTCATCAAGAAACAATGAAGTCTCACCTAAACAATTTAAATACTTAAATTGTGCTAATTATCCCCTTTCCCGCAAATTTGTGACATATCGTCAATAATGTTCATCTTCTCTTCTATCATCGTTAATTAATTACAATAAGTAATTAATTAAGTCTTCTATTCAACAAATACCCTAATTAACGACCTTCCATTAATTAATCCTTCCTTCTATCTAAACTAATTAATTATTATTAATTAATTAGCTTCCCCTTTCATTAAACCAATAAATCATTATTTAGTTGATTTAATCCCCTTCTATAGTCTAAATCATGCTAATATTCCTCTAAAAATCTTTTATAAGCTTGCACATCTATTAATTAATCATCTTGATTAATTAATAAACCCCCTTTATCCACATGAGTCACTAAAGGACAAGCTAAACTCTCCTAAAGTTAACTCAACCCTTTCTAAACCCCCCTTATCCACAACTAACTCAACATCTCTATTATCCCACATGCAAAGGGATGTAGAGATTCCTTTATCCATTGGGCTATATAAAGAGCCCTCCTCCTACCTTTACACTTACACCTAATTCTTGAGAAACAAAAGAAAGCATATAGTACATACACTATAAGCCTTTTGTCATCCTTAAGCATTTCACCATTGGAAGAGCTAAGCCTCATTCTTGCATTTCATCCATTTAAGCTTTTGGGTCATATGGAAATAATCAAAGTGGTCTTGTAGCCATGCTTTGATGAGCTTCCATTCCTAATCCCTTAAAAATCAAACAATCAACTTTGATTGCCATGAATCTACCTAGGTTCAATTTAGTTGTTTTGGTAATCTAAAGAGTAGAGGTTTTGATAATTAACATGTTAGTTTGATTTCCATTTCAAAGTTATGATGCAATAATGTTGTTATTTAATCTTGCTTAGCTCTTAACATGATGGTGTTTAGATTTTGATTTAACTTTGTTATTAAGACTACTAGGTGTTAGTTTTAATTTTCTTAACTTAGTTAAACAAAACCATGCACACATTTGGCACACCTGGTGGGACGGATCCTTAGTCCCTTAACATTCTAGCTTGAATTCTATTATTTTTGGCTAACCTTTGATATACACATATGGTAAAATAATGCTCAATTTCTTAGGATTTTGCTAGTATTATATGTGTAGGTTCTCATTTAGAGCTATCATTTTAATGGGTTGTTGTCAATTTCAAGCTAACTTACTAAAATTTGAAGTGTTGTGAGATTTTTTGTGTCTTTGGCCATACTTTGATTGTAGGAGGGGCACAGGTGCACTAACCTTGTGCATAGACACACTAACCCTGGTGTAGGCACCTCTCGGGTGGCACAGGCACACTGTCAGAGTTTTGTATCTCTGTTTGGCTACCCTGGCGCACATACCCTAACCCTGGCACAGGCACACTAACCATGGCGTAGGCACACCAAACCGGGCACAGACACTTACCTTCACTGCAGTAAAACCTGTCAGGCTGGCAACATGCCCTAACCCTAAGGCACCTCTCAGGTGGCACACTCTATCAGAATTTTGTACCCTTTTTATCTACCCTGGTGCACAGGAACCTCTCAGGTGGCGCAGGCACTCTGTCAGAATTTTGTACGGCTTTTATCTACCCTGGCACACATGTCCTAATCCTGATGCAGACACCTCTTGGGTGGCACAGGTGCACTGTGAGTTTAAAAAATATAGAGGGGCATATCCACCCTAACCCGCGTGCACATGCCTAAACTGGGGCACATGTGTCTTTCAGTTTTCTCAAATTAAAGTGTTAAAGTGCTAACTTCTTTGTAGGTTTTATCTAATTAATGCCTATTTTTGCAGGGTATGTTTACATGCTTTTTCTAGACTAGATAGACTTTGCATGCTTGCTTATAAGAGTAAGGTCGCATATGCTCTTCCCTCACATCCTTTGGGGCAATCTTGGGAATCAGAAATGATTCTTAAGTCTTTTTGATGCTTTGAAATTGTTAAGAATATCTGAATTGGAATGAGTTAACTTGGTGTGTTTGAATTAAGTGCTTTTCCATTTGGTATCTTCTTGGATTTTAGAAACGTCACGTATGCTCTTCTCTTGCATCCTTGGATGATCTTGAGAATCAGAAATGATGTTTATTCTCTTTATGTAAAATTACTAACCCATTGTGTAAGACCAAAACACACGCTTGTCAAAAAAGGTGGAATCGAAACAAAATCAAACTACTAATACAGTTGTCATGTACAGGTTGCCAAAAGGTGTTCAAGCAAACCACATCAAAATTAAACAAGATAAAAAGAACACCATATTCAAAACATTGTATTGCAGGTTTTAGAAAAGGGTACGTCCCTATCCACTCAACTGGAACATAACCCCTTTGGCATAACACCTTAAGCTACAATAATGGGGGGTGGTACCAGGAACCCCAAAGTAGTCCACACAAGAGGGAACTTTGTGGACGAAATGGGAAGTGCTCCACACAACCTACTTGACTAGTGTTCCTTGTGAGTTAGCATTACCGGTTGTCCATGTATGGTGACCCCAGTGATGTACACATAGATGCACTAGTTTCCTACTGTGCTTGAAGGGGGTAAAGTAAAGCCGAGATACTCCCAAATTAGTCATTGTGACTTTTTGGGTAAATCGAGCTCGCTTAAGACAACTTTGTAACACCTAGGAAGAGAGAACCACCTAGGAAGATATTCTTTGGCCAGGAGCCCACTTTGACCATTTCAAAACAGTGTTGAGTTGTGAGCCATCATTCATCACGAAACATGGGAAGCATTACTTTTGTTTAGTTTTTCACTTGCCTTAAGGTGAGGTGAAACTCTGCTGAAGTAAAGCCAACATTTTTCATCCCCATTTTGATCTACTTCCCTCACGTTCTTTTGACACTTTGTTGATCAAAAGAAGAGTGACTACCTTTGCGTTATCAATTGATTGTTTCTGCCACTTTTTTGTCCATTTACGCCCATCCATGTTTGCGGCTGGGTAAGTTAAACATCTAAAGTGTGTGGAGATGTATTCATATCATTGGTGGCCTTTGTGATCTTGATACCCACATCAGGATCGTCATCATAGTTAGGCGTGGTTCATCATCTTGAACTTCCTTGGAAAGGTTACCTTGTTTATATCGTATCACTACAATTTTGGTATTTACGTCTTGTTTCTTGTAAACTTGACCTAAATATCTGTATTGTAAGGTTACGCTATACACATTTTAACAATTCTTAGTTATACTATAAGCTTTTAGTTTGATTCCATTACTACCTCAATTTTGAAAAGTGCTACGTGTTACCACTTGTGTGTGTTATATCAATATCATCTTGATATCAATACCTTACTTTCTCACAAAGTTTGGTTAACATATCTTGGTGACATTGTTGTGTCACTCACAAATTGTAACTGGAACTTTTTGGGATATAGGTATTAATTGAATTTGAGCTTGCTTCTAGTATACCTTGTTAGGAGGTCACATTAACTTCTTGTATTTACTTACGTCTTGTTCATTCCCTTGAACTTGACATAAGTAGGGACATCTTGTTAATTATCTTACGACACCAACTACCTTTTTGAAACAAACCTAGGAAGTACTTCATTCGATTGATAGGCTTAGGTACCAAACATTGTGTCACTATTGACTTATCACTCTATCACATTGGTACTTTAACATTTATACTCATTCATATTCTTGACATTCTTTTTGCATTTCACTTAGGTGTGATCACAAATTTTTGAACACATTTACAACATACCTTGGTGAAACTGTTGCACATCATGGCTCCTAAAACATGATTAGGGCTCAAAAATCAAACATTCGAAAGCACAACAAGTGCAAACTTGGGAAGCCTCAAACAAACAAGGGTCAAACCCTTTTATTGGTCATGATCTTGGGCCTTTATTTTCCATAGAAAAAGAGATAGAAGACATGATAGATCATAGTGGTGATGAATTGGAATCCCCACATGTGGAGTTTGACTTCGACCCCACCTTATTAGATGAATTCCTTTTTAGAAACAAGGATAGGGTGTTGGCATGAGTTGTAGAATTGGGAGCCAAAATGCCCACTGAACATGAAACAATCCCACCTACAAATAATGCTAATGACGAGGAGCGACCTCTTATCAACATGGATGATATTTTAACACATGGACATGCTTCTACCTCCAACATGGGAAATGATAATGTAGTGGGATATAAAATACCTTTCATTAAAGTGCCACGTAAAATCAGGTTAGGACACAAGAATGTTGAAGAACCTCCACAACATGAATAAGAAGAGGAACCTTTGGAAGAAGAAGTCACTATTCAACAACAAATTAGTAACCTTAGTCAACAATTAGCCTTGTTAACCTCTCATGTACAAAAAGAAACAAACAAGAATGTCCAAAAGACAAAGCCTAAGGTCATAGGGAAAATCAAGGAGAAGACAATATGGAGCATCATCGTGTATATATCCCTACTTCTCCCACTAAAGAACAATTACTCACACAAGAAGTACAATCTATGAAAGTGACACTCGCAAGCCTTCAAGAGAGAAATGTGGGGAGCATCAGAAAATATCAATATGAAGAACTATGTCCCCATCCATTTGACAAAGCTATGACACTTCAACCCTTCCCTAAAAAATTCGACATGCCGAAATTTGACAAATATAGAGGAAAGGGAGACCCATGAGATCATGTAAAGGATTTCTATATGGCATGTCAAGAGGTGTCCTATAGTGATAATTACCTCATACGACTCTTTCCCAAGAGTCTAGGAGGCCAAGCCTTGGAGTGGTTTACTCGTTTACCTTGGGGGTCTATTTTTACCTGGCCAGAACTGGTAGAGAGGTTTGTGCATCACTTCTCATACAATATAGAAAGTGATATCACCATGGCAGACTTATGTGGCACCAAACAACATCCTAACAAGACATTCACCAACTTCCTACAATGGTGGAGAGGGATAGCCAGTCACTTCCCTTGCACATTCCCTGAAAAATAGCTGGTAAGTATCTTTGTGCCCAATCTAAATCCAGACATCACTTTCCACCTTCAAATGCATTGTGTTCACACTTTTGAGGAGGTCATTGAAAAGGGTGTTCAAATAGAGAAAGCCCTTATTGCCAAAGGAACTCTTAAGTCACAATCTAAGGATAACCAAAGTGTTAAACCTATGCAGAGAAGCTGAAAATATTCAACAAAAACAAGAACGTGGTGGGAGACGGGATCACAGATTCCAAACACATGCAAACGGTTCAAACTGGTCAACCTTTTAAACTGACCAAAGGACCTATTCAACCACCACCTAAATGGAGAATGTTCACTCCTCTCAATGAGCCTTTGTCAGTCATATTGAAACAATTGGATGCAGCTCACATGGTGACTTATCCCATGACACAACCCTTTGATGACAATGCTCCAAAACCATCATGGTACAAAGAGCATGACTATTGTGAATTACATCATGTCAAGGGACACAAAATAGAAAAATGTCTATGACTTCATCACTACATCCAAGACCTCATCGACAATGGGGAGATAGAAGTGGACAACCCAGAAAAAACTCAGACACCCAATGAAAAGATGGGGATATACAAAGAACCATTCCCCAAACATGGTAAGTTAGCGGAGCCAAAGCGGATCGAGGAGAGTCATCCCAGAGTTATAAAGCAACAAATTATCTATATACCAAGAAAGACAATAATCATTATGATTCACTCATTGGATGTATTCACTCTCCTAGTGACCATGTGAACACCATTCAAATCAAGGGAAAGGATTGTGCTACAGTAACAAGGCATGCCCACCTCATGATTCCTGAACCCTCTCCATCAACCCCACAAAATGGTAGGTACAACCTCTTAGAACAACTTGAGAAGACATCTGCCAAGATTTCAATCTTGGATCTTCTTAAGATATCAAATGTACATAAAGACATTTTGTACCAAACTCTTCAGGGGTCAGGAGTGCCACTAGAAGTAGATCCTACACATCTTTAGGCTGCGGTAGCAAACATTGTACCAACTGAGCACATTTCCTTTAATCATAGGGAAATCCCTACTGAAAATCCAATGCATAATCTCCCCTTGTATATTGAGGTATTCATTACCCACCGAAAGATAAAATGGGTGCTTGTGGACAACGGATCCAGATTGAATATATGCACATTGAAATTAGTTAATTAATTAGGACATACCAAAGAATACCTCAAGTCAAACATCATTACCATAACCACTTACGACAACATGGAAAGAGAGTCAGCTGGCACAATCACATTACCCATGGAAGTCAGACCCACTTGTCATCACACAAAGTTTCATGTCCTGGACTTGGAACTCCCATACAATATGCTTCTAGGCCGACCATGGATTCATGCCATGCAGACCGTGCCATCAACATTCCATCAATGCATCAAAATGAAACATGAGGGACACACTATCATGATACAAGGAGATTCAGAGCCCTTCACTCACTGTAGAGCTCTCAATAGTTTTGCACGTAAGGGTACCTATACGTGTCCCTCTGCTGATATAGTTGTTCCTCTTCAATCTGAAGCCATGGAGTCCTGAGTAGATTCAGATTCCCTCAGTTCTTGTGCCCGTGGTGCCTCTACATCAACTTCTCCTTTTGATTCATGGGAGATGAGGGTTCTAGAATACAGCTGTGGAGAATATAATGTGCAACAAGCCCTTTTAGTTTCAGACCTCTCATTGTCACCTAAAACTAGAGGTCAACCCAACTATCATTTCAGACGGCCTAGAGATGAGAAAACTATTGGGTCATTTTTACCTGGAGGCTTGCTAATTGAAGAGAAATTGTTGGATCCACCTATGACTTGGGTCCCAGAAGATACTCAACCAACTTGCTACCAAACCCCTGAGTATGAGAAATCTAGCCGAATGATGTATTCCATGGGCTACAAAGGTCTAGGATGTGGAAGGAATGAGCAAGGACAGTGAGAACCAGTTCCTCTCCCACATTTTAAAATAGAAAGGTATGGCATTGGAATTCACCCTTATGGGGCACATCCCAATGACCAATATTCTACCTGCTCTGAATGTGAAGATAGATCCTACTATTTACACAACGATACAGATTCCCATTGTAGCCAATACAAAGATCTTGCCTCCACATGAACCTATTCATGAATACCACGTGTCCTCACCATAACCCCTACGGAACCTACACTTGACCTTGTTTACCCTTGCCTTGTTGAATGGGACCAACAACATCATATGTCACTAGATCTATTTGAAAATGATGAAGCTATTGTAGAATTCATGGGCATTTGGGATACAATCCCCATTGGAGATCACAAAAAGGGCTTCTATATTGACTTAGATACCTGTGCCTACTTTGGAGAGGAAGTTGAGCTTCATGGTCAGAAAAATTTAAGAAAAAGTGAGGGAAAAAGTTCCAATGAAAAGCCTCAGAAAAATTCAAAGTCCAAGTCACACAGTGAAAACCTCTTTGAGGCGCTGGCAGACAAACAGATACAAAAATCAAAGGACAATAAAAGTGACCACGCCAAGGATGAAAATATCATGGAGACATCCTTGGATGAAGATCTCAACCTTCCTCCCGATCCTACGCATATGGAGGATTTGTCAAAGTTACTGGTAGAAGAGACTATTGATGTAAACATTGGCACAAAAGATGACCCAAAAATAGTCAAGTTGGGAGCTTCACTCTCAGCACGGGAATAGAAAACATTCACCATGTTGCTACGGGAATTTATAGATGTGTTCACATGGTCCTATAAGGATATGCCAGGCTTGGATCCAACTTTGGTCATGCACAACTTAGTTGTACATGTAGATGCTAAGCCTATTAAGAAAAAGCTCAGAAAGATGCACCCAAGGGTGGCTCTCCTAGGTTAAGAAAGAATTATAAAGATAGCTTGCAGAAGGATTCATTCAACCCATTGATTACTCTGAATGGATATCCAATATCATTCCTGTCCAGAAAAATCCTGTTGGGATCAGAATCTACACAGATTTTAGAGACATAAATAAGGCATGCCCTAAGGATGATTTTCCATTACCAAATATTGATATGATTGTGGATTCAACTGTAGGATATGAAATGCTATCTCTTATGGATGGATTTTCAGGCTACAATCAAATCAAGATAGCTGATGAAGATCAACACAAGATGGATTTTACAACTCCTTGGGGTACCTTCTGTTATCAGGTAATGTCATTTGGTCTTAAAAACATAGGAGCTACCTATCAAAGGGAAATGACAGTAATTTTCCATGATATGATCCATGATATCATGGAAGACTATGTGGATGATATCCTTGGGAAATCTAAGATGAGGGAGGACCACCCTGCTATTTTGTGGCATATCTTTGAATGCCTATGAGAGTACAAGGTCCATCTGAACCCAAAGAAATGTGTGTTTGGCATGCTATCAGGAAAATTTCTTGGTTTCATTGTATCAAGAAGGGGAATTGAGGTAGACCCTACTAAAGTGTCTGCTATTACTGAGATGCCTCCTCCAAAAAACATTAAGAAACTACACAGCTTGTAGGGAAAAATACAGGCTATTCACCACTTCATCTCCCAACTTGTCGATAAGTGTCATTCGTTCACTCACCTACTTAAAAAGGATGTTGCCTTTATCTAGGGACCAGAGCAACAACAGGCCTTCACCCTGCTTAAGAAATACTTGGCCAATCCACCTGTCCTCATGCCTCTAACTCCTGGTGAGCCACTCCTACTTTATATCTCTACTACTCAATTTGTTATTGGTGCGTTGCTTGCCCAATATGACCTTGGTCACAAATAAAAAGTGGTATACTATCTCAGTCACACTCTCATCTCTTATGAGCTCAACTATCCCCAAATCAAAAAATCTTGTTTGGATGTAGTTTTTACCTTTCAAAAACTTTGTCATTATCTGTTAAATACCAAAACCAAGCTTATATCAAAAGTTGACCCGCTTAAATACTTACTGTCTAAACCCACCCTTACCGGTAGAATGGCTAATTGGATCATTCTGCTAAGTGAATTTGACATCGAATTTGTGCACCAAATGTCGGTCAAGGGACAAGTACTTGCTGATCAATTAGCAGAAGCACCTTTACAAGGAACTGAACCTATGAATCTGGATCTGCCAGATGCCTCATTACTGTACATTGAAGAATCTTCATGTGGAAGGTACACTTTGATGGATATTTTACTTTTCATGGTTCAGGGGTAGGTGTGGTCCTCATTACTCCTTCTGGACCCCATACCTCAGGATTTTTGCCTTGGTTTTCCTTGCATGAAAAATATCACAGAGTATGAGGCACTCATCACTGGGATGAAGCTCGCCATCAAATGGGACATTCATCATGTTAAGATTGTTGGTGACTCACAGTTAATCATCAAGCAAGTCAATGATGAGTACAAAGTTAAGGATGAGAAACTCATCCCTTACAAGAAGCTGGTAGAAACTTTGAAAGAGTATTTTGTGTGCATCACATTTGAACAGATTCCAAGAGCACAAAATAGATCTGCAGATGCTATGGAAACCATAGGTTCTATGCTCTGCATTCCACCAGAAAGTAATGATATGCCATTCTTTGTGGAAAATCTACGCCAGCCTGCATATGACATGCCAGAATCCTGTCTGGCTTGTGATGTTGTTGGTCCCAATTCCCCATGGTATGAGCCCATCTTCACCTACCTTAAAGACAACACATTCCCTCCCGACATCTCCCATGTTCTGAGAAAAAAAACCTATTTCACCAAATAGCCCACTATACCCTTTTAGGAGGTACACTCTATCATCGTGGCTACGATGGGAATCTGTTACGTTGTCTCGATATGACAGAGTCAGTCCAAGTGATTAAAGAGGTGCATGAAGGGGTGTGTGGGGCCCATACTAATGGAATGGTTCTAGCCAAAAAATTGTTGAGAGTGGGCTACTATTGGCCTACCATGGAAACTGACTGCTACAACTATGTAAGGAAGTGTGTACTTTGTCAGAAGTATGGAAATTTCATCCATGCTCCATCACAGCCATTGCAACCCATCACCACCCCATGGCCATTTTCTAAATGGGGACTTGATTTAATAGGGAAGCTTACCCCTACTTCATCTGATGGCCACACCCACATCATTACAGCTACTGAATACTTTACCAAGTGGGTGGAAGCTGTCCCTTTGACCTATGTAACAGGTGCTCAGATTTCCAAGTTCATCATGAATCATCTTATTTTCCAGTATGGCATTCCTGCAGCCATTGTTACTGATAACAGAAAATCATTCAAGAATAAAACCATAAAGGATCTCTGTCATCAGTTTCAAATAAGGTTAAAATGGTCTACACCATATTATCCCCAAGGCAATGGACAGGCTGAGGCCACTAATAAGACTTTGGTTCAAATCATGGAGAAGATGGTAAGTAAGACAGGTCGTAATTGGCATTTGTAAATCCACCCAGCTCTTTGGGCTTACAGGACCTCTATTCATACCCCTACTAGTGCGACACCATATTCCCTGGTATTTGGAATGGAATCTATCATCCCGTTAGAAATTGAGCTTCCTTCCCTAAGAATCTCTCTTAGGGATTATCTGGACAAGGATGAAGATTACCGAGTGGCTAGACTGACAGAGTTAGAACTCCTGGATGAGAAGCACATCCATGCCCTAAATCATCTTAAAGTGTATCAGAATAGAGTTTCTCACAATTACAACAAAAGAATCATACCTCATCAGTTTGAGGTTGGTGATTTGGTCATGAAGGAAAATCAGTTCAACACAAGGGAAGAACGAGAGAAGAAAGGAAAGTTTGAACCACATTGGTTAGGACCTTATGTTATCATGGCCAAGTATGGCACAGGAGCATACAAACTTTCCCACCCCAATGGTGATGAGCTCCATGAGCCCATGAATGCCATGCACCTTAAGTGGTTCTATGCTTAAACATGGTGCAAAAATCAGAAAAGCAAACCAAAAACAGGGTAAAAATAATCAAAATACAAAAAAAAAGAGAAAATGAAAAAGAGAAAACAGGTCATCCATAAGTGAAAACCACGCAATTGTGGCACTTTGGATAGGTCCTTGGGTGAAAACCGGTTTTCGGCACCTTGGGAGGATTCGTTGTTCACAAGCATCTTGCATCTGGAGGGTACTTTTACTTAGCCTAGGGCTAGTTCCGCATCTGCCTCTGAGATTCCCTTTGAGCCTAATCTTGTCAAGCCTTGATCCAGCTTTTTCTCCTATTGTTAGTCTATGAAGGCATGGTCTTTGTCTATTCCCCATCTCACGTTGGGGGCACTTCTGCGACTTCACCTTCCTGTTTATAAGCACATGGCATTTTCCCTTGTATATTCCCCATCTAACACTGGGGGCATCCATGCTTTCTTGGTTACTTGTGCATAGCTCAAATATGTTAAAAAAACACAAAAAAATTCAAAAATGTTAGAAAATTAGAACAATAGAAAATTGTTTCACAGAAAATCAAAACAATAGAAAATTGTTTCACAAAACAATCAAAACAATAGAAAATTGTTTCACAAAACTCAAACAATAGAAAATTGTTTCACAAAACAATCTTACAAAAACATTCACTTTAGTTTACTTTCTTTATCTTGTTTCTTGCTTTGCTTGTTTGCTTGTATAGTTGCTTCATGTTTGTACATTTGTATAGTTTGTTGCTTAGACATACTTTGTTAGGATTCATCTTTTCTTGTTTAGATCAGATTTATTCTTGCTTGTGCATATTGAAGTGTGTTTTTGCATGCTGGTGAATCATGGTACATTGTTGTGTTGGTTCATTATGTTCTTTGTTAGCATTTGATTGTGTTTTCCTGTTGCATGTGCATCATTTTGTTATCACATCATCATATTTCCATCAATATCATCACATCTAACATCATCTATACATCATATATCAAGAAAAAGCTAAGTATACATCATACATGAATGCTAAGCTAATCATCACATATCGTATCATCAAATGGGGGCAAGAGGGATCACAAATATCAAAATCTATCCCCCCCACACCCATATCATCATGTCATCCCATCCACTAAATCTAGCACATCACATGAGAAAATACATTTGATATACTCTACAGATCTATCATCTAAAAATCAAAGCACATATGATACATCAAACATCAAGATACATATGCATGCAAATGTAATCAAAACAACAATAACATCCATCATTTCATAACACATGTATCAGGTCCAAAAAATGACCATCTCTATATACATGTGTGTGTATATATGTGTCATATACTATATACATACATGTGTGTGGTATATCTGTATCAAAAATAGATATACATCACTGCTATACATCAAAAATTCCTTCATCTGAGGCGTACAAAAAGGATGATATAAATCGATCAAAGACTACAACTTCCTTCATCAGAGGCATATGTCAAAACTACTATACATAAAGAATGTTGTACATCAAGCACAAGATGCTCATAGCCTTCATCAAGAGGCACATGTATCAATACAATATGGATCAAGGGTGACTCGAGCCCTCAGATGGGCTGGCTGGTCTATCCCATGGTGGAGGCATAGCATGAGCACCACTCGGTCCTACAGGCTACCCCCATGGCTGCTCCACTGAGGCCTGAGGCCTCTCTGACCTCGTCACTCTACTCAACTGCTGGCTATAAGAAGGTGCCCACCACTCAGCTGGAACTACCTCATAATATAATGATCTATAATAGGATGCTCTACCCTCTGCTGTAGCTAGATCTCTGTGAGTCTGGGATGTCACCACTGTGCCATCTGTGTGTCAGAAGGATGCTATCTCTACTGATACTCAGGAAAGCTCAGCCTGACCCATGACTCACTCTACTCTCAGCCTATCTCTCTCCAGTATCACAGGCTATAGTTGAGCCTATGTCTATTGATATAGGCTCGTCACCTGAGCCATCTATGTTGCCATCTACCATATCTACTGGAAATGAATGACACCATCACCTCCCTGGCTAGCCTGGGCCCAAGCCTGATCCCGCTCTACTGTCACTGCCAAAGTCTGAGCTCGGGCCTGGTCTCTCTCTACTATAGCCTATTGTAGCTGCTGCTGTAAGGTGGCTATCTATACCACTGGCTACACCATAGGGGCCTGTCCCTATGCCTACCCCTGTACCAGTCTAGAGGCTTGTCCCTGCTCTCATAATCTAAGCCTAGGAACCTGTGCATGTGCCTGTACTAGTCCCTGCTACCTCGATCCCTGCACCTGTGTTGCACCCTACCCGTCATGTGGAAGCCCATCAAATGGATCATCTAGGTCATGGGCTACTGCATCCTCCCTCTCATCACCATTGTAAGGGAGCTCTGGTGGTGGCCAAGTGCCTACTGCCCATGCCTCATCTAGAATAGTCAAACACCGAGGTAAAATAGTGGCATACCAATCCATGTAATCGACAGTGGTACCTGGATCTCTGATCTATCAGGATGGGTCCCATGCCTGTGGTACCACCTGTAAAAACTAGCCCTGGCTCGAGCCACCTGTATGCGTGGCCCCATAGTCTACCTCTTTGCATCTCGGTGGGCATACCAAAAATCTGGCTGTGGAACCCCCTGCACCCTACCCAGCTGTCGCTGACATCGGTCTACTCTGTATAACTCTATGATGTAACTACGGCTACCTAGAAGGAAGTGCTCCACCACACAAACACTGAGCTCTGCTCCATCCTCTGGCCACTGTATGTGCCTGTAAGGCCTCCATATAATGTCTCTATCTAGTAGCTCATCAAACTCTCATCGATAATGATATAAGCTACCTAGGTGCCCTCGTATGTCGTCACCTACAGAAACCCAAGCCATGTATGTCGGCTCCTCTAGGACTCAGACATGTAATGCACCTATAGGATGCCCAATAGCTATGTGGTCCCAAGACCAAATCTGTAGTAAAGAAGCTAGCCCCACCATCTTCTGACGGTGGTATGTAATCAGGTGCAAGTCCCAGTATAGATGTGCCAGTATGCACTGGCCCCAACAATAGCACTCACCACTGAAAATCCCATGAACCAATGTCATCAGACCCATAGGGAAGGATGTCCCAGTCTTATCAGTGAGAAAAACCCACTGATAAGTGACATCACATATAGTGGCCCCCGGTGTAATGTCAGATCAGCTATACACTCGTGTAATGAAATTGTCATGCCATCATGGGGTATCTCATCATGGTCAAACAAGGTCACTGACCGCTGCCCTGATCCACCCAAGGTCACTTGTGTACTCGATCATGAGCCTATGATAGTACACAGAGAATCATCCATACATCCTTCAGAGTAACTGTCATCTCTCCGGTCAGGAGCCTAAAGCATTAGCTCTCGCTGTGCCACCACTCAGTCAATGCGGTCAGTAGACCATGATCCAATGTGATAGAAGGCATCTGGATATGGGGCCTAGACCCACCACCTCTAAAAGTATCGCCACCATGCACCGATCTCATTGGCGCATGCTCCCCTCTAGCTCTACTATGCGCGTATGTCACTCTCACATCTATAGCATGGGAAACCGTCTCTGTAAAATCATTCCATTTGTCAGCTACTAACATTTCTTCTAAGTTCTACCTATCATTCTTTAGGGTTAACCCAAAAATCCTAATTTTCTTCTAAGTGTCATCATTTTTGGCATTTTTCTATCTCTCCTTCATCTACTCCATGTTCCTACATGCACCCTTTAGGGCAATGTGCCCATGGCATGTGTGCCCTCCTTTTGCACATGCATGTGTGCACATCCACCTATGGATGCTTGCACCATCTTCATGCCTATGCATGCGCGCATACATGTGTGCACTATGTGTGTGCTCTATCATGTTGGTGCTTGTGCATGTGTGCGCACATGTGTTTTTGTGTGTGCGTTATTATGTGGACGTATACATGTGCGCGTATACGTCTCTTGGTGCCTGTGCATGCGCACATACACTCCAAGGGTGCCTACGCCACCATTAGGGCACCTGCGCCCCCGTGCATGCACAACCCTACCCTAATTTCCTACTTCTAGCATTAATTACGAGCATTAATTACAAAATTAACAAAGAGGGTTAGGTTACTCACAAAGATGCCATCATCTGCTTGTCGGTCATACCCTTGAACTATGTCTGCTTCATCTCAAGTGTCTCATGCTCTCACCACCATCCTCGTCACTGTTAGAGTCTCACGGTAAAAACTCGGCAGCAGTCGGTAACAAATGAATTGGTCGCGGTGATTTACCCCCCCGGGTGGGGTATATCAAGCCATTTTTCACCGGCCGTGATGCCTGGAGGCTTGTTTTGACTGTCATTTTCTCTTCTATTCACCTTCAAATAATTATTTTTCTTTCATTTTTCATCATGCTGGGGCATTTGTTTCTGCCTAGTACCCCTTTCTTCTCACTAGGACAATTTTTATTTCTCCTAGGGAATTTTTCTTCTTATACACACTCTATCAAATAATTATTTTTATTAAATAATTATTTTATTAATTTTTCTATTATACAGGGACATTATTTGTCACGTGTCTCTTCTTCTTCCCCCTGGGGCATTTTCTTTTGCATCTAGGCACTTCATTCTGATTCTTCTATTTTCTTCTACACATCCACTTTCCACCACATTTTAGACAACACAAAAACAATATATATATATATATATATATATGTATGTATGTATGTATAATATCACACACACTTCAAAATCCAAAAACAAGGCAAAATTCTCCACAAAATCCTAAAAATTAGAAAACCTACAAAAATAGGTAACCCACTTATTGCGGCTGAAACTTGTGTCTTGCGCATGGTATTCTTTCCGTATCCTACTGGTTTGTTTCACATCTTCACCGATCAACATGACTTGTGGATCGCCAGATTCACAACCATTCACAAAGCTAGCTGCTTGCTTCATCTGTACTCTGGGGCACATCTCATTTCCTGGTGTTGTTTCGTTGTGCACAAAGCTTTCTCCTTGGACCCAGTGTCCATTATCATTTCCCCTTGCATGTATCCTTGCTCGGGGCATCATTTTTAACCCTTGTCATCAATCACGAACATGTGGAACTCTTCAGCTTGATAACAAAACATTTGTACAACTGTCTTGACCATTGTTGGGTTGGATATGTGTGTTCGTACTTGTTTTCCCTGTTAAATGAGCTTGTTTCCTTCTCATATTGCATTGCATTTTGTATGTTGCATGGAGTTGGTGTTTTCAGCAATGGACAATTGTTTGTAGTATGGATTTTCATGTCATTCTACTTTTGTCGTATGCTTATATTTTTAATAAGGACCGATGACGTAGATCTTTTGGCAATATGATAACACTGAAGTTGTCCCAATGCAAAGGATGAAAGCTAGTTCTTCTCTCTACTTCTCCATATTTCTTCTACATCACCCTCCTATCAACACTATTCTTCTACTTCACCTGGGGCATCCTGCTCCTCTCCTTTCTTCTATCCATTTCTCACCTTTTTCGATCGTCGATCATCTTCCTTCATCACCCCATCGACACTCGAGGGGGCATCTCTCACTTCTACTAATTTTTCTTCTACCCCTTCAAAATTTTATCCATCTACTATCTTTGAAGTGGTGTCACTTACGCCACCCCAAAGAGGGGCAAATGTAGACACCTATAATTTAGCCTGAACAATTTAAATACTTAAATTGTGCTAATTATCCCCTTTCCCACAAATTGGTGACATATCATCAATAATGCTCATCTTCTCTTCTATCATCGTTAATTAATTACAATAAGTAATTAATTAAGTCTTCTATTCAACAAATACCCTAATTAACGACCTTCCGTTAATTAATCCTTCCTTCTATCTAAACTAATTAATTATTATTAATTAATTAGCTTCCCCTTTCATTAAACCAATAAATCATTATTTAGTTGATTTAATCCCCTTCTATAGTCTAAATCATGCTAATATTCCTCTAAAAAGCTTTTATAAGCTTGCACATCTATTAATTAATCATCTTGGTTAATTAATAAACCCCCTTTATCCACATGAGTCACTAAAGGACAAGCTAAACTCTCCTAAAGTTAACTCAACCCTTTCTAAACCCCCCTTATCCACAACTAACTCAACATCTCTATTATCCCACATGCAAAGGGATGTAGAGATTGCTTTATCCATTGGGCTATATAAAGAGCCCTCCTCCTACCTTTACACTTACACCTAATTCTTGAGAAACAAAAGAAAGCATATAGTACATACACTATAAGCCTTTTGTCATCCTTAAGCATTTCACCATTGGAAGAGCTAAGCCTCATTCTTGCATTTCATCCATTTAAGCTTTTGGGTCATATGGAAATAATCAAAGTGGTCTTGTAGCCATGCTTTGATGAGCTTCCATTCCTAATCCCTTAAAAATCAAACAATCAACTTTGATTGCCATGAATCTACCTAGGTTCAATTTAGTTGTTTTGGTAATCTAAAGAGTAGAGGTTTTAATAATTAACATGTTAGTTTGATTTCCATTTCAAAGTTATGATGCAATAATGTTGTTATTTAATCTTGCTTAGCTCTTAACATGATGGTGTTTAGATTTTGATTTAACTTTGTTATTAAGACTACTAGGTGTTAGTTTTAATTTTCTTAACTTAGTTAAACAAAACCATGCACACAGTGCCATAAGCATAAAGGATAAATTTATTTGAATAATTTGGGTTGATGAGTGTTGGCATGCAAACAATCTCTTGCTTGATTTTATTAAAGCTTTCCTTTCCTTCTGTTGTCCATATGAAATTTATGTCCTTCTTGAGCATCAGGGTGATGGGTCGAACCAGCCTGCAAAGTTAGGAATAAAATGCCTAACAAAATTTAACTTACCATTGAAGGACTGCAAGGTCTTTTTGTTCGCCGATAAGGAAGGAGATAGGATGGTTAAAACACACTTAGGATTGATTGTGATGTCATCTTTTGAAACCACATGACCCAAGAACTTGTCATGTGCCACTGCAAAATTACACTTCTTGGGGTTAAGAGATACCCCATACCTTTTGGAATCTCTCAAAGACTTTCTCCAGGTGTGCCATGTGATCAATTCTCTACTTTGAGAAGATTGTAATGTCATCAAGGTAAACCAATATGAAATCAATGATGTAACCTTTGAAGGCAATGCCCATGGCGCACTGAAATGTTGCGCCTACGTTTAACAGAACGAAGGGCATTTTATGATACACATATGCTCCCCACTTGGTTGTAAACGTCGTTTTGAATTGATCCTCTTCCTTGACTAGGATCTGATTGAAGCCAGAGTATCTGTCTAGCATTGAGAATATTTACGTGCCAACCACAGTCTGCAGAATCTGCTCCATACAAGGAAAAGGATAATTATCCTTTAGAGATGCCTTGTTCAAATCTTTGAAATCAACACAAAGCCTAATTTCACCATTCTTCTTTCACACTGGAACTATATTCATGACCCAGGAAGAGTACTTGATGGGAAAAATAATCTTCACATCAATGAGTTTGGATAACTCCTTTCTCATGAGGGGCTCTATCTTAGGATTGACTGGTCACTACTTTTGTTTGACGGGATTGATACCAGGATCAAGGTCAATGGAGTGTTGGGCAACACTTGGATCAAAACCTTTGAGATATTCATACTTCCATGAGAAGATATCACTGTATTTTTTACATAGAGAGATGAAGGCTTGCTTTTTATCGTGTGTGTAAGCTTTACTGAGTATCAACTCCTTTCCGTGCACAATAGTGACTGGGGAACAATCTTCTCGTGTCGTGTGCATATACCTATCTTCATCCTTGAACTCGTCATCAGGGATAAACATTTTTTCTAAGGTGACCATCCCTTTAGGCAGCTAATTTGACTTCAGTTGAATCACTTGGTCACCATAGTTGTCATATAAGTGAGCTTGCATGCTTAGTGAGAAATCAACTTCATTCTTAATGAACTGGAGGATCTACACGTCACTTTTAAACACTTGTTAGCTAGTGTTGTTATCTGGGATGGATGTTCTAATCACTATCTTAATGTGTTGAGTGTTTCCTTCAAAAAAGTCCTCAGTAAGAGAGAACTACGAACCAAGCGTTGCCATCTGGTCAACTTCCTTATTCATTTTGCATGGCACCACCTGCATATTTCGAGCATCAAAGCTCTCAAGGAGGTCCCAAACTCTCTATTTATAAGCTTTGAGAAGCTTATTCTTTGTCATGCACTTGTGAGTGACTTGGTAGATAACCAATTCCATGTCCTCAAAGATCTACAATGCCTTAATCTTCTTCTTT
Organism: Taxus chinensis; assembly: GCA_019776745.2. Lineage (NCBI taxonomy): Eukaryota > Viridiplantae > Streptophyta > Pinopsida > Cupressales > Taxaceae > Taxus > Taxus chinensis. Next base: position 394,054,307 of record CM034151.1, on the reverse strand, counting down.
TCAGCAATAAGCAAACCATGCACCAACACCTCATACTCTGTCATATTGTTAGAACATGTAAACTGAAACCTGTGTGCGAATAAGAATTTCTCATCCATAGGGGAAATGAGAATGAATCCTGTTCCCGTGCCATTTTTGCTTCTGGATCCATAAAAGTATAACTTCCATAGACCATGGTTCTCTTCACTTTGCTTGAGCGCACGTGACAACACAACTTCTTCTTCAAGAATGCAGTAAGTACCCAACCTAGTTTCATAAGCTTCCAGCTCTTAAGCATATGGGTCAAATTTATGGTGCCTCTCCGCCCACTCATCTAGCATAAGGTCAGGTATAGGAGGAGGAACAAGCTGTTTTTTAGAAACTCAGTCTTGACTTTCTTGGATTAAATAGTTAGCTTGGAGAGGGGATGGGACATATAACTCTACATGATAAGAATATATTGGCTCAACTTGTATGGTAAACCGGGTACCATACCTTGTCTTGAGTAACATATGGGTCCAATCAGAAGACAAGTAACCACCCACTTTAGCAGTAAAATCTCTTGACAAACATAAGGTAAACAAAGGGGGAAAATCAATGATTGACATGTCTTGAGTTATTGTCAGACCTAGACATGCATGGAGGGTTAACTCAAGATCCTTGATGATTCCCATAGTAGTGATAGTTGAACCATCAAGTTGTAGGACTCCTTTTGTCAAGGGGCTATACTTAAGACCTAAGACATCAACAATTTTCTTAGGCATGATAGAAGTAATAGCACCTGATTCAATCATGCATTTAAGGACAAAATGTTTTCCTATGATCAAAGACATATAGAAGGGTGGGGTTTTAATGATTTTAGTTACTTGCTTCTCCTCTTCTTGTCAAATGTTGATAGAAGCGTGTGACTTCTGTATAACTAGATTGGTGTGTAGGAGTTGCATCAGAGCTTCATGCAACAAGTCACGCTGAGATGGAATAGTGAGTGCATCCCACATTGTGACATTTATGTTTGTTTTCTTCATCTGGTCAACAATGTTGAATGGAAGACCCACTGGCTTGTGCATTTGAGGTACAACAACGTCCTTTCTTGATTTTTCAGGTGCAATGGAAGGATCCTTAGCTGGTGTAGAGGCTTGACCTACCAAAGGAGGGGCACATGTCACTTTAGGAGAATATTTACGTAGAGCCTTGCATGTAGGAACTTGAGTGCTTTTACCACTAGATGCCTTAGCTACCTATTTTTATTTTTGAGGATCGACCTGTGTTGCTGGAATTGTGATCTACACATTGGACTTGAGCATTCTCTTTGTGTATCTTGTGTTGTCTGTAATTTGGGCACGCGATCTACTTGCATCATCTGCAACTTGGTTGATTGCGCATAGAAGTCTTCAGTGCCAAAGAACATCAAATTATCCTCTGGAGGAGATTGTGGTTTTTCTTGGTTATCTGCTTCAAGTGGGCTTGTTGAAGGCTCATAGATGGAAGCATTCTGGATCATGTAGGCTTGTGCACGTAACATTGGCGCAATGATATTGACTATGAGGCATATTGTAAGGAAAGCACCATTCAGACTCTCACACCATGTTGTTCTGGATTGGGATAAGTGCTTGACTTGTGTTGGGCGTTGGAAGAGGTTGTGCAGGAGGAATAACTTGTAAAGGAAAGTGCACATTAGCTTGCCATATATCATTTTATTATTTTTGTCCGTATCTTTGATTCCCTTATTGATTCCACCAAGGCTGATTGCTCTGGTCTTGTGCCTGATTGGAACTATCTCTGTAGGTTTGCACCTGCTGCTTCTCCAATGATATGACCTTATTAGACATGTTTCTAATCAGGGCCTTCAATTCATCATCTTCTTTTTACAGTGCAGAAGATTAGGATGTAGATGCAACTGGTTGTGTGCTCTGCACTGGAATTGGAGCAATAGAAGGTTGGGACGCTGGAGACATCTTTGGGAAAAAGGGCGCATGAGGCCTAGGAGCCAACTTACCAGCTTGAATGAGACTTTTTTCTTTTTGTATGTAGAAGGTAAGGTTCTACCTCCCATGGATTGAATCATGACTGAAACATCACTATTCAAAGCCCTTAGATAGTACAAGAAATCATGTTGGGTTGTAGGCCTTACCACTTGAGGAATTCTATCCCAAGTCTTCTGGAATTTGATGTTAAAATCAGTCATCTAATCATTGGGCACACACTTTTTTGTAGTCAGTTTCTCCACCAGTGATAGATGATTTGATTTATCTTTAAAGCAATTGCATAGACCTGTTCCAAGCTCATCCCAGGTAGCAATAAATGCAGGTCTTATGACACTGTACCATTGGAGTACTTTACCCTTGAAATAGTCTACAAGCAACATGATAGCTATATCATCATGTGTAATCAGATAGACAAAGCATATATTGGCCACATATTGAATGTGTTCAATAGGGGTGACTTGATTTTATCCTGTGAAGTATGGAATACTCTTGAGCGCGGCTGATGGCATATCATGTTAGGCATTGAGATTGAGCGGGCTTCCACCAGTGAAACATGCAAAGTTCCTTGGAGGAGGAGGTTGAAGTGCCATGGTAGGGAACACTTATCTATTTTGAGGAGGAGTAGACTGTGTGTGGCATGTTGGAGATAGGGATGCGTGCGCAGAAGATATGTTGTGTGTGTTTCTTGGTAAAAGTTAGAGGTATTCAAAGGATCCTTAAGCTGCAACACTCTGTCTGATATGCACTCTTCTCATAAAAGACACTCATGACTACAAAATAAGAGCTTTGGAAATGTTGGGAGTCGGCATATGTGTTGAAATAAGCCTCCAAAGGCTGGAAATACTAAGTTCACAGACTAGAAATTAGCAATATGAAATTTAAGCTTTCATTGCTCATCCCACCGGGCATGCCAAAAAAATTTGGTCATTCAAATGTGCACCCATGTCTCAGATCCAAAAGAACAAAGTTGTTTAAGACAACAATGAAACCATCTCCAAGTTGTGAGACCTTGCAGGCTTGAGACGGATCTCCAGAGAAGGTCGATTCCTCTATCTATTTCTACTACTATTGCTACTCCTAATGTTGAAAGGGAAAACTAAGCTAACAATGCCAAGGTACCAAGGATAGAATGATAACAGAATATAAAACTAATCTAAGTAAGGAGATCACACTAGAAAAATAGGGATGAACACCATCCGTTCTGAGCAAAAATGAAAGGACAAGGCATGAAAGAAGGCTAGTTACGTATAACACAACTAAAACACATTTACTAGATCAGTTTCATGGAACACAACTAAAAATGGAGCTGCAAGGGATGTAGAGAGACATAATAAGCACACAATGTAAAAGAAAGGCAAGAAGAAAGAATACAAAAATTCTTAGGACACAAAATAGTCACAAAATGATGATTCTATTATTTCTATAAATGAACAGAACTATCACAATGGCAAAAGGGGCCGATATCCACATGCATGAGCCATATATAGAGGTATGCGAATCAAAATATAGAAATATGAAGTCCTTAGCAAAGTGCGTAAGGATCAAAAGTGTCCAACGTTAACAATGAGCCCAACTCTTACATATATAGATGAATTTATGGAAGAAGAAGAGACGAAGGAGGGAAAACCTGAATTTGAAATACGATCCCTAACAAGAAGCATTTAATGCCTAAAAATCCTCCTACAAATTTGTCAAATGCATTTTCCCAAGTCTGTTTGGCATGTTGGAGAATGAAGGAGGGTAGATCAGATCAAATTAGGTAGTTGGAGCAATCAAATTTGCTCATTAATGCCCATAAAGATGTTTTCCCATTTCTCACCTACCAGATCCACCAAGAATTTGAATTTTAATATATAGCACTATAGCCTACCTCAACAACTATCAATTGATATTGGGTAGGTGCCGATAAGAGATTTGTGGCAAAAGATATGGATGTCAAAAGATTTTTAGAGTTGTATATGCATGCAAGACACATGACGCGCTTTGATTGGTCGAGAAGATGGCCAAATGTGTAGATGCTTTGTTTTTTTCTGCCACATGTCACTTATTAATTTGTTGCAATGATTCAGAACCCTATTGGCGTGCTTTGATTGGTTGTGTGTGGCACACTCAAGCATGTAAGAGAATGACGTGGCACAAAATGGCACCAAAGAGGGTGAAAAAGTATGAGCGTGGAAGAATGAGGCGCATAAGAAAGATAAAAGGAAGGTGCGTGCAATCACATTGCACACAGAGGAAATGGGGCAAACTGGGTAATAGGAAACATATGGTCATGGTGTAACTATTACAAAGTAATGTGTTGGGGTGCGCAAGAGGGTTAGTGACTTAGCTGATTTAAGCAAGTGCAAGGCACATGCACAAGATGAATAACTGCTAGGATGAAGGAAAATGTGCAGAAGATGCACGCAAGGGAAGAGTGGAACAAATAGAATAAGGAAAATGGAAAGGGGATAAGGGGAAGCACACAAGGGTGTGTGAGGGAACAAAAACTAAGTGAATGTGCCAAGGAGATGACTAAAGTGCACGCAACTTGCAATGAAACTCTCAGAGCCAGAATATGTATGTAAGTTGTCCAAATGACTATGAGAGTTATTTGGATGACAGTAACCTCAACAAAAATATGTAAAATATAATTTTTTTTACAAATTATAGTGTAGACACTAAAATTTGGTATCACCACCCTCCACCCCATGTTCACTCTTTTTTCTTCATGGCCATCTATTCGAATTTCATATTTCCTCCTAAATTCAATTTATCCTACTAATTTATCATTTCCCACCTTTAATCATTTTATTTCATCCATTTGTGTTAATTATTCTTAATTAACTTTAATCCTCATCTCATTACTTTATTCACCCTTAATCATCCCTAATAAATATGATCCTCCATTAAATTTGTTTCCTATCTCTATATTCTTCCATTTTATCATTTCTATGTTCTCAACCACCCCCATTTAATATTTTTATTCACCGCTTGCCTTTATTTACTCATTTCAACCATTCACCTACTCATTTATCTTCCCTATGCATCCTTAACTCGTCCATATCCATCTAAACCCTAATATCACTTCATTTGGGCCTCTTTTCTTTGATTAAGACATCATTCCACCGCCCAATTGGATGTCTCTCTGTAGTTGTTGGTGACTTACCTAGATCGTTGTCAACTCTATAAAGTTGCATTCACCCCTCCTTGTTCAAGGATGTAATTTTGGAGACTCTCATTTTATTGTGATTGTACCTTCATCCTTGTGTGTATTTGCAGCTGCCACAACCATCTTGGAGTCTTCTTGGAGACTTTGTGCCTCCATTATTAGAGTGTTTAGGGAGATCTTTTTCATCTTTGCATGCATTGCATCATTATCATTGTTCTATCATCTATATCAGTTTCTAACATCTTGTGTAGGTTTAGCTATCATTAAGGACTCAAGCTCAATATTCTTTACCATATGCCTTTGTCTGTGGGTCTTCGTTTCAATCCACCTCTTTTTATCCAAGCCTAGTTCATCCCTAGTCACCGATGTCAACCCAATCCCTCCTACATCAATTTTCTTGTTATTTAGATTCACAACCATCTACTTTTTGTTACTATACTTGCCCAGTATCAGATCCATCCATCCTATCTCTCTGTCATGATCCATCCTGATAGCCCCCAGTTGTCATTGACCCAGCCCGGTCGTCGTAGACTCAAGCCATCTTTGCAATATTTTACTTTAGATCTCTAATTTTCTTGCATCCTTTCTGTTTCTCTCTATCTCAGACTCTTCTACAAGTTTCTAATCATCATTCCAACATAGTACCATCTCTAGATATGTCATCATCTACATTTTATATCATTGTTTCAGTCCATCTGCCTTAGTTTCCATCAACTAGCCCTCTGCAACCTCGGATCGTCATCGACCCTTCCAGGTTTGGTTTATTTAGCATCTATTTAGATCAGATATGTACTTTCCTTACATTTCTACATTTCTGTATTTTGTTTATCTCAGATTTACTATGTATTATCTAGATCTTAGCTACATCAAATTTATCAATATCATATTTTATCCATCTTTTATCAAAAAGAGGGTTGATATCCATCCTAGGAAATTCTTGCTTCTCGGCAATGAATTTGTCAGAAAACCCTCTCATCCTATCTACTAATCCAATCTTTGTCTATTGAATTATCTTGATTTGCAGGTCACTTATCCTGCTACAAAGAAGGATCCATCATTTACACTTGTTCATATCGTCGTTATATCTCAAGGTCCATAAACCCTTCATATTCCGAGTTTCTTTATTTTCATTAGTACTAGTTCACTAATTTGGGATGGAAAGAGTAAAATTTTTCCAACATTCTGGCACGCCCAGTGGGACCACCCTTTCGAGGTGAGTCTTGTTATTTGTTTTCATTTTCATTTTATTTATTCCAATTTCTACTAACCTTTCAAGGAAGGAACATGTGTTGGATTGTTCTTGATTGCTTGTTTACGTTACATTGTGGATTACTTAAACTCATTTTTTTTCTTGATTTTTCTCTTTGAAGCTCAGATAAAAAGGAAAAGTGCATTCCAGGTATTCCTCTTTTTCTTCGTTGCTCCTTTTGCACCGTATTTTCTTTTCTTGCTTGTTGATCTCATTAAATCTCCATATTTTGTTTTGGATCTAAAAAGAACCCTTGTCATTCTTGTTTGAGAATCTATTCTAACTAGGAGGTTTAACGCATTGTATACACCATCACACACATCCAAACACACAAACCAACTTACACATTTAAACATCCCTTACCAAGTGAAACTATTGGGATTTCATCACCCAATATGAAATTCGCAATGGTGTTCTGGCCGTGTTATAAACTCTATACATATTTGGGCCTCGCATAACTTCAAGTATATCGAGGAATCCACAGCCAAAAACCACCTGAAACCATCCATAGATTACCATTTCATAGGTTCGTTTTGAGCCCCTTTTACTTATTTTTCACATCTAAATAATCATGATGATAAAAAAATTGTTGCTTGACTTGTTTGTTAATAAACTACATAAAAAAATGTTTGTCTACTTCATGCCTGTTATCAACCCTTCTTGAGACAAGAACACGTAGCAATCCACCTCATCCAATGACATCCCCCCTTTTAATGATCTCTCTCAATAAGCTTTTGAAATTGAGATTACACCGTTGATCTCTAAACCTTGTGTTTCTATGGTCTTGCTTCATGAAGACCATGTCATCCAAAATGATCCTATTACCAAAACCAATTCTTCTAAATAGGCTCCTCCTTCATCTCCTACTCCTTTAAAGACTCTTAGACCCCCTACTATCCCTCATGGATCTGCAGAGTTTCGGGAACTCCTTGATGCTAATCCTATCACCCTTTATGACTACCTATTTTGTAATTCCTCCACAATCCCTCAATCCCATCAACCCACTCAATTGGTGGATCCCATTCCACCCAAATCACCTTATATTAACACTATCCCTACTTCATCTGCTACTATCACTAGTATTCCTTTTCAACCACCTCAACAATCACACTCGCAACATAACACAACCTTACCTCTCATTTCTACTTCACATATCCATGTTAATGTAATCACCTTGCAACCCCAACCATCTAACTAATCTTGAAGCTAAAACTTTGTGGCCTAAGACCACATTTTCATACAAAAAATATGCAATGAACCCATCAACCCATCCATCCTCGTGAAACAATATCCTCCTCATTGAGAACTGCTGAAGTTATTCAAGTTCAATAACAAGGAGTATCCCCAACAAAACCTTTGAGTTTTTAGACATGCATTCTACCTTATCACCCACGATCAAGATCTTATGCTTCACACATTTCCCATGTCATTAATTGGTCTTGCACTAGATTGGTACAACAACATCCCTCAACACTCATTATTCACCTTCACTCAACTGGTGCAATTATTCCTTGAACATTTCCCAATCAACATTGCATGTAAGATTACCATCACCGACCTTTATGCCAGTCGACAATATGACAACAAATCTATTGCATATTTTGTCGCACAATGGCATAACATCATTAATCGATTATCATTTCCCCTTCCATAGACTGAACTCATTGAGCTTTTTTCATGGTCTTATGAGAAGCACTTCTCCCCAACTCTTCAAATTCAATCTTTATAGACCTTTGAAGAGGCATTCACCATGGCTCCTAAACTTGAACTCCGCGCCCTTGAGCAAGGACACCTTAAGCTTAAATCAAACAAGCCCAAAACCGATTTCACCAAATCTTCCACACATAATGATAAATCCAAAAGTACTGCTAATTTCATTGTGGTCAAATCCTCATCCACTTCACATGTGGAGCCTCCACAAAGAGCTCTTAAACAAAACACCAACTACACCCCTCTCAGGGAATCATATAATTCCATATTTGACAAGTTGATGGTGGTCCACCTCATTCAACTTCCCCTATCTGACCTGTTAATGATTCGTGACCAAAACCCATATGGTATCGCGAGGGGAATTACTGTAAATATCATTAATACTAAGGTCATGACATTGAAAGGTGTCATTCCTTGAAAAATTGGGTCCAACAACTTATAAATCAGGGGGACCTTCAAGTAGAAAATCCTAAAACATCACCTAATTAACGCCTTGATGTCCCTAAACAATCATTCCCCAAACATCCATCAACAAATCAATTTCCACCCCTGCATATTATAAACCTAATGCTCACACAATTAACACCTTAAATCAAGAGACTATTTTATTGCCTACATCAACTACCCCATTATCTACAACATATACCTTTTCTTTAGACACTTCTTCTACGACAATAACCTCATCTACATCCACACCTATCTATACACCTATCACATCTAGTCCCTCATCCATTTCTATATCAAATACATCTACTACCACATCTCCACCACCTATATCTATAACTATCCTAACTATACCCACTACCACTACATCCCAATCTATCATATCCAATTCTTCATCAACACCTACCATTCTTACATCTACACCCACTTTCACATCAATCACATCTTCTAACATAAACACAGCTATATCTACATCTTGATTCACACGTATATCTATGATACCCCTTGAAACATTTATGACACAAACACCCACACTTAAGACAACCACGAATGATATCCATGCAAAACCAATCATCTCTACACCACAAAATACCATACCTATATAATCTACAACCCCTTATGATCTTGTCAAACTCATCATCTGAAAATCTCTTCCATCCTCAATATCCACATCTACATCATCTAGTTCTACTTCTACATAAACCCTAGTTGAAATTGTAATAATTCCCACCAAGGGTAGGTCCTCACCTCCCAAGCCTAAGCAAACCAATATTACATCATCACTCTTGGGAGAATCTCCATCCATTTTAGGGCTAGGCCTTCTATCTAAAACACTCATCAGTGATCAACCCAAATCTAAGTAATCTAACCCTCCTAAATTTAATCCTCGTTTAAAATAAATTAAGTTCCAAGTCATCAAAACCAAATCACAGATACCCACTCCTCCTTCCAACTTTAAATTTAAACCAAAGGCCCTCATGAGGCCTTATCAAAATAAACCACCTCTCCTGCCTTCATCTACCAAAACCATTTCATCTTCGACTTCTTCTACCCCCATTGGGTCCTATTCTGAAGTTCTTCAACGCTTACTCTAAACCTTAGTAATCAAACTTCCTCTTATCAAGTCTTTTGATCCACACACTGCAAGACCTCCTTGGTTTGATTCTAATGTTACGTGTACTTATCATCACACCCCTAGGCATGACACTGAACACCGTAAAGCCCTCCAAAATATCATCCATAATTTAATGGTAGAAGATGATCTTATCATCCACAAAGACCACCTTATTCCTCCATTCTCAACCACATTCAAGTCCAATCCCCTAATTGAACCCTCCTCTCCTAAGACATCTAAAATGGGTTGTTCACCTCCTAAGGAATCTAAACTGAATCCTTCACCTAAATCATTTGTTGTAATCCCTTCTCCAATCTCTTTTTCTCATAAAGAGATCCCCCCTCTCTTCATTGACATTATCCACATTACTAATCCTCCTCGCCCTCATGATCCTCAATCGTCTATCCAATCAAATCCTAAAGGTGTCATCACTACCCCTTCTAGTGATACTACCCCATCTCTCTTTACATCTTTTAGCTCATCCTTATTTGCATCTACATTACCTAAGGTGATGTGATATCTCTCACTCGGGGAGAATACACTCCTCTCTCTTAGTCCTCTCACGCCTCCTCCTTCATTCAACTATCCCATGAACATTGATGACATTGTGTCTCTTTACCCTGACTTCTTTAAATCTCCATAATCACTCTAGGATTGGTATACTATTAGGCTAGGTCTCTCCCTCATCTAATTTTTCATCCTATCTAATATCACCTAATTTTATCTAAATCTACTTATCCTTCATCTAATTTACTATCTCATCTTATATAATCCACTTGTATATAATTACACTTCATTCTAAGTCCACATTTGTGGCTATCTTTGCACCTTTTTAGGGGCACTATACTGCATCCTAAGCCCACTTTTTGTGGCAATATTCTTCTCACCATGGATGCATATTTCCTCGCTATTCAAAAGATAGTGCATACCACCTCATCTAATCCCATCTACTCTCACATCTCAAGGAACATGACTTTAACATCGAAGACCTTGTCCTTAAATAAAATCAAAATGTCACTACTCTATTAAGGAGCCAACATATAAGGTTTTCTCCCAACTATATTGGACCTTACTTGATCACTCATAATTACGGGTCTAGGGCCTATTGTTGAGATTCCTTTGATGGTAAACTAGAAATGTAACCTCTTAACACATTACATTTGCAGCCATTCTACTGTTAGCATACCTACCATCATGCACTTAGCCATCCTAGTGGTCATCCCTCCATTATTATCCATTTCATCTTTCATCATAATGATATGGAATTATGTGGTCTACTGTCACTTTCCTATATATATGACCTTGAATATGGGCACCGTAGTTCTACTAATAGCATATCCCTTATGAACAAGTTCTTCCTTCTTGGTGAGATCTCTAGGATCATTACATTCAGTACCCTCTTGTTCACCTATTAGAACCATGCTAAGGGTCCATGGGTGTCACTTGTACATTCATTATCCCTTCCTAAGTGGTCTACCTAGCTATCTCGAGCTCTTCCCCATGAAAAGTCAAAAGCAAACAAACTACTCCCTCAAAGGATGGTTGTTCATAAAAATCATAAAAAGTAAAAAACTATAGACCGATCCCTCGAAGGACAGTTATTATGTATATATTATCTTTGTCAGCTGTATAAATCACAAATCAAAAGTCAAAAAGCATAAAATAAAAATGTATACCACTTCCTTGGAGGATGACTACTCCCTTTATATCATGGCAACGAAGGCTTCCCACATTGATCAACCTTCTATCTTACAAAGCAAAGCATAAAAATAAAAAACAAATATCCTTAAAAAACTTCCCGCATCGATCAACTTTATATTTCATAGAAAACTTCCCGCATTGATTGGTTTGTGTCCCATTACCTAGAGCTAGGGCATAGACTTAGGAACACCCACCTATGGAGAACCTCTATTCCTGGGTACAAGTCACATCTACACCCCTTATGTCATGTCGAAATTAGGTTTATAAGTCCACTTTCCATATTTTCCACACGATCCTTAAGATAATTAACTATTGTTGGATATGTGTTAACACCTTCTATTGGCTGCAAGTGCATTTCCTTAAGGGGCTCCCTTTCTTGTTTACCTCTAATTTGGTTCGAAGCATCATTTTTGTGCACACTCCTTGCTATGGTTACGTGTCGTTTATCTCATTTTAGATGCCTTTTATCAGATTCACATAGTTCCTAATATAGCCATGTCATAAATCACGACGTGTTTACTTTTAAGTAGAACATTTATCAGTATCCATACCATCTATATTCCATCAACTATCTATCTATAGCTTAATTTGTACTTAACCACATCATAAAATCATACCCATATTCAAAACATACATCCATGAATCATCACATCCACATCTAATTCATATTAACACATGTACATCTAAATCAAAATCCATCAAAACATATCATCAACATTATAAGCATACAACCACATCATAATTAAACATCTACATCTAACATCCACATCATTAAATGGGGATAATTTTTGAAAAAAGTTCCCTAAACATCCCTAAATGGTGTCATTGCAGAAGATCATCTCGAGAGCTTTCCAACGACTGTGAGAACGCGACAAACGGACATCGGGAGCTCTAGATATGTTCGGTCAAAGTTCAGACATCGGGAAAGTCAAACTATGGTCAATGGGTAAATATTGGACGAATCGCACTGTGACACGTGGCTTGGCACCACTCGTCAAATTTGATCGAATTTCCTATCGGGAGATGACAAGTGGAATATATATTATTGACCAAGTTAATTATTTCCATACCACATTACATGGGTCGAAATTATATTTACTTGGTAAGTCCACTTTCCATATTCCACGCATTTAATCCAAATCCATATTACATATTCCATGCATTATATTTGGTTAACCTCCATAAGCATTATTATGGGCGCCTAAAAATACTATGGCTATGTCTATCCATGCGCCATCCTTATCCTTTCCACCAAAAAACGGCTCAAAAACCAATTAAAAACTCAACAACTTTAGCATTATTAAATGCTTTCCTTTGACCGCTTTAACAAAATCCGTGGCAAGACAATAGGAGGCGGGATTTGGTCCCTTGACCTCATGGGTCTAAAAGCAATCTGCCAGCCAACCCACCAAGGGATCACAACAAGTTATAAAATGGGGCGCTTCCACTTATACAAGGTGTGCAGGTCTGTGTAAAAGCCAGAAGAGGAGGCAGTCTCAGAGAACGCCATTTTTGAAGGCCTTGCACTCAGATTGGGACCTTAAAGTAAAAATATGAAATGTAGAGAATTCTGAAAAAATTCCAACGATGTAAGATTTGATCTTTTTTGTTGAGTTTTATCCTGTTTTTGGAAGCTTTGAATGCAGATTTTAACAGGGATCTACAAGACAGCGAGTTGGAAAACACGATTTTCAATGCACTTCTGGTCCGAATTGTGACTTGGTGTAAACATGAAAAGTGTTCAGAATTCAGATCTGATCTCAGAAATATGATTTGTTTTCATATAATGTTTTTGAATCTCCATTTTTAGGTGTTTTTCTAACACAATTGCAGGGAGATCACATTGTGAAAACACTGTAGGAGCCACGGATCGTTCTTGGGACAGTTTCTGCTATTTTTTAGAGTTCTTGGGACATTGATTAGCTCATTTGCAGGTTGTGATTCATTATTGGTTGTTTGTAAGATTTATTGTACTTAAATTTCAATATTATTAATGGATCGGTTCAATCTGAACTCGGGGACGTAGGAATTTCCGAACCCCGTAAACAATCTCTTTTGTTATCTGAATGTTTCAGTTTTTTTTTCTGATTATTTATTTGCTACACAAGTTTTCTGCACTTCTATGGATGCATAATAATCAGAATTTAATCAATTTGTGGATTCAATAATACTTAAAATTGGTTAAGAAAATCACGATCTTAGGAAACTTTTAAAAGTGTTAAAAAAATACAACACTCACGTTTTCAGATCACATCACATCCACATCTAATTCATATTAACACAGGTACATCTGAATCAAAATCCATCAAAACATATCATCAACATTATAAGCATACAACCACATCATAATTAAACATCTACATCTAACATCCACATCATTAAAACCATAAAATCATATAACATGCTAACACATCATAACCAAAATACAAAATCATATATATATATATATATATATATATATATATATATATATATATCGAGTTCAAAATACATCGATACATCATATATAACAGGCCTCTAAGGTTCCTCTCGCAAAGTAGATACATCAGCCATATTTGTAAATTGTACATATGATAGTCTTAAGCCCTCCCCTCCTATGGCATGTTCCTAGATCAATACTTAGGAATTGCCACCTACCTTGTGGCTCGCCTCTTATAGTGGTTATGTCATGCTCATGGTACTCCCTGATGGTCTTGCGCCACCCCCTCCAACTCTCCATACCACTAGATAATATTTGTACCTCAATATCTATGGAAACTTATGTGTCACAATATTCTCATAATATCTCGCCTCCTCTACTAGTGGTGTATAAACTCAATGACATTATGCTAGGTGGTACCATTTTTCCAGCTTCCTGTGATTCTGCTAGAGCACCACTGCCTAACTTAGCCACAAGGATCGGCGTAAGATCTCCAAATATGAATCTATATGCCTCTTGATACCTCTTGTACCAATCCCTCTACTTCATCATCTGATATCTCTCTCATTACAAATCTAGGACCTCCTAGTGAGCTGCCTCTCACTCCTGCCAAGCGGTATCTCTCTCTAAGCAAGCTAGATCTCACTCCATCTATAGTTGCACTACATCTACAATATCCTCTCCATCATCACCCCCATCTCCAGGAGTTTCCTCCTCCTCCTGGATGCCTCCTCCTCCTCATCTTCACCCTTGGCTTCCTTCGTCGCCATCCGTGTTGCCCAAGTGGTATTCATCCACTCTCTAAAACCCGCACCAACTCCCACATCGTCATCATCATCCCATGACACTCCTACCTCCTCTAGTGGATCTGCCATGTTGAGACTTGAAAGATCTCTATTTTCCTCATCTCATCTGTACATAATGGGATCTCTAGGTACTATCTGGACCACTCCAAAATTCCTCTGAACCCTATCAAACTGCACTGCCTCAATCATCTCAGACCAACACCCATGTACCCACCTATTATGTCACATTATGATCAAATCTATATCATCTCTGGGCCATGTAGGGAAGTCATGGTATGGCCATTATCTCACCATATCAGTCTCAAGATCCGCTAATCTATCCATGTACCATGTGCCATCTCTCTCTCTCTCTCCTGTCTCCATGAGCCTGATCGACTCACCATCTCAAAAATATGACTACCAACTTGATGTGATCGCTAGTCACCCATGGTAGCCCTAGTGGCCTGATGACTGCTATATCTTCATAGGCCCAATAGTGGAGAAGAAATCCCACATCAAGTCTAGTCCTCCTCTCGATGTACATGCTCAACTCATGGTACACCTATGCCAATAATGCAGTGCTAAAAGAAAACATTGTCCTGTGATCCACAATATCTATTAGGACTCCTACTAGTGTCGACGGAAACCTAGCATCCCCCGAAATAGGAAGTTCGTAGTAAGATATCACCATCATGACTAAACAAATGAACCTAATCCGAGGCACACCACAATCATATCTCATCTCATATGAAAATGTCTCTAAATAAAACTTAATATGTGGGGTATCAGCTCCAAACAGTCGTATCAGGACCTCAAATATGTTGTCAACTGTGATAGGTACCACCTACTCTCCCTGTATTGGTAATCTAAGGATGTGGTATACATCCTCTAGGGTGACATTCATCTCACCCATCCTAAACCAAAATGTCTCTATATGTACATCCTACCTATCCACCAATGCAATCATAAGGCCCACATCTTGTGGAATCTAATGGTAATATCAAAATCCACCTAATCCAACTGCCACTAAGTGATCCCACTCAACGTCTGCTATATCACCCCTAATTTTCTTGTAGAGGGAAGACACTCTATCTCTAATGTATAATGTCTCTTACGCCTACAAAACCAATGAAACATGTAACCATCAAAATCCTCATCATCAAAATCTCATCAAAAAACAAATTTAAGCAAAAACCTATCATATGCACCCCAGTCGACGCCGACCCATGTTGGTCAACACATCTAGGTTAGGGTTGAAATATTTTTAGGCCCGATTGACGACGACTATACCCATTCATCGGTGACCACCCCTGGTGCCGAGCTAAAATTTGAAAAAATACCAAAAATAAAGAAAAACAAACAAAATGCTTAAAAACAAGGTAGGGTTTAGGCACTTACGATCCTACGGGTCCTCTGGCACTTCCTTCTTGCTCCTTTGGCCTCCATTTCTTGTAAAATCTCACTCTCTCTTTATAAGCTCAAAGCTCTTGATTGTCACTTCATTGCATGTAAATGAGCTTGTTTGGCCAACCCATGGGCTTATATAGCCCACTAACCATGATCGACGTCGATGCCTCTTAAGTCACTGTCACTTTTCCCTATTCGCCACTAACCACCTCTAGTTGTCGTCGACCCAACCCTGTATTTTTCATCAATCTTCCTTTTTTCCCTCTTCAATCAATCCTCCCTTTCAAAATTATCTTTTCTTCCACTTTTTTCCTTAAGTGGTCTTCTTCCAACATCATTTTTGTGTCCCACCCAGAATTTGTTATCCATTGCGTCTTTATTTTTCATCCTTTTGCCTTTGTGGCCATCCTTGTGCTCCCTCTTAGGGCACCATTATTTTACATCACTTTTTCATCCCCCTTGATGCATATTTTTCAATCCCACCACTTTGCTCTTATCATGACCCTTTTCTCGAACATTTTTTGCATTTGTTTGTGCGTAATCAATGTCTGCCTTTGACCCATTGGTATCACGGATTGCACATCCATTTGAGTGGATTCCCCTTGGTCTCCCTCCATTTTATAGTGGTTTTTTCCGACTCACAAAGCCTGTAGGACATTTCCATCATCTCCTTAAAGACCGTACTTTGTTTCCTACTGACGTGACTCTGAAATCGCCGCCATATTTTTATTTTATTTTATTTTATTTTTGTTTAATCCTCATCTAGGATATCTTATCCCCTTATTTTCTTTTGTCATCCTTTCTATCATTTCATCATCTATCTCTATCAAAATCGCGATCGAATTCCTTTGTGTCATCGACCCATAGTTTGAGGGGGAGCACCCAATCAATTATCCTTTTCATTATTCTCAATTTTTTATCATGGGTTGCCCAATACAAACCACTCATCAAAAAGGGGCAAATGTAGATGCCAAAAGTTGGTATCACCACCCTCCACCACATGTTCATTCTATTTTCTTCATAGCCATCCATTCAAATTTTATATTTCCTCCTAAATTCAATTTATCCTCCTAATTTATCATTTCCCACCTTTAATCATTTTATTTCATCCAATTTGCGTTAATTATTACTAATTAACTCTAATCCTCATTTCATTACTTTATTCACCCTTAATCATCCCTAATTAATTAAAATTCTCCATTAATTCATTTCCTATATCAGATTCTTCAATTTTACCATTTGTATGTTCTCAACCACCCCCATTTAATATTTTTATTCACCCCTTCCCTTTATTTATTCATTTCAACCATCTACCTACTCAATTATCTTCCCTATGCAGCCCTAACTCGTCCCTATCCATCTAAACCCTAATCCCGCTTCATTTCGGCATCTTTGCCTCTAGTTGGACATCATTCCACTGCCTAAATGGACGTCTCTCCATAGTCATCAATGATTTACCTGGGTCATTGTCGACCCTATAAAGCTCCATTCACCCCTCCTTGTGCAAGGATGTAATTTTGGAGACTCTCACTTTCTTGTGATTTTTCCTTCATTCCTGGGTGTCTATGCAGCTGCCACAACCATCTTGGAGTCCTTTTGGAGACTTCGTGATTCCATTATTGGATTTTTTAGGGAGATATCTTTCATCTTTGCATGCATTGCTTCATTATCATTATTCTATCGTCCTTATTAGTTTCTAACATCTTGTGCAGGTTCAGCTATCATCAAGCACTCAACCTCAGTCTTCTTTTCCTTCTTTCTTTGTATATAGGTCTTCATTTCAACCCACCTCTTTTCGTCCAAGCCTAGTTTAGCCGTAGTCATCATCAACCCAATCTAGTCACCGTGGACCCAACCCATGTTGTATCAGTTTCATTGTTATTTAGATTCACAACCATCAAATTTTATTGTTGTATTCACCCAGTCTCAGATCCAGCCATCCTGCCTCTCTGTCATCCCCAATCCATCCTATCAGCCCCTAATATCTGCCGACCTAGTCCAGTCTCTGTCAACCCATGCCATATTTGCAATATGTTCCTTTAGATATCTAATTTTCTTGCATCCTTTTTGTTTCTCCTTGTCTCAGACTCTTCTGAAGCTTTCTAATCATCATTCCAACACAATACCATCTCTAGATCTGCCATCAGAGCTCTCAGATCTACATTTTACATCATTGTTTCAGTCCATCTACCTCAGTCATCGTCGACTAGCCCTATGCATCCTTAGGTCACCTTCGAACCTTCCAGGTTTGGTTTATTTAGCATCTATTTAGATCAGATCCGTACTTTCGTTACATTTTTGCATTTCAATATTATGTTTATCTTATATTTACTACGTATTATCCAAATCTTAGCTACATCACATTTATCAATATCATATTTTATATGTCTTTTATCAAAAAGAGGGTTGACATCCATCCTAGGAGGTTCTTACTTCTCAGGAATGACTTTTTCAGGCAACCCTCTCATCCTATCTACTAATCCAATCTTTTCATGTTGAGTTATCTTGATTTGTAGGTCACTTAGCTCACTGCGAAGAAGGATCCATCATTTGCGCCCATTCATATCGTCATCCTATCTCAAGGTCCATAAACCATTCATATTCTGAGTTGCTTTATTTTCTTTAGTACTAGTTCATTAATATGAGCAAGAAAGAGGAAATTTTGTCCATCATATACTTCCTTAACAAAGCTAGGTCATCAACAATTTTTTATTTGACATGCACATATAATTTGAAATTCCAAGCTTGGAAATTTCTGTTAGATTCATCATTTTGTTGTTCAACCATAATTTTCTAATGAATGTAACTCACCGATACAAAAAGGGAATTAAATAAAACCTATTATTTCTAAGTGCACAAATTTAACCAAATCATCATTGCATTACAAACACATATGGTAAATATGTGTTGTTAAATATGTCAAATTTCTTTAGAACCCTCTCAAAAGGAAACGTACTTGTTAGATAGAACCTTCCATAATTTCTTCTAATATTTCAATTATTTGTATTATATTTATTTTAAAGATATAAATGACTAGTAAAATCATTTATAAGTATTTGTGGAAGGTCAATAAACACAAATTAATTTCTTAAAAATGTCTATTACATTAAAAAAATATAAACATATTAATATAGATCATAAATAAATTTACATAATCTTAACTAATTATTATAAAATTTAAGTTTGTGTGTGAATATTTCTGTATATTTCATAAATATTATGTCACAAAATGATAATTAAAAATAGATAATAATAAAGAGTATCTTTCATTTCATAAAAATTAAAGACTTTATAAATATTAATAAAGGGTACTTAAATATTCCTTCTAAAAAATTTAAGACTTATACAATTTCGTGTTAAAATTTTCACATTCCATTTATGAGAATACGAATAAGCTTTCATTTATAATTTGATACCTAAATATATAATTACCAATTAACACATACTCTTAAGGATGCTAGTACTAAAATAGGGGTATTTCTTCTTTTAAATGTCAAAGGTCTAGTTTCATTTTTAATATTTTAAATGAATTTCTAATATTGTTAACTATGTGTGTTGCCTTTCATTTTCAAAGTATATTCATGGTGAATATCCTATTATGTTGGATCCATTTAGTTTTCTACATCGTGTTAGGTCAATAATATATTCACTTTGATGGTGGTTATATTTCACTCTAAATGCATATAAGCGATGTAAATTCAATTTGAAATTTAACTTAATCTTATGGATTTTTATTTGCTTGTGAATTTAAAATTGAACTAAAATATTTTGATTTTGAACTTGAACTTATTGATACTATATTAATAGTTTTATTTTATATATTTTACTATAGCCAATTTCTTTTTGATAGGGAGCATCAAATTTAAAGCCTTTATGTACTATACAATTAATTTAAATGTTTAATGAAATTAACTTACGAACAATTAGGTACTTTTTTCTTAATTAGTGTATCATTTGTTTTTCATAGCCATAACTCATGAGAAAATCCAATCTAAACACACAAAAATAACAAATAACAACCATAAAAAATAGTTTAAATGGATTAAAAAAGAAATATATAATTTAAATATGAAAACAACATATAATTTCAAAAGAAACAATTTTTTCTAATGATTATCTTTGATAGCATTTTTCTCCCAAACCTCTTGAAAAAAGGTGTATATTATTGCAAATTTGAAAGGATCAATGTATAATTTTCCATACCAAACACTTATTTAACTTCTCTCTATCTAAATCCTTAATGATTACTAAAATGAGGTCATCTACAACTTTTGTGGCTTCATAACTACCTGCATAACTGTAGACACTAAAATTTGAAAATTTATCATTTTGACACTACTAGTTATGATTGTGGTCCTTTTCTAAGATAAATATCTACATCTTATCCATACTCAATACATCTTACCATCTTTATTCAAACTTGTTTACTCCTATACATTGGCGTGTCATCAAATTTTGAGTATAAAGATATAAAATCAATACTTAACCTCTAATCATCATGATGCCACAACTTCATGTTTTCACTCACTATCACCCTATCCAAAACCATACAATGGGGCCATGATGTTATTTCCTATCCTAGTCGACCTTTACGGTCGTAGACCAACACATCCTACAAATTTTCTTTCAATTTGATTATCTTCGTTGGGTATTTTTATCCTCCTGGGTCAACCTTGTTATAATAAATTTCCTTCATAACACTATATAAGAAATTTAACATCACCTCATTTAGGAACCTGAAAATCACTTGGTACTCTCATGAGGTCTCACTACAAATACTAATAACAAAGGAACACAAGGCTCCCTAAATCTTCTCAAAGTTGATGCACATCCACTAAGACACTCACTACTATAGTTTTGAAGAACTCAACTAGGTCAAGAGTTTAGTTTTCCTAATTTCCAAGAGCCCAAAGATTCCAACTCAACGTCTTAGCATGAGCACAATTATCTCAAGCATGGTCAAAGCAGTTCAAATTTATAACTATTTGCATTCATATAGATGTTACATTTTAGGTGGAAAACTATGTTTGGTTTGAGGCCTCTTCAATGCAGTGTTAACGTATGCAGTGCATGGATTGATTTTCAACCCAAACACTAACCTTCTTGCAGGGTCTTCCACGCATGGTTAGGGTATGAATTTGATTCAATTGATTTAGATGGTATTGAGATAGTGCAGTATTTAGGGTTTAACAATGACACATATTTCTAGACTACTAAAGGACATAAAAAGTTACAAAAACCCACTCTAAGCATGTTCAAGGCCGTACATCATGTCAAAGGCCATACAACTAATCCCAAAAAAGTTATATGATTATGTACTAGGGAATATCCTAGTTGTAGTGTCAGGAGTGAAGCATCTCTAGGTTCAGTACTCCCAATTTTTCTAGTATGTGAACCCAAATCTCTCTTATATCACTTTGTATAGCTAAGTGCATATCTCCTATTGTGTATTTGATAATATAACATATTCTTATCACTAGTTACAATAATCAATGCATTGTTATTATATTGCATGATTAATGTTGGAAGTTAGTCAATAAAAATAACCCCTATAATGAACCTTACATTCTTTTTTATTATTTTTCATTTCCATGACATTAATAAAAGTTTAAAAATGGTGTAAACATTTGGTGAACCCGATTGTTGAATCAAACATTTTGGTCAAAACCCTAGTTTCTTTAGGGATTATCCTTCCCTCTTAGTGCATGATTCTTTTCTAGGCGTCTTTTTTAATCATTTTGGGCACCTTAATGTCCTCTTATATTGGTTCCACAATATCCCTTCTTGTGTTCATTTAATTCAATCCTGCATATAAGGATATCATCCAAAAGGCCTTTTAAAATGCTTAGATTCATCCTCACACATCTTATAGCTATGCTGGACATTTCCTTCCCATATGGTTCTTGATTTCTCACCTCACTATGACCCATCCCCCATGGCTTATCTTAGTATTAATACTTACCTCAAGTAGGAGTTTTTCTAGTGAAGCCTTTTAGTGATGATCTCATAAATGAGCTTATCTCTTTCACTACTTCCCACTATAACAATATTGAAGACCCTTCTTATAACACTTAAGATTTAACCAATTGGGATAGTGACTATGAACAAACCCCTTCTCTCCTACAAGTGGATTTTCCTACTCATGTAATAGAAGATATATAATATAGTGATGATGAAACTGTTTGTATTTTAGCTGATGATGATGGTCCTTCAATCTACACTCTATTTGATGGTAGTGACATATTTTCCACTAGTGTTGAATGTAAAGGTGATGAAACTAGTTTTAGTACAAATTTTCCACTTGTACATACTATGAATGACTTTACTTATGTCTCTACTCTTCCTCTTGAATGTATTAATCATGACATAAATTTTGATTCTTTTATCCCTCTTGCACATGCTATGAATGATTCCACTTTTGTTTATCCTCCTCTCCATGAAACCAAAATATTGATTTTATTTTACCACTTATAGCTAATAATGTAAATAATGATAACGCCATTTCTATTTTTCCTAGAAAATGTGATGCACATGGTACTATTTCTTCCCCTAGTGTGGACCCCTTAATTGAAAATAATTATGTTATTCCTTTAGAACCCAAATGTGAGACAAATAATGTATAACCTCATGTTATACCCAATGTGCCCTTATATGACACATCTTCCCATATTGATTTTAAGTGAAATAGTGTTCACATGGTTACTATTAATGGTAAAGTGCAAACCTTGACTGCACATTTTTATATTTATGGCATAACTCCTCAAGAGGTTCTCTCTCTTATGCATGTGGTAGGTGATTTACATTGTAAATTTCATACCTTAACTTTAGAGAGTAAAGTATATTATGCTAGTATTACTTATAATAATATTTACGACAATCCCATTTAGTAAAAAATCCTTAAGTATCCATTCCCTAGGAATTTTTATGCCTTCATTATAATTATTTGATGGAACTTTAGATCCTTACCTTCATCTTGAGTATTATAAGACGCTCATGGATTAACATGATAATGATAGATTGCTTCGAAAATATTTTCATAAGAGTCGCACAAGTGGTGTGATGCATTGGTTTACCCATCTTCATAATGGATCTTTATGTACCTTCCTCAAACTTCAAGAAGTTTTTATTTCCCACTTTAGTGATCACGGAGGCCCTAAGGTTACATATGAAATTTTACCATCATTGCATCAAGGAGAGAATGAGCCCGTGTTTGATTATATTTTGTGATGTAACGAAAATATCCACATATTGTTGTATCACCCCATTGATTTAGAAATGCAAACCTATTTTTCCATGTTCTAATATTTCCTCTAAAATAACAATTACTATATGATACATGTGTTTCTTTCACATATATTTGTTTCATTGTTATAAATTTATAATGAGATTTCATTCTCCCACACCGACCTACATGGTTACATGAGGATATTTTAGTGGCTTATACCATAGCTGGTAGTGATGTGAAACCATATTCATCAACTAATAAAGGTCAAGTTAAGGTATAACATCATGTAAATACTTTTTATCATTGTAAAACCAACCCTACTATATTCCCTCCTCTTATTCACAGGACAATTCCATCATGGTTTAACATATCTATTGATTGCTCACACAATATTCTACTCACTTTAATGAATTTGAGGCTAAATAGATTACCTTATAATAACCACCACCCTCCTCATAGGCTTGAAAGTGAATAAGGTCACCATTTTTGTATCTTCCATCATATTAATGGACATAGAGACAATGATTCTATGCATTAGATCAAAATATTAAGTTACTGAAATAAAAATGTGTCATCACTTTTGATACACAACATTCATATAGATCATATTCTCCTCCTCTATGGCATCATCTTGCAGAAAGCTTTAATCTCCATACTCATTCTTCCATTGATGGATCGAATTCGTAATCTTATACAAACAAGATCCCTTGAGATGGAGTTATTTCTATGCAACAACCTTCAATGGATAAAAATAAATGTATTGACAGAGAGAAGTGGATTGTACCAACATTTCCACATGTTCATCTTGCACCCGCTTTGGTTCCATCCAAAACACATCTTATACAACCAACTAAATTTTCACACATAATTCACCCTAGTGACTTTTTAGAATCTTGAGTGACTAGTAATTTTTTTTGAATTAGTCTCCTCATTACACTATAATGTCTTATCTAATGACCTAGTTCACTTATTAACTATGTTTATTGTTGTTCTTACCCTTCTACCTGAGGTATATATAGATATCCCTATTTTTTTTTCTAAGAATAGGTCTCCTTGCACTATAGATTCTCCAATGTAATTTGGTGGGGTGATTCTTCTAATATGATTATAAATATTACTAATACTATTATAGAAACTCAAATTTGGCAATTTATCCTTTGATATTTCTGGTCTTGACATTGTACACTAGCATGCACAAATACCCCCCCTAACTCTTTCTTAGCACACCCTAATATATCTTCGGTCACTTTTTTATCATTTCACGAATTTATATCGGTATATTCTAAGGTTTAATTGCACAAAACATACCTATAAAAATCTATTCCCAACTCCATGATGTCAATGTCAACATAGTCTGATTTTTCAAAGTTTACAACTTGACCTTAGTGTACGGTTTTGAACCGACACATTGTGGAATAAAATTTTAGTTTCATTGTATTCATATGGAATAATGTTCCCTCTTCGTCAAAATTTCATGACATAATAACCATCAAAATCCTATATAAAAAAGTCAATTACACCTCATTTAGGGTCTTGGAACTTTGAGAGCTCCTCATGTAAAAACAAGCAAAAAATGCACTCCAAGATCCCAAAACTATGAAATAAATCATGCACATCCATTAAAGAAATGATCTCTATAAGTTTGAAGTCTCCTACTAGGTCCAAGAGTCTCCATCTTCTCTCTAAAAGCAAGCAAAGTGATCTTTCCCATGTATTTGAGAAAGTGTGAAACTCAAGCAAGATATTGTCAAAGAATGTTTTGTCAAATTCTAATTACACTATGGTAGATATCACATTCTAGGAGAATGATATGTAGTTTGATCCCTATTTAGATTAGTGGTGACACAGTGATGCAAAAGGGTGCCCATAATGCCCCTATAATTGTTTTGTAGGAACCCCATCTTTCACTATGAGAGTTTTTAGGGTTTGATCAGAGTTACAGATCCATTCTAAAGGAGAGTGAAAAATACCATCACAAAAGGACAATCCTTTCTAGTAAAGTAGGCACACAATGTAGATTTGGTTAATGTTTAACATGTTGATCACAAGAATAATAATCTATATTATTCTCTATTAAACAAACATATAATTATATAGGTCTATGTTTCTTACAAAATAGGAAACCTCCTATAGCCAAGTATCCTAATATTGTGAGTTTGTTTAATAACCAAAACTCACGTATAAACAATAAAAATCCTAAAATAAACATTATTTTATTCAACAATAATGTTACTTATTTACCATAGAGTAATACATTAGTTACCATACACATTAATTTCCTAACATCCCCCTAGTGCAAACATGGTAGAAAAATACTCACACTCTCAACTACAATATGATCACCTCTATGTGGTATGCCCATCTTCATGGCTCATGAAATTGATATAAATGAAGGGAGATATTATCAACCTTCCATGGTTTTTAATAGGTTTACAACCCTATATGGGTTTAACGGAAGAATATTGTAAATATACCTTTAAATATATGCTTTATTTTAGATTTTTATTCCTATCCAAATGTATTTACATTTGGATTTGTATATATAAATTTCTCATGTGTGTGTGTGTGTGTGTGTGTGTGTGTGTGTGTGTGTTGTATGTATAAATATCATTTTAAGATAGATTTATATGTGTATAAGGGCAGATGTGGCACAACTATAACATTAGGTTATATCTATGAGTGTGTGTGTGTAGTAGGACTGTGCGTGAGGAGAGGGTTGGCATTCATGGCATGCAAAAGGGTTAACACACATAATCATGCACATAAGTCTAATGGGACTATTATAGATCCTAGGGTCATGCCTTAAGTCCATTAAATGCATATTGGGGGTCGCGGCCCCCTGGTTTTGCTTTGTATTATATAGGTATAGGTATATATATAATAATTTAAAATTATAATGATAAACTCATGATCGTGACTCTGTGTGTGTGTGTGTGTGTGTGTGTGTGTGTGTGTGTGTGTGTAGAGTCTCCAAAGCTACAAATATATTTAACCTTACACTCAAGATTTTATTTTGTAAAGTGTCCCATAATTTAGGACCCAAGATAAACACATAATGATGACATGGATTGTGTGTGTGTGTGTGTATATGAATATACAACACTGTAGATATATCTATTTTTCTAAAATATATAATTAGATTTCATGTGAATATTATAAGGATGTGGAATTTATAATAAGGCCAAGGAAATTCATATGCAAATAGAAATAATAATAGTTATTTTTTCATTAAAGATAAAGGGTTATTTTACTAGGACCCTACCCAGGTACAAAAAGGCCTATGCCAGGATAAAGTAGTAAAGCTCAGAGAAAGCTACAACAAGACCAAAATGAGACTGCAATAAAAGCTCAGCTAAACCACAACAAAACCACAACAAAACCGCATCCAAAACAAAAAAACACAATAAAAGAGCACCGACAATAGGATTTACTTCATGAAAATCAGGTGTAGACACAAAATCACGCACTTGGGTACATATCTAGGTCTTAAGAACATACTTGCATTCATGTTATTCCTAAGCGAGAAAAATAGTAATTGACAACTATATTTGGCCTCTTTTCTTTGTTTCTTGTCTTCTTTATGGTATTTTACACCCTACATCCTAGTTGATACTTCACTTTCTCATCTTTCATGACTTTGGACACCAATGCCCAACCAGGACATTAGTGCCTAAGTGTCATCATCCCCTTTGGGCACCCTCGAATGATTTCTATCTTACTCACTCTCTTTGGGCCTCTTTTATCTTTTGGGCATCTAATTTTCTTATAGTTAGGCCTTCCAGTTGTCAATTATGAAATTAAAAAAATGGAATCATATAAATACAAAGCTATGTGACCATACATAAAGGACCAAGATCTAAGCATATTTTATCATCACCTAAGGTTGCATCTAAAGGAAATTTTCTACATACACACATAGGAGGGGAAGTTCATTTTCCATCCACACATCTATCTACATTGGTACATCTAGCTATCACCTACTATCACATGCACTTACAAAAGGGATTCTTAGGGCACAATTCTATCACACGCGCACAAGAACTACATGGAGTTTGAGATGTAGTGCAACACTTGGTCATAAGTTCACTTAGTCGGGTGACCACCGGGGTCAGTATGAATCCCCATATTGTATATTTTATTTTTGGGATTTGATGTAGTTTAGGGTTTTACAATTCATCTTCTCTTTGTAGGTTACATGAGAACTATGTGGTAATATTGTGTCATACAAGTGACCAACAATGACTATTAACAACCACCTCACGACACTAGAAAATAAATATTTCTAGCTCCTGTGTAGTCACTAGTGCCCAACAGAGGTCTCTGGTGCCTAGGTTCCCTCGCCCAGTTCTAGGCACCCTGGTCCAACCTATTTTGACAACTTCATAATTTTATATAGGTAATTACGACAATTTTCTCCTCATGTTCAATAGTTGTTTCAGTCCAGGTCACCTTTGGGAAAATGCCAATCAACAAAGTCTTTTAGCTCCTCTCTTGCACTTAGGGTTTCATTTTAATCTAGCTTATTATTTTATTAAAAAATCTACTCTTTAGCGTTTATTTATCATACATGACTATGCAACTAGGGTTTTACAAATTCTATATTTTTAAAATCATTTGGTGAACCTCACTCGTGATCAGTCTTTCGGATCCTTGTTTTGCACATTTCTATTTCTTTCACGGCTCCTAAGGTTTTTCAACTCTCTTTGCATGAATTACTTCAAATGCATCCACCCTGCAAAGATGTTCTTCAAAAATCCCTAGACACCACGTATCTCCTTAGAGATACGCCACCTGCTCAAGTGTGTTCCATTTTTGATTGTCTCTTTGACGACCCTATCTTTCGTGATCCTCCATCCAATCAACCCATCTTAGAGTCAATTCAAGCTTTGAATTATTTATTTCAAGACAAAATTTAATCCATGGAAACAACGATTACATCTCTTAAATATTAAATTCAACATCTCAAGGATGTTTCTCAAGCTCGTGCTAGTTCTCCTTCTACATATAATTCATCTCATCCTTCTTCTATGTATTTTACATGTGCTCATATCAGTGCACCTCAAGTCCTACCACTATTGAAACCTCTCAAGTTTGAGTTCAATGCTAAACAACATGGCATTCTTCCTAAGCTTCTTACTCACCAATTGATCAATTTTCGGCCTAATCATTGCTATCCTCTTTATTAGCTTCCCAAATATCAAGGTCTCCCATTTTCCCGTTATAATCGAATCAATAAACATAATGACAATGATTGCTATGCTTTTAAAATGAAGAATCAAACACCTTGAGCATTAGGGTTTTATCTCATTTGCTGCACAACATTCTGTAACATGTCCATCTCCAAATGTTGCATCCAAATGGGTTCCTAAATCTTATTCATCTGTCTATTGAGAATTATACTATCACTTCTAATGTTCCTTCTTTGGCTAGTCAACCACCACCTATCCAACCCACTACAACTAAGAAACCACCTCTAAAAGTTCATCTCCCATCACCTCCTCATACTAAGTCTTCTACCACATTTCCAAATCCTAAGCAACCTCCTCTAAAAATCGGTACAACACCTCCTTCTCTTAAGTCTTCTTCAATGTTATCAATCCCACATAAGCTACAACCAATTGTTTTTTTCAAGGAAACTAATCCTTACATTAATCCCCTTAACGACATCAACTATATCTCCACCTCATCACACACTTGAGGGAATCATGCTTACTCCCCCCCCCTTCATAACATCATTAGGTATCTCTTATTTTTACTATTACACTTTGTGCTTCCTACTTCCTACTTATAAGCATAAATCTTACACAACTTGATACACACAACTTGTACTGTCATCACCCAATGAAACACTCTCATGCTAATGTTCACACTTGACTGTTAAGGGCATACTACTTCTATGAACCTCACACACTGCACATTTTTCACGCTCTATTCTTCACGATACATCTTTCTAGTATTTCCTTCTCACACATCATACTACCTTATGACACACTCTAGTTCCATGGTTCATACTCGACTATTGAGGGTCTCAATCTGAAATGAACCTCACTTATTTCACACTATACACTCTGTGCTTCATGATATATCTTTATAATATCTCTTTCAAACTATTTCCTGATGACACACTCTTGTTTTATGGTTCATTCTTGACTTTTGAGGGGTATTTTATAAATGAACCTCATCTCATACATACTCATACACATCTATAAATTTTTTTAGGGGTCATATTTGCCTACTATTGAAAAATAATCCTATTTAAACATGGGTAATTTACTAAGTACTATACTAGTAACTTACTAGTAAGGTACCATCTGAAGTATAATCAAGTACCATGTGAACTTGCGAAGTACCATCAGATGCATGAAAATAAGTGTAAATCAGATTGTAGATGCGTGACAAAGGTGTAAATCAGATTGTAGATGTGTGCGAAAGTAAGGTTTTGGAGACACATGTCAAGTAAGGCTTGCAACGCGTGACAAGGGTTTCTGACAAGTGGGTTGAATACGTGTGACAAGGATTTAGATGCATGAAAAGGGTGGTATAGCAAGGTTTTCTAAACACGTGACAAGGATAAGACACGTGAAAATGTTGAACGTGCGACAAGGGTGTAGATGCACGACAAGGGTGAAGACGCATGACAAGGGTAAAAACATGTGTGCAAGGGTGCAGGAGTGAGCACGATCCTAAACATCAAAAAGGGTGTAGACGGGTGACCAGTTCCCAAATCAAGTACTCAATGGAAGATACTAGTGCTCGAAGAGCCAGAAGGTAACCAAAATATCTCAAAAGTTCAACACTATGTTCAAGTATTTTGGAAACTCTGTAGCTACCGATACAGCTACCACTAGCACCCATACAACTACCACTAGAATCAATCAGAGTACATCTTGTGTGGAAGGTATTATTAAAGTGGACATGGATTCAACATAATATTAACCAAATGATACCTATGATGAAAACATACAAGAGCTTGAAGATATTCCTGTTGAGATGCCAAAGCTTGAAGATATCGATGTTGAGATGCAACCAATAGAGGATAAAGATATCTCAAATACTCAGCAAAATGTAACACCAAAATCAAATGAAAATTTTGGTTCATGAAAGAGGAAACAAGATGATTGAGATATTCCTAAAAATTCTGGTCACAAAAGTAAAACTTTGAAAGAAAACAAGAATATGTGGACACTTGGTAGGACATATAAGTTCGAGTGGGCTGTAAAATTTTCTTTTATCGAATTTGTAGAGCCAGCTAATTATGAAGATATCCCAACTAAATGTACATGTACAATATGTACCTGGAAATTGGGAAAGTAGAAAAAATGCAACTGAAGTTAGACACAATTGAAAAACATTGTGGAAAACAATATGTGACTGTACAACAAGAGGATGGCCAGAAAATAAAAACACATAGATGGAAAAGTGAAAAAGAATGTATGCATGTTAAATACACAACTGAGTAGAAAAGACACAAACATCTCATGGAAAAGGTGGAACAATCACATCACAAATTGGTAAGGTGATTGAATCAAATTTGCATGCTAAAAGCATACAATTCTCTACCATATTCCACATCCTTAAGAAGGGAAGACCTATTTCTGATTTCATTGATTTCAAAATTTTTGTTTCAATATAATGGAATGCACAACATTCCTCAATCTCATTGGTCAGACAACAGTGCATGGGAAATGGCTAAATGCCTTGCAATGATTGAAAAGGAAGATTTGAAAGAGTGTAAAACATGCAAAGTTTATATCTCTATCAATTGACATGAAGTAACAATAGTTGAAAACACCTCATAGGTATGCATCCATGTTTATACTTTTGAAAATCATATAAGGAAACCACATCTGTTGGTTGTACAGAAAATGGTTGAAAATTGCAATGCTGAAAACCTATATAAAATAGTTGTTTCCAATTTGAAAGATATTGCTGGCATGAATGAATATGAAATTGCTACGAAGTTGGTATGTGTTGGTGCAGATGGTGCATAAGTTATGCAGGGTCATTGAACTGGGTTGTGTGTTTGATTGCAAACAAAAATATCCCCTTATATGTTTGCAATTCATTGTATGGATCACATAATGAATCTAGCATATAAAATAGTTAGAAACTTTGAAAATGTTGCAAGAGTAGAAGACCTTATCAGAGAACTGCATTCCTATATGTCAAGCATTCCAAAGTGATTTCTTGAGTTTCAAAAATTTGCAATTGGAATTACAGATGGTAAAAATATTCTAAAGGATGTTGATACAAGGTGGATTTCTTTGTATGAGCCTGCATGCAGAATTTGTGAGGAGTATCCATTGTTGGTTGGTTTCATGCACAAATATCATAATGAAGTTGACAAAGATAAGGATTTGTTGTTTTGTTTAACAAATATAGAAAACTTGCTTACATTGATTGGCATTCTACCACTGTTGAAGGAGATCAATACATTGATGAAGCATGCAAAAGAGAGATCCATCTATATTGTTGATTTTATATGCTGAGAAAGTGGGTATGTCAACCTCTTGTTATCTTGTACTTGTCAGAAAAAAGTTTTGATACACCTATTTTCGATAACTAGAAAGTTTTATTGGATGTTAAGAATCCCAATAATTATTTGAGATTTAATATCCATGATCACCTCTATATCAATGTTAATGGGAGGGAGATACCACTACATAGTTTGCAAAAATGACAAGATATTCCAGGATCGGAAAGAGAAGAAGTTCTTGTGACTCATGTTCTGTTTGATTCTATTACAATTGATACACGAATAAAGCTTTAAAAAATTACACAATCCTTAACATTTGAAATCAGAGAGCGTTTCATTAAAGATAACATTCTTGAAGCTATGGGAGTGATGAATCCAAAATTTTGGAATACTATAGGTAATCATGCAGATTTT
The DNA here is from genome assembly GCA_019776745.2 of Taxus chinensis. Lineage (NCBI taxonomy): Eukaryota > Viridiplantae > Streptophyta > Pinopsida > Cupressales > Taxaceae > Taxus > Taxus chinensis. The sequence continues at coordinate 394,022,248 of CM034151.1, read as the reverse complement.
GTTAGTAAGCTATTTCATAAATCCATGGGTACAATAATGGATCATTTCATAAAGACATCATAGCTCAATGGTACTGAAATCAAAAGTATACTAAATATTGACTTAATAAAGTCTCAATCATCTCATTTTGCAATGAAAATGGTTAACCAATATCATTGTTTAAATGAACCTCAAGAGAATGGTGCAATTACAAGGCTTTGGCGAAAAATCTACCAAAGTAGTGTGTTACAGGAAGACATCAGTGAATATTTTTGATTATACGAGTTGTGCCAAACAATGATTTTGGGATCTGTGGAGGACGAAATGGTTTTCAATGCTTTATCTTTTGTAAAATAAAAAATAAGAAACAAGTTGGATAAAAATCTAGAAAGTTGTATGAGGTTGTATGTTTTGCACTACTCCCTGGACACATTTCCTTTTGATAGAGAAATTACACATTGGAATTCCCTTGCTGAAAGAAGAGGTGTTAATAATACAACTGAAAATACAAATGTTCTCAATGATGAGACTAGATTTGGTGCATCCTCTAACTCTACAGATGCAAATATTGACTATGAGGAAGCTATTGAAAATAGATTGTTTCAGCTCTAGCTATCATTTCAAATGTTACAAGTATCACCTTACATTTATTGTTTGACACCTGACATTTTAAATTTTGTTATGTATTCCATTTCATAATAATAGATTAAAATACAATTGTTTATAATAATCATGTTTTATTTATTTTGGTATTTTCAAATTGCTTTGATGTAGTGTTTGTGACATGCATTTTTGGAACACTATTTTTCAAATATCGTAATTAGATGTAAGACAATAATAAATAAAGTGTAATGAATCAAACACAGTTTTAGTTATCCATCTTACATATTTTACATTTTACATACTTAAACATAGTTTAGGTTATCCATCTTACATATTTTGCATTGAGGTGTTAATAATACAACTGCAAATACAAATGTTCTCAATGATGAGACTGGATTTGGTGCATCCTCTAACTCTGTAGATGCAAATATCGACTATGAGGAGGCTATTGAAAATGGATTGTTTCAACTCTAGTTATCATTTAAAATGTTACAGGTATCAACTTACATTTATTCAAATACAATTATTTATAATAATCATGTTTTATTTAATTGGTATTTTGGTATTTTCAAACTACTTTGATGTTGTGTTTGTGACATGCATTTTTGGAACACTATTTTCCAAGGCCTTCAGATCTATATTTTGTGTCATTGTTCTAGTTGATTTGACCCATTCGCCGTCGACTGGGCACTGCAGTCTCGGGTCACCATTGACCTGCACAAGTTTGATTTAATTTTCTTAGATCAGATCTACATTTTACTTTATCTTCATTGCATTTCAGTTTCTGTCTTATCTCAGATCTTGCTACATCCAATCTATCAATATTTTATCTTATCTTTATCGAAAATGTGGGTTGACATCCATCCTAGGAAGCTCTCACTTCTCGGGACTGACATTGTCAGGTAACCCACCCATCTATCTACTAATCCATTTTTCATGTTGATTTCTCTTGATTTGCAGGTCATCTAGCTTGCTGCGAAGGAGGATATCTCATTTTGTGCCCGTATACATCATCATCCCATCTAGAGGTACCTTAAACCCTCTCATACTTGGAGTTGCTTGTTCCTTTGTTAAGATTTCACTAATATGAAACATGTAGCAAGGAAAATCATACAACTTAAAGTGTAATGAATCAAACACAGTTTGAGTTATCCATATTACATATTTTGCATTTTACATACTTAAACACAGTTTAGGGTATCCATCTTACATATTTTGCATTGTAAATAATTAAACTTTCAACATTAAAGAAAATGCATTCCATACATATTTTGATATCATTACAATTCAAAATCTATAATTTCTAGATATAAAATAATATAAATTCCAGATTGCAAAATAATACGTGTAAAAAATGAGATTCCATGAAACCCATTGCAACGTGCAAGTAGGGGCGATTCTTCCTGAGGAAAAATTGTTATGTGATTCTTCCTCAGGATTTTAAGAAGGGTTACAAAGGTAATGTGAAGAAACCTGTTACAAAGTTCAAATTTTACAAGTAGAGAGAAGCAATTTTTTTGTATTTTGGAAGAGAATCATTACATGTTTTCAAAGATTTTACTATCAATAATTGTGTATTTATATAAACATGAAATATTGAAGGTAAGTCAGATATGAAAATATTCTTCATGTAAAAAATGATATTCCATGGAAAAAATTGCAAGTTCCAAAATTTTCAACATCTTTTATGTATTTAAACTAGAATTTCTATAAAGTTCATATGAAATATAAATTCATTTTACATGTAAAAAAATGAGATTCCAATTGAAGAATATCTTGTTGATGTTCTTCAATTTAAACAAATATTCAACTTTCAAGTTTCAAAATTCAACATTATTCAAGTTTTAAGTTATGTAAACATTTGTCAACAAATACAATTACACATGTAATATATGCTCAAAAAACTTCACCACACCTGCTTTCCTTTTCCATTTCTTTTGCAATGTCTGTGTCGCTTTTCCCAATCACTGCTCTATTCCTGACTTCAAGAATTATAGAATTTATAAGATCCTCCACAACAATATTTAAGTTCTTAATAATTGCTTCATCTTCCTTTGAAGAATCTTAAGGGGATAACAAAGAAGGATCTCCAACTGCCTTTGTCTTGAACAAAATATCCACATCCATGCCATTCTCTTTGATAATCCATTTCAAAGTATTGTTTTGCTTGTTAACCAAAATAATAGTTTGCTTAAGCTGCATTGCCGCGGATAAAATTTTCTTGAGCTGTTTCCAAGTGAACTTGGAACACCTTTGCTTGAATTTTTAAATTTTCATATTTTGATTGCAAAAAAAAATTGAGCTCAATTAAAACATATTATTAAAAATTGAAAGTAATAAAAAATATGATTTAAAATTGAATGTTGTAACTTGTAATTCATAATACTTACAACTTTATCTCTTTTAGCATTGGAAATTTCCACCAGATCTTTATCCTTTGACCATTTTTTGTAATATGCCTGGGCTTCAACATTAATATTCTCTAATCAATTCAAAATTTTATCTAAAACATTGTCTTGATAACTATTACTATATGTTACAGTCCCACCTTGTGCTTGGTTAGTAAGATATCTATCTTAGTTGGATGATTTTAAACTTCAACATATAAACGATACCTCTAGTTATGATTATAAAAATGATTAATTATCTCCTTAATTAAAACTTTATCCCTTAGCTCCTATTGTTTGAGCCCACTTAAACAAGGCATAACAATTTCTTGGACATGGGCTTCACAGTCATTACCAATCAAGCTATCCAAAGAAAAACTAGTCAATTGGTCACTATTTGAAGAGGATGGAGAGGATGGGGGGTTGAGGCTTGAGGTATCTGTGTTGTCTTTTGTTTCCGCTATGTGCCATGATCCTATTTATGTGTTAAAATAAATTTAAATATTAAAACTGGAAGTGATTTAAAAATTAAAAATTGACAAGAAATTGATATGTATCAATGTTAAAATAAATACATCAAAACAAAAACATACCTGCGTGCCCTGAATCATATCACGTGTATCAAAAAAACATGTTGGGTCATTGCTATCAATGCCCAAATAATATTCATCCAAATTAATTTGATTTAAAACTGATTTTGTCATTGTATTGGGTATGCCACTGAAAGAGAGTTTGGGAAATTCAGAAGCAATGTTTAGTGTCTCATTGGGGGCCGAAAGTGTCATGCATTTACCAGTGGTATTTCTTCCTCTTGTTGGAACTTTGAGTCAGAATGGTGGTACTGGTGGAGGAGGTGGCATTGTTTGAATAGATGGCGATGAACTAGAACACACTGTCAAGAACAAAATCATTACTAACTTATATAAAAATTGTTAAAAATTACAAAAAAACAACAATTTTATACCTTGCTGAAAGGGAACCTGTAGCGGCCGCGTCTAGATTTGAAATGATTGTGTGGGTGATTAGAGTGGTGGTGTAGGAGGTTCCACTTGCATCGATTGAATATATGCATGTGACTAAATTGATTGAGTGGGTGATGATTGTAGTGGTAAATGTGGAGGGTATTCTAAAGTCCCTGCAAAATGTTAAATGGTAAATGGTAAATGGTAAAATGTAAAAAAACCAATATTGAATGTTAGGGGTATTACATCTCAATCATTTTACTAATTGAAACACTTGAGGCTGAGGTGATGAGTGAGCATCCATGTTGGACTGTGAATCTCCTGACACCTTGGCATGTTGTTGACCTCTTCCTCTTGATGCTGATTTTTTTCATGGAATGATGACCAATTTTTTTTCTTTATAAGGTAAAGAAGCAAACAAAAGTGAATAATCTTACGAACATCCAAATGTAATTTGTAACAAAAGTGAATAATCTTACTAACATCAAAATATAATTTATTAACCTGTTGTTCTTCAATTGAAATGGAAAATTGCTTCATCTGGTCATTCATGCAAGTAGGAGTGGGTTCACCTTGTAAATTATGATATGCCTCGAAATAAAGAGAAAGGATATAGTTTTTGGAACAAACAATTGGTTTTTCAGCAACTCAAATATTGGCAATATCAGTATTTATCTTATTTGATAAGTATGTGCACCAATCAAATTTTTGCTTTCGAATCATTGCGAGAATGTAGGCAATAGCCCAATGGGGAATATCTGCCTTCCTACCCTGTAAAATATTTCTTGCTTGAAAAAAATATATCATGGCTTAAAGAAAACTATGTGTAACTCCTTGCACATCAACTCCTCATATTTATTTGTTGAGATTTTCTGAAAAAAGTCATTAAATAAGAATTAAGCATGATTTATATCAAAATTAAAATGTTAAATAAAACTGAAATTCAAAAAAATTAAAACACGTACCATCAACATGGAAATTGTAATAGGATTTGAGGAAAATCTTATCATCTTCTGTCAAAGTGGATTTGGTTGTAACAAGGCTACAATATTTGAAAGGAAGGCCTGTCAATCGATGAATATCCACAGGATCAACACTGAATCTGAATGTGTGTCCATCTGGAAAATTCACAGTGAATTATCTATCTACTGGATTGAATGACAAAAGGAGGTAGTTTAGAATGGAGACATCTATCTCAAACTGTGGCATGTTAATTAGTCCTTCAAACCCACAATATTGTACCCATTCCTTGTACGTTTCATTAAATTGTAAGACTACCTTAATCTATGGGCACATTAAGTTCCTATATTAGATCTTGGGTAAGGTGGTGGCCTAGATAATTTGAGCTTCCATGACATAGTTTTAAAGAATACACATGCGAATCGAGACCTCAGTTAAACAACCTGAATCGAGACCTATATTATATTTTGTTTTAAACATTTTGCAAAGGAAATATGTAGCTTGAGCACTGATAGTTGAATAGGAAAACTGTAGGGCCCTGTGAGCACTGAGTAACTAAGTTAATCAGGAAACCTATAAGCCCTAAGTTGAAAACGCAACCTGTGAGCATTGAGTTGAAAAGGAGATGTGAGCACTTATAGTTGGATTAGGAGACCTATGAGTATCTGAGTGTGACAAGAGAAATAAGTGAGATTGAAGTATGAGAAACGAGACCTCTGAGCAGGGGGTATTTATAGGGTAACTTAGAGTTTTGGTATTGGGACACGTTTGAGAAATGAGGCTGAGATGTGTAACAATTATGGGTCCAGATTACACACGTTTTAGTATCGGAATAAGACGTGAAGCATGAAATTAAATTTTGATGATGCGTGACAATTAAGGATCTAGAGATCTCTCACACACAAACAAATCTTTTGACTAAGCGATGCACAACATTAAATTTTCAATGCCATGCATCATAATTAAATAATTTTACGCTATCGTGTGACAAAAAATTCAATGTCATGCATTTCAGATAAAAAGTTAATGTTGTGCACACAACAAAAAATCTTAATGTCATGCGACACCAAATATTGTTGTCATGTGCACAATAACAGAATTTAAATTCATGTGAAAATAATATAAATCTTGTTGTCATACACAAACAACTTTTATTATCATGTGACAGAACAACTTTTGTTATCGTGTGCACAACAGTAAAATTTTATGCCGAGAGATAATATACTTTGTTTTATCGCCGTACAAAAATAAAAAAATTTGTTGCGCGACAAAAAAAATTCTATCATGTCGTGCGACAATAAAAGTTTACTCAGTGTGACACTTTGACATTCTACCAGGTGAAAATTTTACTCAAAAACCATAGAAATTCTGCCTGTGTCACGAAAGTGGTTCAATGTATATTCATCAGAGATATTCCACCTCCAATTTCCTAGAGGCCTCTTAAAATGAACCGAGATATGATGAGATTGGATTTTGAATGTGAGTATTTTTCTTAGCAAGGATATAGGGTTATAGTTGGCATTACATAAGGACAAGTTATTGAATTTTAGTGTCTATAATTTCCCCATCTTTAAGTGTGTAATTGACAATTGAATGCTTAAAGGAAAAACATACCTAAGTGTGTACATGTACTTTACATTTTCTCAAAGGGAATTTGTGATGTGATGACGTTGGCATGCTCCGTAATGAAACATGCAACATAGAATCTAGTCAATATCTATGATAGAAACTGAACTTTAACTCAAAATGTAAATGTTTTGTAACTTTGAACATTGTAAAAAGTATGAAAAGGAGATGCAAAACATGAAAATAATAAACATGTTTTTTTGCGGAGGGAGGATCTCCTGTTATTGTTGGGCCATTATATAGTTGGAATGTGCTTTGGATATGTTGAAGGATTGTGGGTGATAAATCCCCAATATTGTGCCATGGGAGATAGTAAAGGAGGAAGGATTAGAATACAAAGAACAAATTTTCTTTGATATCTTCCCCATTCGATAATTTGAATAAAGATGAGGAAATATCATTATATGAAGCTCACATTTTTTCTTCGACGCTTTCCTCATTTGAGAATCTAGTGAGAGAAGGGGAAATATCAGTCTACAAAGCTCATAATTTTGCTTCAACACTTTCTTGATTTTTTAATCTAGTTAGAGAAGGGGAAATATCATTCTAAAAATCTCATAGTATTGCTTTGATGCTTTTGACTGAACCCACCGACCACATAGTTGCAAACAAATCTAGGCCAAATTTTCTCCAATAGACGTTAGACAGAATGACCCTTGTCATGCCTCCATAAGGTGTTATTGTATTTGAATTGATTATTTAGAATTTTGAAATTTTTATGGGGAGGAGGCCTACTCTCCCAAACTCATTTTCTAACTATATATAAAATACCATTGTGAATAAGGAATGAAATACTCATGCCCCTTAGAGCCTACTTTCAATATTGTGATCTGTACATATACTTTTGTAAAAAACTTACAAATTTATGGTAGAATATGTTAAAACTTGAAATTTGAGCAATATTTCCCTCCATTCAGGAACATATGGATGGGTCTAGATCTTACCACACTTATGACTGTTCTTTATAGTCTTGACCATGTTTGAATTTTTCCACATTTCAGTATATGTTCCCTTTTATGAGGATCCAAGTTGATGGGTCGATGTGAGTTCCAATCATTTAATTAAATAAGTTGGAATTTATGTCATTCTTAACCAAGGAAGTGGCCAAGGTAGTATACATAGAAGGAAATGAATATATACATGGTAAGTGCATTTTTTTTTTGTTTTTTGGGGGGTTGATTGTTCTCTTGAGTCACTCGGTTATTTAACTATCTATTGAAAATAAAATCTTCTACTCTATTTGGAAATAATTAACTTTTATTCTACTAAAATCTAAATCAAATAGCTTTTAATCTGCTAAAATCAACATACAGAAAGGCAATACACTTTTTAGAATGAAACTATTCTAAACAAAACTTGTAGGAAAGGAAATACTCAAACATGAAAGTTATAAAGAATTGAAAATACAATGAAATAAATTTTTGTCCAAATACTGTAATATTGAAAATACTGATTATAAATCATACTCATAATTAAATATTGTAAGGAAATAGGGAAAAACACTAACACAGTAAGCCAAGTCCTTGGTTGAGTGGGCCCTTGCTCTTCCTTAGCTTGGCTTGTTAACACAATATTCTCAAAACACCATGTCTTTATTGATCACAAAGAGTTTCTTACAAATAACTTAAAATATCTTACATCAAACACTCTCTCCTACATATGTTTATCTCTAAATTACACTTTACACACACATACCTATCTATATCTATCCTTGTCAAATTAGTCAATATTACTATTTTATAGCTCACTCCCCAACATATACCCAAGAATCTAGGTAGCTGGATACGAGGGTAGTTTTATAAGTCTTTTACAATTCATGAAAGAGTGCTAGGAACTAGGCTCCCGATTTTAATCCTTTAGTACCTTCTTTAACCGATCCTTATAGTGGAGGAGACCATGTCTATCTGGACTATGACAACAAGGACTGGTGGTTATCATGAATTCATTACCCTTCACACATTACTGCATGTCTCTTCAACGTAATTAGTTGGAAAAAACCATAATCATTAGTCCACAATATTCAACAAGGATAAAATGCATTATTTCCTACTTAGAACTAATCAATTACAATCATACTATGCATTAAACAATGTGTTTTGAAGTAAAATTATTATAATTTTTGATATAATGGGTCAATCAATAGACTCGTCATCTACCTTGCACCTTACATTTTGCAATTCCCCTTGTAAAATACTGCTGCATTAATCACTTCTGCATTATTTGGGCCATATTAAATTCTTTGTAGTGATCTGAATATTTCTTTTAAGTTGTAGCCTTGAATCCTCTATGTTCATAGATTGATTTTTCCCATTCTCTATATTGTTCCTCATGTTATGGAGTAGTGTTTTTCCATGATGTCATATGACTAAGAGCCAAAGTTGGTCTAGTCCTCAATCCCATCCATTCATAATTTTCTTCTTGAGCCAGATCTTGAATTATTTTCTCAATAGTTCCTTCTCTCCTCATGCTCCATGAGAGATTTTTTGGAGAAATCAACCCCCTCATTTAAGATAGAATGTTCAGAGTTTCCCATCTCAAATTGCATATATTAATATATTCCCCCTAATGTGGCCTACTATAAGAGATGAACATTTTAAGGCATTCTTCTATAATATATGGTTGCATGCATAGAAACTCCAACTAGTAATAATAAGCTCTGGAGTTTCTTCTTATTCAATCTGTATTAACATCTTGAGGCCTTATGAAGAACCCAATGGATATTGCCCTATTCATTAAGTCATTAGTATTTTTATGCCATAAAATTTGATTATATGGAAGGTATTGGAAATATTTTAGCTGAAATTATTCCACATATAAATTGAGTAAGAAATTTGGCACATTAGGAGCAACCATGATACATAAAAATATTTCACAGAGTAGATTTTGGTATTCCTTGAAATTGGTCTTGTAGGAATCCATTAAAATATTTTCATCAGTTGTCTTATAAGGAAGACCATGAAATAATTTGGTTAGATGCCAAAAATCAATATGTTTAGTGCTCACACTGATATTATATGGTGTTGGTTGGAATTTTTTTGATGAGAACAATCAACAATTTTAAATGGGACAACAATCCCTCCTCTTTAATGGGGAGGTTCCTTTATTCAAAACACAAAACCCTAAGTATGTAAAAATATTCAAACTAATTAATTTCAGATGAGGATGTTTGTGACCATGGCATTTGAATCATTCCTTTCAATACAGAAGAGAAACTAGGAAAATGCATTGAGGAATTACAATAATATGACTAGGGTAAGAAAATTTAGTTATGGAAACATAGTTACAACTAACCAATTGATCAAAGATAAACAAATCCCCCTTGGTCCTGTAAGATTACCAACTGACCACAAAAGAGAGAAGGGAGGAAGCAATACTTTCAAATAAAGATATTGTAGATTTTATTTCTACTTATGCATGCAAATAGAACTCAAGAACATGTGTGTTTGTATAAATAAAAAAACCCATAATACGTAGAATGCAAATTGAAACAAAGTTCAACACATTTCACTTCATGGATTTGAACATAATTCTTTATATTTAATAAATAACAAACTATCGTATTAATCAAATTGTAAGAGAGAGAATCAAAAAGAACTCAGATAAGAAAGGGAAGGTCTTCTTTTGTATTGATCATAGAGTATGTATATTATATCCAAATACACCAACATCAAACCCCTTTACAAGTGAGAATGAGGCCTTATATAGGATGAGGGGAGGATGTAACTACCTTTTGAACTAATTGCTTTTAATTAAGTGCTAAACAGTTAATTAAATAATTACATAAGCTAGATTTATTTTACAATTTCACTTTTAGAACAATAAAGCCAAATTCAAAATAGAACAATTCCAAAGTACTATTAGCTAGAAGAGGAAGGGGCAGTGGGAACAGATGAGGTTGGGAATTTTAATTTGAGTAATTGTATCTTGAATTTAGTCACAATAGTTAAAATTTCCATGCTCTTAGGGACAATGTATTGGCAAGACCATATATCCAGCTTTCAAGAGAGTACTATGTCTCCTTTACAATTCCACCATTATACAAAAGTCATTTAGTTACCTCAATAATGGCATTATGCAGTTCTGAGAGTTCCTCCATATTTTCCTTATTGACTGAGTATTATTTGAATAAATCCTCTTTGATCAGTGATTTGAATTTTTCTTTGATTTGATCATCTAGATTTCTCTATGCATAATTATCTTTATATAATTGGCAATAAAGAGCTTGTAAATCGGTGAAGATTTAAGCCTTCAGTGATTCACCCTTTTGTACCATGGCTCTTAACTCAGCTACAACTTCCTGTAGAACCTTGATTCTCCATTCCACATCCAAAATGTGCCTCATCGATGTGCAATAAATTATCTTAGTTTACTCTTCTTTTTATCAAGTTTGACTACATTTTGTGGCTTTTGTTTGATCTAGTATAAGTTAGGATGTAATTTTCCATCTTTTTTTTTGATTTAGTTCTAACATCTAAAAACTCTGTAATTCCTAACAAAGTGTGTGGAAATTCAGTTTTTGTAATAAAATAGGTCACATTCAGTCAGAAGAACAAAGTATGAAGCAACCAACACCTTTTTGGGAACATTGGCTTCAATACAGCTTAGCTCTGGAACCTCCAAGCTTAGTTCTAGAACTCCATCACACAACAAAGGAACTCTATCGCTTAGTTCTAGAACCTTCAGACTTAGTTCTGGAACTCCAACACTTAGTTCCGGAACTCCTGCGCTTAGCTCTGGAACTTTCGCAGTTAGTTCCAGAATAGTTCCCTTTGGTTCCAGAACTTCTCCAAAGTTCCGGAATCAATGGGAATCTGTTTATTTTGACAACATCTGGTGATAGAGAAATTAATGGGCCTTCCAATCAGGAGCAGATCAATAGATTGTTGATTCTTCATACTCCAGAAATACTTATGTAGGATTAGACAACTGTATGTCCAGCAAGGTTTCTAAATTCCACATCTACTTTGAGCACTATTTTGTTTCACTAGAACCTATAGATGGATGGACAACTATTGAGCACTTATGATTGCTGAAATGTATAATGCATCTTCAGGATGATGAAATATATATAAGGACCTGTAGATAGATTAGATAGATATATAAGGATGATATATATGATATAGATATACAGTGAAGTTTGTAAGACAAACATTTCAGTAATAAGATAGCCATTTCATTTTGAGAGAATCATACTTTGTCAACTCTTGATTCAAGGTGGAGCAAGGGCCCACTCCTCCAAGAAGAAGGATTCTTTGTTTTATTGGTATTTATATTTTTAAGCAATTCATGTAAATTTGTTAAGTGTTAATTCTGTAAATGATTTTGATTCTTTAGTTGAATTTTTTTATGTACTTGTCCCTACAGGTGTTGTAGATTAGACTCTTACTTCCTTGCAAGAATTTTCAACAAATTTTGAAACATGTGTTAGTTTCCAAGTAAGTGTGTATACTTCTTGCAACGTGTGTTTATTTCCAGCAATTTTTTCCATTTTGCAAAGAGTGTTTATTTCCAAGAATTTATTTCATTCTATGCAAGAGTGTGTTTTATTTCCAGCAACATGTTTAATTCTGAAAGATTTATTTATTTCAGCAATGAGTGTTTATTTCAGCAAGTTTCTTATAGTTTAGCTTTAATAAGGCTTTGGCCAGGAAATCCTAAAGACACTGCAAAAAACCCCAGAAAATAAAAATAATAAATACCTACAATCAATTACTAGATCACTAAGATTCTTCTTGTTGCATATAGCTTCAGACACACCCCTGGTTTGAATATGACATCAACTAAGAGTTGATTAAATGAAGGGAATAATGACACCCATCATTTTTGGTGCCATTTTTGGGGACCCACTAGTTAGAATTGTCTAATTAGGTGTCAACAAGAGCAACAATCATACATCTAGTAATTGAAAAATCTTCCCTACGTTATCATAAAATTTATGAGTAGACCAAGAGACTCAAAGGGTAGATTTCTCCCAAAAATATCTCAACAAGAACTATCAGAATCCTCTTGTTCAAATAAGGAGTTTGAGAAAGAATTAGAAGCACCATTGTCTCCTTGTTAGACAAGAAGCAGAACTTCCACCTTTGGAATTTTTGGATCAATCACCAGAAGGAAGTGGAACTTTTAGGAGAAGGATTATATCCCAAGACCCACTTAGAGAAATTTTTGATTCTCAATTGAGTAGTCAACCTCCTACTCCTAATTTTCACCTTCACCAAAGTGGATCACATACCACATTGATTGGGGAAAAGATCTAGAAGATACTGTAGATATGGCACGAGAAGCTGAAAGAGAACCTGATAGGACCTTTACCTATCCAATTCAGTTAGAGGATGATGATACACCTATGAAGAATATTTCACCTGCACACTTGTCTACATTTAGAGGGATGTCATCTGAGGACCCTGACCAATTCTTGTTTGAATTTAAAGTATTGTGTCAGACCTATGACTACAAAATAGAAAATCAAAAAACTCAAGTTGTTTCCATCTACTCTGAAAGATGCAACAATGAGGTGGTTTATGGGATTAACATCCAATTCTATTACCACTTGGGAACAAATGGAAACTTCCTTCCTAGATAAATACCAAGAATACTGTCGAGGGAGAAACATGAAGGAAGAATTTTTTAGGATCAAACAGGAAGAGGATGAGAATATGGAAGATTATTTAGATAGATTCCTCTTTGTAAGTAAAAGGTGTGGATTTGTACTTCAAGAAGAGCTAAGAAAAACCATTTTTCTTAAAGGTCTGGATGATGAATCTAGGGAATCCCTTAACTTAATGGGAGGTGGAAACATCAATCAATTAAGAATGAATGATATTAAAGACCTTTGTAGAAGTTATTCAAGAACAAGGGGTGGACCTAGGAAAGGAAAAACTGTGAAAACTACAAATCAAGACATGAACAAACTTATGGATGAACTAGAAAACTTTAAAATAGACATCCTAGTTCAATTAACTTCCACCATGGATGGATTGCAAGCCAAAGAAAATGCTAATACTGAACCATTAGCTATGTACTATCCTAGATGCAGAAAGAAGCATGCAATAAGAGATTTTCCTTTGGATAAAATAGAAATGTGTCTTATTTGTGAATCTAGGGAACATGAAGCTAATGTTTGTTCTCTTCTTCCATTCATAAAAAATTAGCTTAAACAAACCAACACTTCATCCACTACAGAAGAAGTAAACTTTTTCTAGAGACAACCTAGCCAAGGGAAGTTCATACCAAGATTTGTTCCTAATCCCTGGATGATGCCATGGGCAGCTTAGACATTACCAAAATTGGGGACAACCACCTTGGACCCCTCAACCAACATGGAATCCCCAGGATTGGGCAGGACAAGCTTGGTATGCTCAGGGACACCAACAACCATGGTCTGGTCAGAGTAACCCTTATACTTGGTCACAACCTAGGTGGAACCCTAATAACTATGCTCAAGGAAGAACATATCCCAACCAACATCAACAGGCCATAATGGGTTCTCCAGCACAAGGTTCACAAACTGAAAATGTGGTTCAAACACAAATGCCAGCACAACCAGTGGCTAATCCCAAAAACAAACAAACAACCCCTGTCTATGGAACAGAGCAAGAAAAACCAGTTGATCTTAATGCCATGGACTGTAAGGATATTCAAACAAGATCTGGAAAAATAATTAATAGTCCACCTGTTATAATTACTGAGATGACAGAAGAAACTGAAACCCCTAGTTCAGTTATTCCTAAGGAGGATGAAAAATAAAAAGAGAAGGAGCCAGATAACAACTCTACTGAAACTCCATTTCCAGAAAGATTTAAAGAAGTTATTGAGACCAAGGAATCTGAATTAGTGCAAGAATTAAGGAAACTAAATATTGAAATACCATTGTTGCAAGCAATCAAGGACATTCCTGAATTAAACAAATTAATCAAAATGTTATGTTTGAAAAGACCTGGAAGGAAGAAGCAGTACCCTAGGACTATTAAGGTAGATGGGAAACTTGTTGATTTATTGGCAGGAAAAACTCTTACTTCCCAAATATGGGGATCCTGGAAGCCCTGTTATTTCTATCTCTATAGGAAATAAAGATATACATAATGTTTTGGTTGATTTGGGAGCAACTATAAATGTGATGACAGTGGACACTTTGAAAACATTACCATTAATAGGTATACAACCTACTAGCACCATATTGTAGATGGTAGATCAGTCAGTAGCAAAACCAGAAGGAATCATTGAAGATGTGGCAGTTATGGTGGAGTCATGGGAGTATCCAGTGGACTTCCTTATATTACGGCCAAAAGGTAAAACACTTGGTTATCCCATTATTTTGGGCAGACCATGGTTAGCTATAGTTGTTACCTTAATTGATTGTAGATCAGGTGATATGACTATCTCAAATGGTAAGAATTCTAAGAAAATTTCCTTATATCCTTCTGCACATGACCTTTTATTGATAATCAAGAACAATTATGGGTTGATGATCTTGATACTAATAAATAGAATTTGTCTTCTTTGGCCATGATAACATTGTAGGATCACATACGGGAGGTGGAGAATATGATTAATCATCCATTGAATGATTTCCAATTGTCTTTGGAACAATCAGGGATAGTTCCAGAACCTTCGGACTTAGTTTTGGAACCATCGGAGTTAGTTTCTGGAACCTTAAGACTTAGTTTTGGAATATGCATACTTATCTCCAAAACCACAACAATTTCAAGGAGATGTAAATAATTTCACTCTGGAGGAATGTGATTTCTCTTGGGGAGGGGAAGAAATAGCTATGGAATCAGTAGCTTTAGTCTCAAAGATATCAGGGAACAGTGAGGAATTTTTGGAAAGTAGCAGTGATGAGGAGTTTGACCAACAACAAGATAAGTATCATAACTCTTCTTACTGTCTTTTTTCTAGTATTATTTCTCAAGAGAAATTTAGATACATTGTCGCATATCATATGTTGTTACCACATTCATGTCCACTAAACACCCTAATGGAACCTTTTTACAAATCAGTTCATCACACACTGGAACCAAACAAATTGAGATTCAACCAGGTAAAATTTTGAACATTAACAGCTGGTTAGAAAATTATCAAGAAGCTAAATTGTTTGATGCTAGATATTTTTCTTGGGACTATAAAGACATGAAAGGAATCCATCCAAGTATTTGTACCCATCACATTTATACTAAAAATGTTAAACCAGTTAGGCAACCTCAGAGAAGGATCAACCCAGCCTTGAGGGACATAGTCAAGCAGGAAATTGAAAAGCTATTGCAAGTAGGATTTATCTACCCTATCTCAGATAGTCAGTGGGTGTCTCCTCTTGTGATTGTGCCCAAAAAGAATGGAAAATGGAGAATTTGTGTTGATTATAGGGAATTGAACAAAGCTACACTTAGAGATTATTTTCCCTTACCATTCATAGATCAAGTTTTAGACAACCTTTCAGGTAAACAATACTTTTCCTTCCTGGATGGTTTTAGTGGATATAATCAAATCAGGGTGGCTACTGAGGATCAGGACAAAAACTACCTTTACTTTTCCATGGGGTACCTTTTCCTACAGGGTATTTCCATTTGGACTATGTAATGCTCCAGCAACCTTCCAAAGGGTTGTACTAGCAATTTTTGCAGATCTAACCAATGATTGTGTGGAAGTATACATGGATGATTTTACTGTGCATGGAGAAACATTTGATGATGCCTTGAAAAATATGGACAAGAATATTAACAAGATGTGAGAAACACCATTTGTCTCTTAGTCATGAGAAATGCTTGATGATGGTTGATGAGGGGATTGTACTAGGACACCACATTTCAAAAAGAGGAATTCAAGTTGACCAAAACAAAATCAGGATTATTTCAGACTTACCTGTTCCTCAAACCCCCATGGATATCAAGTCATTCTTAGGGCATGTTGGATACTATAGGCATTTTATTAAATATTTTAGTAAAATTTCTGCCCCCATGTTTGGTTTGCTTACCAAGGATTGTGAATTTCATTGGGATGAAAAGTGTCAACATGCTTTTGAAGAAATTAAAGAAAAATTAATCACTGCCCCAATATTGAGAGGACCTAATTGGGAGAAACCTTTTCACATCCAAACAGATGCCTCAAATAACTCAATTGGTGCAGTTTTGGGACAAAAAGATGAAGAAGGGAAAATGTATGCTATTTACTACCTTAGTAAAAATCTTACTCCCACTGAAAGAAATTACACCACCACTGAAAAATAATTTCTTGTTGTGATTTATGCAATTAATAAGTTCAGACATTATATTACAGGTACAAAATATTTGTACATACAGATCACTCAAAAATTAAATACTTAATGAACAAACCAGTGGTTGGAGGTAGGATAATTAGATGGTTATTACTTTTACAAGAATTTGATATTACCATTGTGGATAATCTAGGAAAATCTAATGTGGTAGTTGATTTCTTGTCAAGATTAACCACTACAGGGGAGAAAGATCCAGTTAAGGACAACTTTCCAGATGAACAATTATTTGCTATTTCAGCTGATACACCATGGTTTGCTGATATGGAAAATTATCTTGCAACAGGGAAGTTTCCCCCTTATTTTACTAAGAAACAAATGAAAATATTAATCAAAACCAGTGCACAATTTAAATGGTTGAATGGAATGTTATTTAAATGTGGTCCTGATTTGGTTTTACGTAGGTGTGTGAGAGAAGATGAAATCTTTGACATACTCAAGGCATGTCATGATGAACCAAGTGGAGGACACTTTTTAGTGAAAATAACAACACACAAAATACTTGGCACTGGCTATTATTGGCCATCTCTGTATAAATATGTGAAGAAATACATCAAGCAGTGTGATCCTTGTCAAAGGATGGGACAACCAACTTTCACTAGTGAAATGCCTCTGCAACCTCAAGTAGTGATTGAACCATTTGAAAGGTGGGGGCTGGATTTTGTTGGCCCTTTTAGTCCTCCTTCACAAGGAAAAGAGAACATTCTTGTATGTACTGATTATGTGACAAAGTGGGAAGAGGTGCAGGCTTTAACAAATGCTAATGAAGATGCAGTTGCTGATTTTCTTTGGCACAAAATTATGATGAAGTTTGGTGCACCAAGAAGCATAGTTTCAGACCAAGGTCCACATTTCATGTCCAATATGATCCAGGCCTTCACAATGTACTATCAGATCAATCATAGGAAGTCATCTCCCTATCACCCACAATCAAATGGGAAAGTAGAAGTGACAAATAGAGAATTGGAAAACATCCTCACCAAAACAGTTGAAGCAGGTAGAAGAGATTGGGTGAAGAGGTTACCTGAGGCTGTCTGGGCTTATAACACAACTTGGAAGACTACAACAGGTTCTCACCATATGAGTTAGTCTATGGGAAAAATCCCTTGTTACCCATTGAATTTGAACTACAAACATTGAGAACAACAACTAAATTGGGTATTGAATTGGATGCAACACAAAAGGAAAGAATTCTACAACTCAATGAATTGGATGAGCTGAGATTGGAAGCACTTCAATAGAGAGATAATCCAAGACCAAAGGAAGTAGTGGCATGATACACATATCAAGGAAAGGAAATTCAAGGTAGGAGATTGGGCATTACTGTTTGATTCCAAGTACCAACAATTCAAAGGCAAGTTGAGAACCAGGTGGTTAGGACCTTATCAGATTGAGAAGATATTTGACAATGGCTCTATTCAGCTACTTCCCATTGATGGTAGTAGAAGGACACTTCTGGTCAATGGACACAGGCTGAAACTTTATAGGAAGCCTCCTACCAAGGATGAGTTCTTGAAGCAGATTGAAGCAGACAAGGAATTTGATCATATGGAAGAACCTAGTTCTTCCAAAATGATCAAGTAATCAGATGCATGGATCCAAAATAAAGGGAAGAGAATGAAAACCAGCAAATGGTGTTCTCTTCCCCCCCCCCCCCCCAAAAATAAAAAAAAATAAAAAAAAGGGAAGGAATGAAAACCAGTAAATGGCATTCTCTTCCCCCAAAAAAATATCTTAGAGACCAATTGAAAACCAAAAATGGTGGTTGGTCTCCTCAATAAATGGCTAATTCAAAATAAAAGGAACTTCTTTGGAATTCCAGCTGTCTTTTCTAACCATTTTTCCTTTTTCACTTTTTTTAGGAATGATGAGTCATCAAGGTGGAGGAATTACATCAGCAAGGATGGTAATTATGTCTTGATCTTATTAAAGGTTAAATTAAAAGTTCACATGTGTGATTAGACTTGATTTAAGTAGTCGGTATGATGAGTCATTTATTGTACATTATGATTAAAAGAAAGTAATCATGAGGGTGATGTCAATTGAACAAGTAAAAGTGGCAGTGTATTAATAATGAGCTATCATTTGGGTGGAATAAATGAAATTGAGAAGTAGTTGTAGAAAAATTCAAGGAAGAAACAGTAGAATTATATTTGAATTCCATAGCTAAACCCAGTAGTTCCACAGCCAAATCCAATAGTTCCACAGCCAAATCTAGTAGTTCTGCAGCTATCTCCTGACAGAGTAAGGATTTGAAAGAAGGAATAATTTGAATCATCCTCTTTTCCATGGGTATCAAAAGAAGTCAGAGCTAGAAGATGATACACAACTTCTTGCAGATGGAGAAGTGACAACCATTTTTAACAAGCAGGGTGGCTAGATTTTCTAAAGAAATTCTCAATGTACAATGAAAAATTGGTAAGGGAATTTGTTGTAAATTTAGAACAATCTAGAACTAAGGTTAAAAGAATTGTAATTCCCTTTACTGTAAATACAATGAGCAATGTATCTGGGGTACCAATTGTACATGTCCCAAATCCTATCAAGGGGACCCTAAAAGAACTGGTGGAAACCTTGATACAAGAGGGGGAATCTGAACCCCAATATATTTATAATACTAAGAAAATCATCAAGGGGGTCAGAAGAGCCAACCTACCCAAACCCTTTGACAGGGTAGCATTTTGGGTAGTTAAGTACCTAACTTGTGATGGCCAATTTGGGACTATGGGAAGAGAGGTCCTTAAGATGCTGATATATCTTAGGTATGGGGCTGCAAAACAAGAGTATATAGTAAACCTTTCTAGGGTTTCCTTTTTGAATCCATCTAGATAATGGCTCAGAGGTATTCTTGGGGAGTTGGGACAATTAGACACCATGGATTAGTCCATCTGGTATGTCAGCACCATTTTCTCTCAAAGAAAAATGGAGAAGAAGCATGGGAAAAGTTCCTTAACAAATTCAAACAAAGCCCTGATATTATCAGGAGGGGAATACCAACCCCTTTCTCCCCTAAAATTAATTTGGAGATTGATCCCCCTGTAGAGAAAAATAAGGAAATAGGTGGGGTTAATGTGCCAAAGAGGAGGAGATCTGAAAGAATGATCAAAGCTACAAAACCTATTGTGTCTTCAAAAGAAACTCCTTCCTCTACAACAATACTAGAAGAACTAATATCTGTCTCTGACAGTGACAGTTCACCTAAGCTGGATCATGAAGTAAAAATCAGAAGAATCTCTAGGAGGAAGCCCACTTCAGGACATTTTGAAGCTCCTCAAAGAAGAAGAGTTCATAAGAGGTCTAGGGAAACTCCAGTGGATATTGAAGAACATGATGGTTTGGAGAAAGAAGTTGTTGATATTCTGGGTAGCATGGCAATGTCTCCTCCTCGACCAAGTCAAACTGAGGTGGAGAAAGAAGATGAAAGATTTGAAGAACAGGATTTTCAGGAGATGGGTGACTCAGCAACACTGTCACATGAGGAAGAGGAATTGGCATCTTGGAAATGGAAAGGGAAATCCCCTTTGGTGGAAGAGAAATGCTCATTCCCCAAGGAAATTTCAAAAAAAGAGGAGAAACAACAAGTTAGACAGGCTCTATTTTTTTCTAGAGAAGAACTTATCATTAGGGAGAAGGATGAGGAATTAAACTTCCTCAAGAACAAATTGGAGCATAGGGAAATGCTCATTGAGCAACTAAAAACTCAGCTCACAGATAGGACTAAAGAATTGACATTGGTCAAACAAAAAATGGTAGAAAAAGAAAAAGAATGTCAATTGGCTAGTAAAATAAGTGTTATGTCAAAGATATCTTCAATGAATCAGGTTGTACAAACTGAATTGACTTATTGGCCACTTAAGCAGTTGTGGGATGATACCTGCAGAAAGCTTAATGAATTTAAAACATCAAATGAGGAACTAAGAAGCAAGATGGAAGAGGAGAAGAAGGCAAGGAAAGAGTGGGAAGAAAAATTTTACAAAATGGAAGAAGACAAATTTAAATGTCTGGTAAAGATACAAATGGTCTGTATAATGAGTGAAAGATTACTCACATGCAGGAGACCTTCTCCTGCATACAGTGTCTTTCTGGAAGAGAAATTTATTCACTGGAAACTATCAAGGATTGCATGTGGCCTTCCACATGAAATAAAATATGAATCAGAGTTCATGACAACATATTCCTCAGCCAGTGCAGAGCAGAAAAATATTCTCTGCAAATTCTATCTCTGCAACTTTATGCTGGAAAAGAATACAGGCTTCATGATCAATTTGTATGTAGGGGAAAGCCAGCTGAATGCATTTGTTTCTATACTTCAAAATCAGATAGCATGGAAAGAGAGGGATTCTGAACATTTATTAAAGGCTAGTTCATCTGGCCTCTGCATGAGAGATCACTATGGAAAACCATCTGCCTTTGCTATACATTTCAGATCCCATGCCTTTGACAGTCATTCAAGGCACATTATATTGCCAGTCTACAGAAAAGTATTGATGCCTTCACCTCTTATGAGGAGAAAAAATTTGAAGATATTTATGATGGATGCTTGAAGAGATGGGAGTTTCTCACAGTTGCATTGAGAAGAAGAGAAGTGATATCTCCCATGAACTTAATATGGAGTCTGGAAAGAGCTAGAGCTTTGTGTACACTAATCCCTTAGGTCAATGAAAAATGTAGGGGCATATGGATGGGAATGAGAACAAGGCCTCCTCTCCTTCTCACTCCCATGTCTCCATGGAAAAACAGAGAGCCTCAAGATCCCACTCACTTTGAGGAGTGGCAGAGAAAGATAGAAGAAGGATCAGGGTATAGTACTTCTGAACTGAAGCACTGGGATATTCAGTTTCAGCCATTTGACCTTAGTAGTCAATTGGAATGTAGAATTCACAACCCAAGTTTTGAAGAGTAAAGTTTGTAAGAGGACTTACAAACAAGTAAGTGTGGGGGAGATGATAAGGCCAAAATATGCCTCATCAATGTGCAATAAATGATCTTATTTTACTCTCCTTTTTATCAAGTTTGACTGCATTTTGTGGCTTTTGTTTGATCTAGTATAAGTTAGGATGTAATTGTCCATATTTTGTTTGATTTAGTTCTAACATCTAAAAACTCTGTAATTCCTAACAAAGTGTGTGGAAATTCAGTTTTTGTAATAAAATAGGTCACATTCAATCAGAAGAACAAAGTATGAAGCAACCAACACCTTTTTGGGAACATTGGCTTCAATACGGCTTAGCTCTAGAACCTCCTAGCTTAGTTTTGGAACTCCATCACTCAGCAAAGGAACTCTATCGCTTAGTTTCGGAACCTTCAGACTTAGTTCTGAAACTCCAACACTTAGTTCCGAAACTCCTACGCTTAGCTCTCAGAACTTTCGCAGTTAGTTCTAGAATAGTTCCCTTTGGTTCCAAAACTTCTCCAAAGTTCCAGAATCAATGGGAATCTATTTATTTTGACAACATCTGGTGATAGAGAAATTAATGGGCCTTCCAATCAAGAGCAGATCAACAGATTGTTGATTCTTCATACTCCATAAATACATATGCAGGATCAGACAACTGTATGTCCATTAAGGTTTCTAAATTCCACATCTACTTTGAGCACTATTTTGTTTCACTAGAACCTATAGATGGATGGAAAACTATTGAACTTATGATTGTAAATGCATCTTCGGATGATGAAATATATATAAGGACTTGTAGATAGATTAGATATAGAGGATATATATACGATATAGATATATAGTGAATTTTGTAAGACATAACATTTCAGTAATAAGATAGCCATTTTGTTTTGAGAGAATCATACTTTGTCAACTCCTGATTCAAGGTGGAGCAAGGGCCCACTCCTCCAAGAAGCATGATTCTTTCTTTTATTGGTATTTATATTTTTAAGCAATTCATGTAAATCTGTTAAGTGTTAATTCTGTAAATGCTTTTGATTCTTCAGTTGAATTCTGTTATGTACTTGTCCCTGTAGGTGTTATAGATTAGACTCTTATTTCCTTGCAAGCATTTTCAACAACATTTTCAAACATGTGTTTATTTCCAAGCAAGTGTGTT
Organism: Taxus chinensis; assembly: GCA_019776745.2. Lineage (NCBI taxonomy): Eukaryota > Viridiplantae > Streptophyta > Pinopsida > Cupressales > Taxaceae > Taxus > Taxus chinensis. The sequence continues at coordinate 393,999,408 of CM034151.1, read as the reverse complement.
TACTTCTGCAACATGTGTTTATTTCCAGCAATTTGTTCCATTATGCAAAGAGTGTTTATTTCCAACAATTTGTTTCATTCTGCAAGAGTGTGTTTATTTCCAGCAGCATGTTTAATTCTGAAGATTTATTTATTTCAGCAATGAGTGTTTATTTCAGCAAGTTTCTTATAGTTTAGCTTTAATAAGGATTTGGCCAGGAAATCCTAAAGACACTGCAAAACCCCCCCAGAAAATAAAAATAATAAATACCTACAATCAATTACTAGATCACTAAGATTCTTCTTGTTGCATATAGCTTCAGACACACCCCTGGTTTGAATATGACATCAACTAAGAGTTTGTACCTAGAAGAGAAGCCACTGCATCAAACCCTATAGATACAATCTGAGATGGAGATATCCTTTTCCTATTATCAATCATGGGTTAGACCCATGTTAAGGAATTGCTAGAAGGAGCTAGAGGAGAAGGAAATATAATGGCATTGTGAGATCTGAGAGGTATAGAAGTAGAGACTTTAAGAGTGGAAGTTGCAGAAGAAGAAGAAGGTGGTATTCTAACATCTAGCTTAGGCCTTGAGACACTAGCCTTCCATGTATTTGATTCAATGATTTCTACCTTATCTTCTTCTTTATCACCCTCTTCACCTTCATCTTCTTCTTTTTCACCCTCTTCACCTTCATCTTCTTCTTCTTTATCCTTTTGTTCCTCAACTAATTTTTCTCCTTCCTCAGAGGGTTATGACACTTGTTTAGGGGTAGGATAAACTCAATCAATTATTTCTTGAATATTTTCTAGTTCAAACCTTTTCTCATGTGTATCTTCCTTCTTCTCAACCTCCTTTGATTTTTTTTCTTCATGTAAAAATTGGCTCTTGAGTCCAAGGGCAAGGAGGAAGGATTTTGTTGAGTTGGAACATCCTTTTACAAGGTGGAAACCTCTTGAGAAGGATATATTTTCATTTATTCCCTAAACTCTTTCAACTTTCTATTATACCAATCCCTAGTTCTCAAGAGCATTGGGTTGTTCAATTCATCAGGATTGTCCCTTTCTTTCTGAGACCAATCGATGGTAGGAAAAGGAATGTACTAGATAGACTTCATGTATTCACAAATATACAAATCAGAATCATCATATTCCATGCCCTCAGGAACCTTATATAGATTGATATCTCTAATTTTTTACAATGAAAGTCTACCAGAGAATCTCTTCCTTACCTCATACTCATTAGCAAAGTCTTCCCAATAGTCTTCAAATGTTGGCACATGATAATAGGCCATTCTTAGATTATTTGAAACAACACCTTTACTATCAAAGGAAGATCTCTTGTAGTAAGTATGAAACTTAAAATATGAAATGATTTTCTCGACATTGTGGACATCAAGGGCATACCTACATATGTAATTTCCCAGTGAGATATGTAATTGAATGCCTAAGATATTTTTATCCCTATAGGTTTTGTGTAATACAACTATTTGTCTATAGAGTTCCACCAAAATAAATTTGTCATTGCAATATAATGGAAACTTTTTTGGTACTCCCTCAAATCCAACTACCCAAATGTAAAGAACTTTCTAAACTAAATGAAGAGGTTTCTATTTATAGAAATAATTTTCTTGGCCTCTGAAGAAACCCTTTCAGTCACATTATCCTCTAGCACTCTGACCAGGAACATTGTGAAAGCATCATTCACTCTCCTTTGATGAGTTTCATACTGGTGCATTTTGTTTTTCCTCTTTCCCAGATAATCATATCCATAATCTATAGGCTACTATGGTGTACATTAGGATTTGATGTACATTAACTAATTGTTGATTCAATTTTTCACAAATGATTCCCCCCCGGTTCAATTTTTTTTTATCTTCACATATCACATGGATATATACACACATCTAGTACTGAAAATCATTGGTGGAAGGAAGTCCCATTATTCTTACAAGAAATGTGATGATATCTAAAATATCTTCTTTAAAATCACTTATGTAGAGGATTTTTGGCAACTTGGAGGTTCCTTTCTTTTTATTCTTGAGCCAAGATTTAATAATCATACTTTTATAGTTATCTTGATTTTGGTTAAAAAGACTCTTGGCTTCAGCCTTGGTCAAGATTTTGGAATCTTCAAAGGTTGGGATTCCTAGGCCACATTAATGTAATGGGAATCTAATTTGGTAATGATTTGACCTTGGGGGTCTTTTAGCTCTTTTGCTTATGGGTCAAAATTTGAGGCACAAGCTAGATTTGTTTTAGTGCATTGCATTGAGGTGGGGAAACCAACAACATAAGAAATTCCACTATTTTTAATACATTGGGAAATCATAGTGGGAGTATCTTCTGAGATTTAGGCCCAAAAGTCATTCAGATTCATATGTTTGACATCATTATCTCTAATTTTAGGCCCATAGGTTCCTATAGATGAAATGTGCTTGTATCCCAAGTATTGGAACTTCATTATGGAGGGATTAGGGAAAACTCAGAGGAAATGAACACTAAATAATGGATTACAAGAGTTATTTAAAGGGGATGATTGATAACATAAATAAACATAAAATATATAGAGGACATATATAGCTACTCACCTTAAGCATAGAAATATAGCCACCTTCACAATGGTCCCAACACAACTTGAATTTTTTAATTTGGGTGAAAAATGATCAAGTTATGAGAAAAATACCTCTTTTAATGCATGAGAGTAAGAGATGGATTGGGCACAATGAGAGCTCGATTCAAAAATGGTTAAAAATGGCTAAGTGTTGGGATTTATATAGTGCTTAGCTCATTTTTTTTTAATTTAGGGGAAAGGTAGTGTAGTGCAGATGAATCTATGCTCGTGAGAACTCTTTTACCCGTTTCCCTCACAAATCAGTTATGATGGGGGTTGGAAGAACTCAAGGAAAACCCTTTAATATGAATATGTTAGGGATGTGGGGAACAAAGGGCATAGAAGAACAAGTTCAAGTGGTTCCATTAATCACCAAAAAACTACAATGAAGAGGTTATGCGAGTTTTATAGGGAAAAAAGGCTTGTGGGGAACTATTATCTTTGTTCCAAAAACCTTTGCAAAATCCGCAAAGAAGAATATGAGAAGTATTACATATAAAATGGTCATTTGGGGAACAAAAGGGAGGATGGAACCATTCCAATAGTTCCCAAAATTTCTGAAGAGGCTGATGCAAAGGAAGAGTTGCAGAAATGTGGGGAGTGCGGTGAACCGAAGAACAAATAGAACTAAGGAACTTGTTCCAATGGAACACTCAAAGACTGATCAATACTGCCAAGATTTTTTTACCGTGGATAAATCGGTGCTACAGTGAATAGGAGGAATAGAGGAACTATTCTTCCTATTCCCCCAAAGTTGAAATGAACGACCAAGGCTCAAATTGACTGAAAATTGGCTAACTGTTAAAATTTTTTACATTCTTTGACATCAAAAAAGGTAGATACAACCAAGAAAATGGGTCACTTAGCTAAAAACTAAAAAAAAATTCAAAAATTCCACATTTTTGTGGTTAGTGACAATAGTTGGTTCTTTGTGGGGCTTGACTTGACTTGACGCAGAGTGTGGAAAAGAAAAAGAAAAGAATTATAGAATCTCTTAGTTATCAATACCAGTGTATATCCATTGGGAAAATATAAAAAAAGGATCAAACATAAGAAAGCAAGGCCACACAACAAAGACCAAAAACAAGGACTATGCATGACTATATACAAGAATATGTACAAAAGATTGCTATCCACTAAGACTTGAACAATTTAAGACACTGTCCAATATATGGTAATAAAAGAGAAGTTCCGTCCATATAGTCCAAATAGTAAGAATTCTCTTTATCAAATTTTTGAATCTAAAAGGACCAAGCCAAAGTGAGTCAAACTTATCATGACTCCTTTGCTAGAGTGAGTCAATAATAAAAAGTTGCTCAACCCTTTGCTGATTTGCTGAGATACGATCCACAACTTGATTTCTTTCTTCATATAATTTATATAGGTGCATGTTTCTCTTTTCCATAACATCCTTTAACTTCTCATCCTCAATTTCTTTGGCCAAGTGCAAGGCTGGTAGCTCTAAGGTAACTGAAAGTTGAGTTTCCATTCCATAAACTAACTGAAATGGTGACATTCCAATGGATCTTTTCAGTGTTATCTAATAAGCCCAAAGAGCATCATAATTTTTTTTGTCTCAGTTTCTCTATGATTCATCAACACATTTCTTGATTATAGTCACTAGATTTTAGTTGGTTGATTCATCTTTTCCATTCCACTGTGGATAATATTTTAAAGAATATAAAAGGGAAATTCTATATCTGTAATAAAAATAAACATGTTCATAGGAAGATAAGTTTACAAAATTATGTGTTACAATCTTGTTTGGGACCCTGAATTGAACCAATATATTTTCCTTAATGAAATTGAAAATAACTTCAAAAGTGGTTTTCTTGACTGGAATGTCTTTTACCCACTTTCTGAAGTAGTCTAAGGTAGTAAAGACACGAGTATGGCATGGACTTGAATTGAGATTGAGAGTTCCAATAAAATATAGCCCCCATTACTGAAAGGGATATTCAATTATCACAAGTTTTAATGGAAGAGTGGCCAACTTAGGTCTACAAATAAAGGTTTAACAAGCTTCACACTTCGAGAACCATTTTTTTGCACCTTTGAACAAGGTTAGACAGTAGTATCCTCCTTGGATAATCTTGTTGGCTGTTACTGAAGAAGAAAAATGGCCTCCACATGTATGATCATTGAAAGCTTTTAGTAACCTTTTTTTGTTCTTTATCTACACATATTAAAAAGTGACCATCAATTCCTCTCTTAAAAAAAGAGTTATCCCAAAGGACATAATTAACAGCTCTGAGCTTGATAGGCCTTTTTTATTTTATATTGAAATGTGGAGGACATTCCCCATATGTGATAAAATGGGTAATGCTAGAGTACCACTCATTTATAGATCTCAAAAAGAGCATTGTAGGCATTTTTACAACCTCCTTATCACTTGAATCACCTTTCATACTTTCTGCAATCAAATGGCACAAACCATGACCTTGAACAAGTTTTTTTGGCTTGATGTTGAGATCATATTGCTGAAGTTTAGCCACAAAATTCCCTATTTTTGAACCAAAATCTTACTAAGTCAAAATGGAATTAACAATTGTATCAAGAACATAAATAGTAGAATGAGAGTTAAGGATATAAAACCTGAACTATTTAAGATCCTTAACCATATCAAAATCATGCTTTTCAAGTTGGGAATACTTAAAATCATGAGATTTCAAAACATATCTCATAAAGGAAATGGGTGCTTTACATCATTGAAAAGTATTTTGAACTAGAATAGATGATTAATTGTGTTTGGAGGCATAACAATAAATGATTTAATCTTTTTTAAAATCAGGACAAACTAGAACCGGTGTTCTTGAATTGCTTTCTTTATTTCTTCAAAGGAATTCTTCCCTTTTGCACTCCAGTAAAAAGATTGTTTCTCCTTTATCATTCGTGCTATATTTTTAGTTAACTTGGAAAAATGTGGAATGAATATCCTCAAGGAGTTGATATTTCCAAAGAAGTGAACACCCTTCTTACTTATGGGAAGATAAATTTTCTGGATGGCTTGAACTCATTATGGTTCAATTTTGATTCTATCTTTTGAAAAAATATGTCTAAGTAATTGTTATCGCAAAAAGTATCACCCTAGGATTTTCACATTACAGATCCCTACTTTTTGCGAACATGGGATTGTCTCTCAATTTGTGAGACTTAGTACTTGATACAAGCCTCTGAAGAAGGCCAATTCCTCTACCTAATATAATGCTAAAACTACCCCTAAAGAAGGAAATTCAGCTAACTAATCCTAAACTAACAATTCCAAGTGATTAGGGAGAGAGAGAAGGGTTAGAAAGATGCATGAAATGGAAATCCTAAGACAACAAGTAGTGATAACACAAAAAAAGGGTGAGGACACTCTAATGAGGGAGAAGGGAGAGGCCAAACATAAGTGACATAGACACAAACTACATTTCACATCTATTCTCATGTGAAATAAAATAGAATGAAATTACAAAGGAGAAATACATGCACACCACAATACACCAAGTAAAAGAGAGGCAAGGTTACAAATAAATGCAAGTTAGGGTTGAGAAAACACCATGAAACAAGATTTATTGCAATAAAAGTATGTATAGACCATTACAGTTGCAAATCAAGGCACAATAACACATTTCCAAGCCCAAATTAAAGGTTTGATGGCTCACAAGTTCTCAGGAATAACTTTGACATAGTTTCTTTAAATTTTTATAACGTCCTCCCTTTCAAAAATGAAAGATTTAATAATATATAACAGAAGGAAGAAAGAGAAGAGGGAAAAAGAAGGGAATTTTTTTTACCTTTTAACCACTAAAAATCTTCATTAAATTCTCCTACAAAGCACATGGGTACCCTATAAAGCCATTACTACGTCCATTCCATCTTGTATAAGGAAATGGAAGCCATACTTCATTAATTTTGATGGTTGAGAGTGAGATTTGACCACTTTTGTGCTCAAGACTGTCTTCTCTCCCTTTGAAATCATGTTTACCATTTTAACCCATTGAACCTCATTAATTCTTCATTTTATTGGTGTTAACAAAAAGATCATGACGACAGATTTCCAATGAGATAAATTTTATTGAATTTGGAGTAGGGAATTGAAAGATATGACCATTTGAATATTTGACTCAGGGAGCATAGGAACATGACACATGGCCACATTTGATTGGCCTCGGATATTGCCTCTACCTACATGTTACTCATTATGTATTTTCCACATGTTGGTATCTGGTTGGGTCACAGAGTCAAGATTTGCTTACGTGTCTACTTCCCTGACCTTTTGATTGTCCTTACCCTTTTCAGACCCGATTTCTATTCAAAATTCTATTCATCTCGGGGCTTGAGATTTGTCGGAGTCCATTACCCTAAATTGTGAAAAAATGTCACCACATGTTCACTTTGGATCGTTGATTTTTCATGTTCACTACGAAGTTTGATCCAATGAGAAAGCTCCATGCACCTTTGGAGTGTCAGACTATTCTTTTACTTACACTGGCCTCTGTGAAACATGAGCCAATAGGAAAGCTCCATGCTACTTCACAATGTTAGTCTATTTTTTCCCTGAAGAAAAAATGTAAAACATGAGCCAATGAGGAATCTCTATGCTTCTCGCAATTTTAGTCTGTCCTTATAGCATTCTTATCTTTGATTGGTTACACCTTCATGTCACAACTTTAAAATGGGAAGAGTTAAAACTTTGGCTCCATAAGAATGCTGCAACATATAATCTTAACCACCCTTAACTACCTAGACCCAAATCCCTTATGAAACTCATTCTATTCTATATACTTTAGGTCTATGGATCCCAAATGCTATATATAGAGCCAGAATGTTAACACATGTCCTATGCCTTGATTGTTGATCTTCTATCATGTGGCCCCTGTCTAATGCTTGGGGTTGAAATTGACGGCCAAATGAACATCACAAGAACTTTTAAAATATAACCCACTAATAAATTAGCTAAGTCTCCCATGGGTTTTTAAATTCCAATGACCAGTGCTTTGGGGAAGTTGAATTTGATGGCCGTTTAAACGTATTTTACCCTTAAAAATGGATAAGTACATTTTAAACCTTGTTAAAGCCAAAATAACCTTGGGGGTATTTTAGGATAACAATTTGGTGACTCACGGGGTAATCTACTTGCTAGATTAGATCAATGGCATTTTGTAATGCATTGGGCATGAAGTCGATCCTAAAAACTAGAAAAACTGATATGAACTTGAATTCTCTTACCCCTGAGCTGTATGAAGCACAAGATGAACTTAGCTGATCTATGGAGCCTTGAATAAAACTTTGAAACTGCTCCAAAATCTGATTTTGCCAAATTTTAAGAATTTGAGGAACTTGGTCCCTAATGATATTTGAAAACTATCCAAATCTAGACTTGAACACTAATTTCTTGACAAGTATGAAGCATTACAGAGTTCTGAATTCCATATTGATGACACATGCACTTGGAATTTTTCCCAACACTTGTTGTTTCCCCATGAACAATGCTTCCACAAAATAGACCATGCAACAACAACAAAACACCACAAAAAAATGTAAAAAATATAAAATCATACATGTTCTAAGTGGAAACATGAAAATTATGCACCAACACTTCTTCTGCTAAAAAAAAACCTACACTACCCTCCTTTAACCAAAGAAATGAGAAGCTAAATAAATCTTGAAATAGGTAGGGAGAAGTAACTTCCCTTTCTTACAAATTTAGACCATGTAACTTATTTGTCACTTAACATTGTCATGAGTAAGAGTGAAAAGATGATATGGAGCTGGTTTGCCACCCTATTCATCAAACTATCAGTTGGAAATAGAAAAAATACCTCTTTTAGTTGTTCTAAATTTGTATTTGAGAGGCTTTACAGATAATCTTTTGTACATTGTATCTCTTCCTCATGATCTAAAATATATGACCGGTTGGAACTCCTTTTTTGGCTCTAAACTAGCCAAATACCAAATTGGGCAAGGGCAGGTCCTTGAAGTTTTTCCATCTTCTTTGGATTTAACTCCAAGAATGGAGCTATAAGGATAATTTCTTCCTCATCTTTAAACATGTTTGCAAGTTGATTTAAAATTTGTTATACTTCCACAAACAACTCTGTCTCTTCCATGATGACCTCTGATTTTACAATTATGTCATCATTGTTTTCCTCCTTTTCCCCATCCTTCATGAAGTTTGAAAGATCAAACTCTTCTATTTTCTCTTCATGAGGATTGTTTTAGGCAAAAAGATCTTATTTTATGTTCTCCTCAATGGTAAGTTCATCAAAAAAATCATACTCAACAAGGGATGAAGGAATAGATAGATCTAAATTGTTACCATCAAAAGAAAGCAAGAAGCTTTCAATAATATCTTATTCATCCAATATTTTTGAATCTGATTTGTTCTCCTCCATAGCTGATTCCTATGAAGATAAATCAATAACCTCTAAGAATATGGTGTCATGATGCACACTACACTCAGATCACAGAGATTTTTCATCATCATCTTCTTATTATTTCTCTTATGCAAAATCATCCTCCACCTAGTGTTCTTTAATCCCAACCTATGTTGAAGGCTTGACCAGATGTGGCACATGATTGGATTCAAACTTTGAAGCCCAATCCTTCAATTTTTTTATAAGTTCTTCTCTATTGGGTTATTTTGTTCGATGCCCTCCTTGGCTAATTTTCTGATTTGTTTCTTACCAAAATGGATTTTAGAATGCAAGAGGAGGTGTTGGTTGGGTTTCAACATGATTTTGCAATGGTTGTGGTGAAGGGGAAGGTGAAAAATCTTCATGTGGAGGAGGGGAAATGGAAGGAGAAGCCTCGAGGAAGCTAGGAAATTTAACCTTAAGCTTGGGTGGTTGATAAGAGATTGGTGTTAGATACTAAAAAGGAAGGTAAGTGGGAACATACCATTGATAGGGTTCCTTAACCTTATGATCATTGGCCTATAATGCCTGTAATGATGAAATAAAATCAGCCATTTGATTGAAGGATTCACTCATCACCTCAAGCCTTTGTTGTGGGATAAACCAACTAGGTATGGGACCTCCCCATGGATAGGGATACCTATAAATAGGTTTTATAGCTAGCAATATTTGTAGTTTCTCCTTAACAGCCTACAAGATCTGCTCCATTCTTTAAATTATGCCTTCAAACTCTTCTTCGAGTGGAGGATGACCTCTATAATTTGCATACTCCTGCACTTGAATAGCTTCATGGTTTGACGAATGACCATACTAGTTTATATTTGGATCATAGGAATACACATTTCCAATATGATTTTGTCCATAAAATTGATCTAGATGTGTGTTATAGCAGCTTGAAGGAGAATTTTGTAAGGTTGGAGGTGGATATGAATAACACTATCGTTGTAAATGATGGTTCCAACAAGGAAATGAAGTCATAATTACAAAACTTCATGGGAAAAAGAAATGAAATAATGGAAAGAAAAGGAAATGATCTGCTAGATGAGAAAATGGGTTTGTTAGACCAATGGAGTCGTCAAATGTACTTGAAAATGCCTCCAAAGGCTGAAATATCACCAAGAACACATCCACTTGATGAAAAGAAGATGTAAAGATCTTCAATCCTGTCCCATTGGCCGTGCCAAAAATTTTATCACAAAAAATTAGCACCCTAGGATAAGAATGCTGCCACATATAATCTTGACTGCCCTTGACTACCTAGACTCAAATCCCTTATGAAACTTATTTTATTCCATGAACTTGAGGTCTGCAAATCCCAAATGCTATGGATAGAGCTGAAATGATGACATGTGTCCTCTACCTTGACTATTGATCTTCTATCACATGGCCCCTATTTGATGCTTGACATTGAAATTGACGACTAAATGAACGTCACGTGGCCTTTAAAAATATAACCCACTAATGAATATGCTAAGTCTCTCATGGGTTTTTACATGCCAATGGTTAGTGCTTTGGGGAGGTGGAAGTTAACGGTGGTTTACACATATTTTTTCCTTAAAAATGGCTAAGTCCATTTTTAACCTTGTTAAAGCCAAAATAACCCCAGGGGTATTTTGGGATAACAATAATTTCCCCTCTATTACTCCAAAAATAGATTTTTTTGGATTTAGTGAAATACCATTATCCCTACACTGCTGAATAACTGACTTCAAGTGTTGAAAATGATCTTCCCTATTCTTAGAGAAGACAATGAGATCATCTTAGTAGATTAAAATACAATTATTATTCAAATATCTAAAATCTCAGTCCACGGCCCTTTGAAACATTACACCTACATCAATAAAAATGAAAGGCACCCTCTAGTAAGAAAATGTACCGCAAGGAGTTATGAAGGTGGTCTTGCATTGATCCCGCACATCCAATTCAATCTGATTGTATCCTGAAAACCCATAAAGCATATATAGCATTTCAAAACTAGTCGCTGCTTGTAAGATCTGATCCATCAAGGAAAGAGGGTAATTGTCTTTCAAAGAATCCTGGTTTAGATTCTGGAAGTAAAAAAAAATCCTTCCATTTTTCTTTCGCACATGTACTATGTTATAAATCCAAGTTGAATGATGAATGGGAAATATTATTTTTGCACTTAACACCTTTTGAATTTCTTTATGAATAATACCTACAATCTTTAGATTGTATTGTCTTTGATTTTTTGGGAAAGGTTGAATTCTTGGTTTCAGTGGTATATTGTGTTATATTTCCTTCGGTTTGGAAGTCTTCAAATCATCATATGAGTAGGTAAGCACATCAATTTATCTTTACAAAAAATCAACCAACATAGATGGGTGAGGTCCAAGGATAGATGGAAAGGGTGAAGGTGATAGAGGCGTAGTGGGTGAAACTGGTGTATGCATCCTAGAAGGTTGGGTCTTCCTTTTAGGTGGAGGAATGGTTTTTCATGTGGGCTTGGGAAGATGTGGATAAGTCATATTTGATGGGTGGATGGAAAAGACTTGATGTCAGTATGACACCCTGGGTAGTGATAGGTCTAGATGTGGGAGGATATGTAGGTGCAGGTAAGTTATTAGGAAGAGGAATGGGTTTGGTTATGGGTAAAGGTTTAGATGTAGGAAAAGGTGACAAAGAAGAAGCCATTTCAATAGGCATGGTCAAGGATGATTTGTTCATTGGAAATACCTTCGGATAGATTGTATAGGTATTTATAGGTGACATTTGCATTTGGGTCGAAAAGGGGAGCCGAAGACGTCCCCAAACCTTGGAATTATCAACGTAATCCAAGAAATTGACCAATCATGAAAATAGAATGACGGTAAGAGGAGATGTAGTTGGTTTAGTTGAAATCCCTATAAAATATGTTTGTGATAAAGGGAACTGGTTACCCTCGGATTCTATAGGTAAGAGAGCCAACATAGGATCAATGGGATCCTAGAATGCTAATGGAGAATGGTCACTAACATGTAGTGGCATGTCTAAAGGACCCCCCATGGGTAGGAGAGATGGCAGGTGGAGTGAAGTAGAATCCTTTTTTAGGGGAGAAAAAGGTGACGAAGACTCTCCCATGGGTAGGAGAGTTAATTTCATAATTAAACTGTACTCTAAAAATGACACAGAAAACAACATAAATCGAGAAGGATATATTTTGAGAGGTGAAGCTGGTTGGTGTTTTAATTAAAAAATAAAAAAAGAGGAACCGAAAAAGGTTAGACTAACTGATGATGGTTAATGGGTGACCGATGATGGTTATAGTAACTGATACCAGTTAATGTGGGAAATCAACAGTTTAACAAATGAGGTAAAAAATGATGCAAATGAAATAAGGAAGTTGTATGTGACTGTGATTTTAAAACTCTGGGGGTATGATGATGTCCCGAGAACTTCAAAAAGAAAAAAAGATGTGGTGAATGTTGTTTTTGGGTAAAATGACCCAAAAGAGTTGAAAACCAACACCGGTTAGGTAAACTGATGACATTCAGATGTAAACTAGTGATGGTCACTAGACCGACGCTGGTTACTGTAAAATTTGAAGAAGCGAAGAAAAAATAATTTTTTTTGTGAATTAAGTAAGATGGAATACCGACCCAGAAACATGAGTATGATAAAAAAGGGTCATAACACAATCATAAACAGTCAAAATACACCAAATACAATGGAAGAGTGTAAAAGGAAGAAGAAAATGAAGAATGTGGCCTTACAACTCAAAACACAACTCAAGAAAAAGCTAAGAAAAACACAAAATCCTACAAGTGAATTTGTATGTTTAGCTTATGCTATTTAAGAATGACTTGTGAATTCATAACATATATTTTTGGATGGGAAGGCATCCTATGAAGAGGTAATATCTAAGGGTGGTTTTAGGTTATGTTTTGGTGGGGGAAGTCCTTTCTTTGATAATGACTGGTCAGAGAAACCAACGGGGTGCCCACTGTCAATCCTCTGATTGTGTGATCATTGAAAGTATCTTCTGGGTAAGGTGTTGTTTAAGAAGATGTGTAAATTTATATTTGTGAAGTTTGGCAAAGAGAGAGAGAAGAGAAAGTGATTCTACAATTCAATTATGTCAACCATTAGTTGGGCATGAATTCCAACGTATAGGTTGCCCTTAGTTTTAATGTGAGCTAAAAATGCAAACACAAAAGTATGAAATACAAGTATTTTAGAACCCAAAATCAAAATGTGATGTTCGATGTAGCTAAAGAGTGAGCATGAAAGAGAATGACTTTCACTAATGTGAATGCAAGAAGTAAAAGAATGATTCTTTTTAATCTTGAAATACAAATGTCATTTAAAAAATAGAAGAAAGAGATAGATTCTCAAGGAGAAGATTAATGTTGGCTTCCTTTCGAAAAGAAATAAACATACAATAATTCCCTAAGAATGAATAAATGCAAGGAACCCCAGATGGGTCCCACTAGGCATGCCAAAATGTTTCACAAGATTCTTGATAAATTAATGAAATCGATAGAGGGTCATAAGCCAAGGAGGAATACATGTTTGTGATGTCAGTTGAAGGTTGTGCACGTGTTCTGATTTCCTGATCCAATGCTAATTGCGAATACTACCTTTTGGCTTGGAGGAACTACCTATAAAATGTAAAACAATACCACTAGATAGAGTTAAATAAAACAAGTGGACTACCTAGTAGAAGCTAGACCCGGGAGGTGAGATGTTTCTTGAACAGGCTGTCAATCCACTTTTTAAATAACAGTATTAATGCTATCCAAAATAAACATGAAATAACAATCTTATTGGAATTGAAATGATTTAGGTATCGCATAAAAAAATAAGAAAGGTCAGATAAAAGGTGAATGAGGTCAAAATGGGTCAAGTGATGGGCTGTTATTGGGTTGCAGGTTTTTTACTGGCTCTGGGTAAGGTTTGTTAAAGATTAGGAGTGATTCTGGGTTGTTAGGGAATGGGTATGAGCTTGCTAGTCTGAGGTATGTTTCCAGAAATAATAATTGATGTCGGCTATGTGACCAATTTTAGTGTTGTAGAATGACTGACTTTGGTTGGCTAACTAGCGTTGGTATGGGAAATTTAATAAACAACTCTTAGAAATGGTCTTCAGACTCTCTGTGATTGCACAAAGGTTGTAAAAGGTGGGGGTGAGGTCATGGAATGGTATAAAAGGTTTAAGATGATTAGGATAGGGAGAAGATAGGTGGAAGGTCTAGGTCTGGGTAGGGTGATAAGTGGTGGTAGAAAGGTGTGTAATGGAGGTGGAAGAAAGATAAATTATGCGATGAATAATAAATCTTACTGAAAACAAACAAAGATAATGAAAGATATTAGGTATTTTACGGAGACTGGGTCTGGAAAAGAGTGCAAGTGATGAGGACGGTGATGATGGAGATCCAGAGAGAGAGAACGCTGGTTACTGTAAAATTTGAAGAAGCGAAGAAAAAATAATTTTTTTTGTGAATTAAGTAAGATGGAATACCGACCCAGAAACATGAGTATGATAAAAAAGGGTCATAACACAATCATAAACAGTCAAAATACACCAAATACAATGGAAGAGTGTAAAAGGAAGAAGAAAATGAAGAATGTGGCCTTACAACTCAAAACACAACTCAAGAAAAAGCTAAGAAAAACACAAAATCCTACAAGTGAATTTGTATGTTTAGCTTATGCTATTTAAGACTGACTTGTGAATTCATAACATATATTTTTGGATGGGAAGGCATCCTATGAAGAGGTAATATCTAAGGGTGGTTTTAGGTTATGTTTTGGTGGGGGAAGTCCTTTCTTTGATAATGACTAGATAGAGAAACTAGTGGGGTGCCCACTGTCAATCCTCTGATCATGTGATCATTGAAAGTATCTTCTGGTAAGGTGTTTTTTAAGAAGATGTGTAAATTTATATTTGTGAAGTTTGGCAAAGAGAGAGAGAAGAGAAAGTGATTCTACAATTCAATTATGTCAACCATTAGTTGGGCATGAATTCCAACGTATAGGTTGCCCTTAGTTTTAATGTGAGCTAAAAATGCAAACACAAAAGTATGAAATACAAGTATTTTAGAACCCAAAATCAAAATGTGATGTTCGATGTAGCTAAAGAGTGAGCATGAAAGAGAATGACTTTCACTAATGTGAATGCAAGAAGTAAAAGAATGATTCTTTTTAATCTTGAAATACAAATGTCATTTAAAAAATAGAAGAAAGAGATAGATTCTCAAGGAGAAGATTAATGTTGGCTTCCTTTCGAAAAGAAATAAACATACAATAATTCCCTAAGAATGAATAAATGCAAGGAACCCCAGATGGGTCCCACCAGGCATGCCAAAATGTTTCACAAGATTCTTGATAAATTAATGAAATCGATAGAGGGTCATAAGCCAAGGAGGAATACATGTTTGTGATGTCAGTTGAAGGTTGTGCACGTGTTCTGATTTCCTGATCCAATGCTAATTGCGAATACTACCTTTTGGCTTGGAGGAACTACCTATAAAATGTAAAACAATACCACTAGATAGAGTTAAATAAAACAAGTGGACTACCTAGTAGAAGCTAGACCCGGGAGGTGAGATGTTTCTTGAACAGGCTGTCAATCCACTTTTTAAATAACAGTATTAATGCTATCCAAAATAAACATGAAATAACAATCTTATTGGAATTGAAATGATTTAGGTATCGCATAAAAAAATAAGAAAGGTCAGATAAAAGGTGAATGAGGTCAAAATGGGTCAAGTGATGGGCTGTTATTGGGTTTGCAGGTTTTTTACTGGCTCTGGGTAAGGTTTGTTAAAGATTAGGAGTGATTCTGGGTTGTTAGGGAATGGGTATGAGCTTGCTAGTCTGAGGTATGTTTCCAGAAATAATAATTGATGTCGGCTATGTGACCAATTTTAGTGTTGTAGAATGACTGACTTTGGTTGGCTAACTAGCGTTGGTATGGGAAATTTAATAAACAACTCTTAGAAATGGTCTTCAGACTCTCTGTGATTGCACAAAGGTTGTAAAAGGTGGGGGTGAGGTCATGGAATGGTATAAAAGGTTTAGAGATGATTAGGATAGGGAGAAGATAGGTGGAAGGTCTAGGTATGGTAGGGTGATAAGTTGGTGGTAGGAAGGGTGTATATGGATGTGAAGAAAGATAAATTACTGAGATGAATAATAAATCTTACTGAAAACAAACAAAGATAAATGAAAGATATTAGGTATTTACTGAAGAATGGGTCTGGAGAGTGCAAGTGATGAGGACGGTGATGATGGAGATCCAGAGAGAAGAGAAGTTGCGTTCATGCCACAACAGTTTAAACCTCTGTGCTTCTCTGTGTGAATTTGTGTAACATCCCCATTTTAAGATATTAGAACAAGGGAGTTATTTTTTATATAACGTTCTCTGTTACGAATTATATAATTCAAACACACGTTCAAGTTTTAATAATTGTTCTCTGCCCAAACAATGTAGTTTGGAACACACAATTTCCTTTTAAAACTAATGTTCCCTGTTCACATATTTGCAATATGGAACACACATTCAGTGCCATTCAATCTTATAACAGATTCTATATGCTGCTGTAAATGACTCGAAGAACTATCGATCTTCCATTTTCATGGCTCAGAGTTTCAATGATCTCTCATTTCATGACTCGGCAACTACCGATCCTTCATGTTCATTCATGCATAATATAATATGTATATAAAGTTATCTTAACCGTTTCCGGTTATTGAAGTGATCCATTTAAGAAGCCTATCTGAATATCTGTTACTGATATTCATCTGACATCCTGCATCTTAAATTAAGTGATTAGGACAACACAACCAGCACTTGCGATACTTTGGCCAAAGATTTTCACATGCTTTGCATGATCATATTCCTGGGTGTGATACACACCAATGGAATACGTCCTTCACCTCACTTCACCTGTTATCTAGAATGGTCTTTCCTGGTTCCTACCAGTCCTTCCAATTTAAGGTCAAATTCTAACTTCCAATTTCCAACTAGCAATATGAACGAATATAGGAAGGCACTCATGGTAACTAAAGATACGTAGACATACGGTGTCGTTCCCAATGACTCCGTGTGTCTAGTTATCTTTAGTACTCCGGAGTCACTCCGTATACGTGATCATACTCCTATCCCCAGCCAAGAACTTAATATTCAACCTATGTATTCTTGATGATTTAATTCGGGAGGGCATTGTAATATGTCAGCTATAACATTGTGATGTCATGAAGACCCCGCCTTCATGAAGACACCGTGCTGTAGCTGGCGTATGTCAATGTCCTACGGAATCCTCTCATCAAGAGTACACATCCTGCTCAAGTGATTTGGATATGATCTTAATATTTAAGATCAACTTTCAGCAACCATGTTGATCCTTTATCCTCGTTCCCGTTACAGTTGTATGGAGCTAAGAGAGACTAAATCCTTCTTCTAGCTTACTATGCATCTTCTCCTTTGTACCGAAGGGTTGCATTTTTTCTACTTGGTTCTTTTCTTAATCATTGGATTAAGTAGCCCGTTACCGACAGACGTAATAAGTTTAACCTATTAAACTTAACCAAGTTTTCCACAACTGTAACCAAATTCAGAATTCCAGCTTATTAGACGTCATTTAAATGAGGTCTAATTCTCAATAAATGTATTCATTTATTCTCCTTAACCTTACATAGTTAAGGTCTATTAGCCATGGATATATTTATCCATATCCTTACCTTCTGAATTTAACATTCGAGACTATCAACGGAGTCCGAATATGAAGTTCGGTTTCTCCTAAGTTATTTGATATTCCTTAGCTTCCAAGCTAATCCTGAATACCTATCAGTTATGAAATCATGTTCCTCCTAATCCTTTTTAATGTCAATTAAAAATTCATCTTAACCCCAAGGATGAACTAATTGCACATTTCAACTTAAAAGTTTTATTTAGGTAAGAATAGATGTCAATTCCTTTTAAATCCATCCAAGGACAATTGAATAATTCCAAATCAAGAAATAACATTATATTTCCAATTTAATCAACAATATCAAACTGATATAGTCGTTAAAATATCACCCTTGTATTTGTATTCATCAATCCATTTCATAATCCATACATTTTCCAGTCCAAATTACTGGACTTTGTTTATATAAAACAACATTACAACTCATAGATAGAAGAATGTACTTTGTTCTTTTCACAATTCCTCGTAGAGGAATAATAACTAACAAATAAAATTCATCTTCAGACAATCAAAAGAAGTATCAGAAAACAGCCATGCCTTCATTTTAATCAAGTTCCATCTGTAAAATTACTTGCACGGGTCAGTTCAATGAACTGAGCATATTAAGCACTTATCATTAAAATGAGGTGCTTCTGATTAACTGTCTCAATAAAAGAACCCTGCTTTTATGAAATGTTAATATGAACATCAATCAAGAATTAAGTATAAAAAAGAATGAACAACATGACAACTGAACCATCTAAATACTATCCCAATCAGTCAAGGATTGCTGTCCTATTTCCCACATAACCATTACAAGATGCAATTTCCTTCACAGTTCCAGATTACAACATTTGTAAGAACTAGGAATATAAGTAAGCATACTGCTGTTTTTACATAACTGCTATCCCTTCCCTTTCCTTACATTAGTAA
This sequence comes from Taxus chinensis, assembly GCA_019776745.2. Lineage (NCBI taxonomy): Eukaryota > Viridiplantae > Streptophyta > Pinopsida > Cupressales > Taxaceae > Taxus > Taxus chinensis. Next base: position 393,980,809 of record CM034151.1, on the reverse strand, counting down.
TAAATGCAAAGGATAAAATCTAACTGAAATGTGAACCAATTACTTTCCTTTCAGTTCATGCAACTCATTTGATTTCAAGCAATCAAGTGCAGATGAGAAAAGTAAACAACAATAAATATAGATGCTTAAACCCAAGCAATACAAAATTCGTTCCTAAACGATTACAGATTTCTAACTGTATGAGAGAAGAAATGATCATTATTCCAAGTTATCCATCCACATTCCTATTCCTTTCCCCATGACTGTACTGAAAATTGAATCCAAACAAGACACAAATCAAGATAACAGTTCAGAGTGAAACTTACAAAATCCATTCGGAATTCACTTTCCAACATCAAGAAATAGTTCCATTCATATTCAGCTTTAAATGAAAACAAGGATGAATTTATCGTCCTTATCAATACTTCATTTAAATTAGGCTCATACGAATACCATAAACAGGTTAGTAAAACATCGTATTATCATAGAACAAGCAGCATAAAGATGCATACTATGTACTTACTGTAATAGAAGATTCCATACTTCTTTCACTATATTTTTAACCAAATAAACAGTTATACAGCCACGTAATCACTTATTCACATGACTTTCTATATCCATGAACGCATACAGTTCATAATAACAATTTACACATTGTTGTTACCTACAGCAAGACCAATTCATATTGCACAGTAAAGCTCCATTATTGCTATTTCCAGAACTCAATCAACAAAAGAGAAAAATTCATTCCCTTAACTATTTCAATAAGAAAACATCCATTTCCTTCAAATACAACAAGAATCAGTCAGGTTGGACTCATTCATTTTTTTTTTGAATGACAGTGCAAAATCAGAGATCTCCTGAAACATTCCAATCTTCCATTTGTACAGGAAAACACAACACTCAGGAAACAATTTAAATGCCACTATCATCTCTATCAAGCTGAACTTATAACGTTCAATAAAACCAAATTACTTTTTCTATCAAATCAAAAACAATAGAAAGAAGAAGAATTCATTTCCCTATAATTTCAGTAAGAAACAATCATTTTCTTCAGAATGAAATAAGAACACCCCAGTCGTATTTGTTCTATCATGACAGCTCAACCCATATTGACAATAGAACAATTGTTCAATAATGAAAAACAAACTCATATAGCCTGTACAATTTCCATTCATTATACCATATGAAATGAATACCCAATTCGAGTTCCTTGCTAACAAACATTTCTACCCGAAATCCATTTTTCTGGTTCATAATGATATGCAAAACTTCAGAATACAATAATCATTTATCAACACCTATATCAAGGCAAACCCACATAGGGTATTAAATGCGCAAGCATGGTACAGACGAAACAGTCTCAAACAACAAGCTAGTTCCCATATATTTCATTCATTACACAGAAATACAAAGCCGAGTTTGTAATCACGACTACAGTCCAAACTGGAAGACCGAACCGCATCAATAAAACACAACAAAATCATCTTACCCTCACAGCAAGGAGAAAACATAGTTCATGAGTTCAAAAGAAAAACAATTACTTTTTCCAACTCCCATGAATACTTCAAGTCGTATTCATCCATATCTTTTACAAAAGAAAAAGTATAGCACACAGAATATGACTAGTACTTCCGTCAAATTGAGCTCATAATGCTCAATAAAACTCAAATGCTATTTCCTTCAAAATCCAAAACATTAGAAGGAAGAGGAACTCATTTCCTCAAAAATTCCAATAAAGAAACAACTTCAAACAACTCGCACAGTTAATACATTCCATCACTCAAGTTCATATAGCAAAAGAACAACTACTCAACAATGAAAAACAACTCCTACTGCCTGTACAGTTCCATTCAATATAATCATCTAAAAAGAAATACCCAGTTCGAATTCCCCAATACTATCAAAAAAACCAACACAACATGTTTGTATTTCCAATTCAAATTTATGCAAAGATAGTTCAAATCACAACAGCAAGAAAACGATTCTACCCAAATCATTTCCAAAATGACAACAAAATCGAATAAACCCAAAACCCGTTCAGAAGAGCAGGGTTGTTTTAATGAGACGCTTAAACAAAGCAAGTGTTTTAAAGAGAAGGGCTTAACATGCCTGTAATTTTTCCCTCGAAGCTTGAAGAAAACCACGTCTACAGGTGGTATTTCCTTCCACGGTGACGACAAAAAGCTTTCCAAACAATCCCTTCCTCTACAGGCTCAGAAAACAGCCCTCAATTTCCAAAGAAACAGTGATAACAGCCAAACACAACTAGTTCGACTGAACCAAGAAAAACCAAATGCAGAGCAACTTTCCAAAAATCCGAACAAACATAAATGACCAACAAAAATTCCTCCATACTCTTTCCAAGGCGGATTGGTCGCGAAGACCAAGAAATTAAATGCATTAAAGGCTCTGCCTTTTTCTATTTCCTCATGCCACCGCTGACTTGGGTTGGTGAACTCCCAATTTCAAATTTTTTTGCATGCAAACCAAGTTTAGTCCCATAACTAACTAGATGCCTCCACCTTTTTCCTGTTCCCACCAAACTTGGCACTGTCCACACAAGGACCTACATTTAATGCCATTAAATTTCCTTCCATCCTTATCCTTTCCCATGGGTCTATGTGTCCCCTTCTAGGTTAGGATTAGTTTAGGATTAACAATAGTGTTCATACCTAGGTCATAGGTTAATAGAACTTTAGATTTATTTTCACCATTATACAATTTAAAAATCCACATAGGATAGTAGTTTAGGATGTAAGGTAGAAATTAGGAGTAGATTAGGGTCTAATCCCCTTAGCACCTAACACTTAATTAATCAACCTCCAATCTAGTCTTTCCGACTGTCAGCAAATTTCAACACTGTGTAGAAAATTTCGTCCCACGTTATACATACCTGAGCCACCCATATCCAGGCATTTCTCACCTTACGAGGTCTCACGTTACGATAGTGTATGGTTCGTGAATCAAACCTTTATCGTTGGCATCTACATGCCAGCTGTTCATACCTGAAATCAGGTGCTGCACATTTATATCAACCTTCAGTCTGGTTTAAAAAGTAAATCGACAAAGCGATCACAAGAAGGCCACAACATACTTTAGATCAATGGAATTGATTCAAGGTGTGCTGTCAATCAGCGAATAGAGTTCAGCTAGCATACGACAAATTTGTCGTCACATTAGCAAACATACAAGCAATATTAACTGCTGTCCCATGTAAACAAATTACAGTATGCAAGAATCCAGATTAGCAACACATTCCCTTAAGATCAAAATATATATCTTAACATGTTTGCCTTCATTTCAGCAGTTACAACATTATGAAAAATAATCACCAAGATAACTTACAAAATCAGGGCGTTACAATTTGTGATCGTGAAGAAGATGATGGATGTCAATGGTTGTTGGTAGTGTTCCCGTGTGTTTTCCTCTTCCTGAGTGCTTCAAAAAATATGAGTGCTCCAAGTCTCTATTCGTATGAGATCTTGATTCGAATGACCAACCTCTATAAAGGATTTTGAAAATGTATTTAACCTAACCGATGATGGTTAGGGGACTGATGTCAATTGAGGAATAACCGGTGTCAGTTAAGGTGGGAATATCTAGGTTACCCAAAAATAGCCTGATTGTTGCTATTTTTGGCATGGTCTTCAATCTTCGTCTGAGTATCAAGTGATAGTTCCCAGAAGAATAAGTAAGAGTCCTTTGAAGTTTATTAATAGGAATTAAGTCTAAGTTTAGACTAAGTCTTAGTTGGTTAGGATAGGCTTAGAATTGGTCTTAGGTCATTAATGGGGTTTGAGTGGGTCATGGAGTGAGATGGCTAGGTGAGTTGGCTAGGTGAGGTTGTCAAGTGAGGATGTTAATTAAATTAATTAAAGTAATTAATTCAATTAATCATGTGCACTATGGGATATGAATAGGTAAGGTATGGTTAATTTAATTAACGAGGTTATAAGGGTAGTATGACCTAATTTTTGTGTCTACATTTTGCCCCCTTTTTGTCACTTAGCTTGTATTAATAAGCGACGCTGACAAAAATAAGAAGTGATTGCCCTATGTATGGGTAAGAGTGGGGTTGCCCCAAGTGTGAGTGGAGGTGATCCCCCTCAAACCAGGAGTTGATGAGGTGTTAGAAAGAGTTGGTGAGTGGTTTACTAAATGTGTAGTTGGTGTAAGTTAAGGTAAATGGGTAAGGGTATGGGTACTCTGGGTAAAAGGTAATGGTAAAATCAGGTAATAGGTAATGGGCTAGGGTCAAATTGGATAACGGGTAATGGCAATCAAATGCATGTACATGTGTAGACTGTAACACTATACCAGGTTGAAGAGCTTGCAAAATCTACATCATCCAAGGTTGATAGGTTTATCCAAACAAGGGTGAAGTGATTATGGTATCCAGGGTATATGATATGGTCTAGAAAGAAAATGTAGGTTAGGTGCTGGAACGTTTAGGTATGATCCAAGACACCACGGTTTTGGTCAAGATAAATGGAAAAATAATAGGTAAGGTATGGTTGTTAGGCTAAAACAACATAGGTAACAACATCACAAGGTATAATGAGTACACAAGTACAATGGTCACAAAACGTAGGTCAGGTCCAGGTAAATAGGTTGTGGCATGGGTAAGGCCAAGGTATAGGTAAAATAACAAATCCCTAAATGCAATTAAGGAATTATATGGGTAGTCGAGGCTTGTGGGTAGGGTCTATGAAGTGTTTGTAATGCCAAAAGTTATAGGACAGTAGTGAGGTTAGGTCAAAATAGGAAAAACATGGAGGAAATGGTACTGACAGATGACCAATGCTAGTTATAAGGAAACCAATGTCGGTCATGTCGGGTTAGGGTTATAAAGTTGAAATTACCATATTTTATGGAATCATTGTTGTTGTTAACTTTGAGAAAATGACAGAGTTGAGTGACTTGTGCATTTTTTAGGGAGGAAAAAGATAAGGTATTGGACCAGGATGAGGTGGAGGTGACTAAGTGTTGAGAGGAACAAGGTAGACGAGTCCACTAGCGTAGTTGGAGACGTGTGATTGCTAGAGAGGTTTGAGGTAGATTTTGGTACGGCAGAGGTGGGAGAGGGGTTGAGTGGACCACCAACGCAGCAACCAGATGTGTCACAACATAGATGCCATCGGGATGAGGTAGGAGTTGTTTTCTAGCTTGCGATTTGCTCAATTTTTATTTTACAATGAAGAAATTTAGGGCGGGTATGTCAATTTTGAAATGTGGGTAAAACAAATAGATGAAATCTGGGGGAATGAGGTTAAATATAGGCTAAGTAAGGGGAGGAAGAAATGTGGGGTGTAAGTGGTTGGGATTAAGGAGGATTTTAGGTGGTTTTGGTTAATTTTTAAGAAATAAAAGAGGGGGTTTTGGTTTTAGGGGTCGTGATAGAGACCGGCGTCGGTCATTTGTAGCTGACATCAGTCAAGACTAAGGTGACCAACACCGGTTAATTGGAACTGATGTCGGTCAAGGAGAACCGGTGACGGTCAAGGAGACTTGCGCCAGTTAGGGTAAAAGAGGCATAAGGGTAAGAAGGGTTATGTATCAAAGGAAAAGAGGTCAAAAAGGGGTAAGTAATGACTCATTGTAGAGGGGTAAGGGTAATATATGGTCGTTGGATAGATGGGATAGGTGACTAGGTTTAATAATGTGAAGGTAATGAGTTATGAGTAGAAAAGGGTAGGAAGTTGAGATCTGAATTAGGTAAATGGGGTAATAAGGATTGGTGTGATTAGGTATGGTGTTGGGGTTAAGACATAATTAGAGCTAGTGAGGTTTTAACAATGTTATGTTTTGTTGGATGCAGGCTAGGGACAAGCTACGTATGCATGAAAAAGTACCACCAATGTTGATAGATATGTGGTCAAGTGTGACTGTAGAGGAGTGAGAGCCCATGGATGACATTGGATTGATTGGGATCCAATGCTATAGGTGTGTAGCGTGAGATCCTAGTTTGATGGTCGCACTCATCAATAGCAGGATTCAATGACCAACACTTTCCATTTACTGATGGGTGAGATTAATGTCACCCTAGAGGATGTGTAAAGGATCATGCGACTATCGATTATGGGTGAGCGAGTGTATTCTATTTCTTCAGAGGCCTCTATGGAGCCTGTAGTGACTATTTCTGGGGAGGTAATGGGCGAGCTGAGGTACCATATCGCGAGCCTTAGTAATGGAGAGATGTATACAACCCATCCTCAGGAGACAAGGCTAGTTGTGTTGATGATGGAGGCAGTATGTTGTTTCACCTTACCAAATGTCGAGGGTGGTAGATTCTCGTGAGAATTTATGGGAGTGCTCAAGGATATGGTGGAGGAGAATATCTATTTTGCATGGGCATTGAATTTCTTGGTGCAATTGTATAGGGAGCTATGGGCTTATAGGAGGTTGATGCGGTTTAGTTTGTGTTACACTTTTCTTCTCCATTGTTGGGAATATGATAACATTGTATGTGTATGTCCAATTGGTTTTTCGTGACTTGATTGGTTTATGGGTGGCTTGGTCAGAGTCAACTATAGATGATGGGTACCAGTTGGTGGGCAACACATGGTGGCTAGGGCCACACATGATGTTTCATATTACAGGAGTAGGTGATGGAGGGATTGTCTGGTGTGGATATTTTTTGGAGGCCATATGTTGGTCTATCCCTCAAAAAGAAACATGGCAGTGGAGTTAAAGGAGTTACAGCTACTGCATCAGGTAGATACAAGGGGTGTCCATGCCTGATGAGCATGAGATGATACCCATATACAGGTTCAGATGACAATTTTAGGGTTTCCATAGGATGTGCTCACCACCCTTCCCTCAGTATAGGAGAGATGATGTGGAGAGACCTATGTCTCCACCATGACCGATTGTTTTGACCAGGTCGTAGTGTGTCGACCGGGCATGAGGTGCAAGCAGTGGACAAGCGTATCGATGATGCTAGGGTCAACAATAGGTACTGGTGGTGGTGGATGGTATAGCTACGACTGGGTCCACTCGAGGCCAGGGAATCCAGACTTAGCCACCATTACAATACAGAGGGCTACCTTGTACAAGGTTAGGTAAAATACCCTACAGACACATATTACAATTTTACATGGAGTAGCTTACTGGGTCAGAGGCACAGGTTGTCAATTTATAGGCTCAAGTGGTGGCCTGTACAGGCCTAGGTTACATAGGGACAGGTACCCACATAGGGTGGTGATGGAGATGGGGGATAGGTAGCCATGCCTTATAGGCATAAGTAGCAAGTATTGGAGGGCTAGTTGGCCAATACATAGGCTCGGGTAGTAGCCCTACAGGCCCAAGTTACAGTGTAGGAACTACCACAGGCTTAAGGACATGGGATCCCACACTACATGCAACGGTGACAGGAAAAGGTCCTCAGGTATAGGAAAGAGGACATGGAGCATAGGTACAGGGGCCGAGGCCGACCCTAGCAGGAAAGAGCTCATAGGTTGCTGTGAGACCTATGGCACCACCTCAGATGGTGTCGATGGTGAGGTTTAGGGATGCCCTGAATGAGGCATGGTATTACCAAGATCATTTGACAACCATAAGGGATAGATTTCCCCTCCTATGTTGAGTACAAGGCACATAGAAGGCAATAAGTGAGAGGACTAGATCTCGCACTCATAGCTCAAGGAGCACAAGGGGTCGGTGAGCCCAGAGATATGGTCAGGGTGAGGTGATGAGTTCACAAAGGCCAGAACCAGCTGAGGGCTAGGTGGAGGCTAGACCGAGACCTATGATTAGTGGAGAGATTTTGGTAGGGCAAAATACATGTAGAGGGGAGAAGGAGAAAAATTAGATAGGTATGGATATCATGTGGGGTGATGATTAGTCACCGGATATGATCAGTGTAGATTTTTGGTATATATTAGCATGCATGCCAATGATAGTGAGGATGTATATGAGGGTTTTGAGATTTTGATCCTATACCAGCCTACGTGCCAAAGATGGTGAGGATGTATCTGAGCATTTGGAGATACTTGTATGTATTTGTATCAGTGTATATTTGTATTGATACACAGACTTTCATTGTTATAGATGATGAGATTTATGGTATGGATGATGTACTTGTGTTTTAATTTCCATTGTTATTTGTGTATGGATGGAAACTAGGTGAATTAGGCATGGTGGAGTCTAGGTCAGTTAGGCATGATGGAGTCTAGGTCAGTTAGGCATGATGGATTCTAGGTCAGTTAGGCATGGTGGAGTCTAGGTCATGTAGGCATGGTGGAGTTAGGTTAGTTAGGCATGGTGGAGTGAGGTCAGTTAGGCATGGTTGAGTTAGGTCAGTTAGGCATGCTTTGGTTATGTTTATGGGTTGGATTTAATTACTAAGTTATTGGTAGCATGGAAAAATGAACGATGATGAATATGTATGTTATGGTGTAAATGTCTGAAATATTTGATATGATGGAAATGTGAAATGATTAATGTATGATATGATGATGTAAGAAATAGGTAGATATACATGTTTGTATACTTGTATGTTTGTTTAATTTCCAAGTAGTGTATAAGATGGAAACTAACTAAGGTAGAATGTGAATAGAAAAATGGGGGGTGGAAATTGGTTAGGGTAGAGAGTGGCTGAGCTAACCTCCAAGGGCACCATGCCCTCAGAGTGCTGCCTACATAGCCCCAATGAAAAGGGGCCTCAGGCCGATGTAGTTCTCCCATAAGCTAGGGAAAAATAAGATGAGGTAGCAGGAATTGGTTAGTGGGTATGTTTTAGGCATGATTGAGTCTAGGTACGTTGGGTTCAGGTCATTTTAGTTGGGTTTAGGTCATTTTAGGTAGGGTTGGGTTCAGGTCATTTTAGGCATGATTGATGTTGGTGAAAGGGGAATCCCTAAAATTTAGGTATCGATGGTCTACTCATGTATAGGGTAATCAATAAGTAATGAAGAAGGTGAATGATAAGAGGTGACAAAAAAAGAGATCCACCTAATTGATAAGAACCATAATGAGTCTACCATACCAAATATTGCCTTATGAATGTGAGACCCTAAAGGCGTTGCATGATTGACTATGCTAAAGGTGAAGAAAGTCACATGATCATGAAATGTTGTGTTTGTGGCAAGTCCCTTGAGAAGGTAGGAAATTAGGGTGAAAAGGAAATGAGGTGAAAATGGTTGGTGTTTAGCTTCACCTGGTGTAAGACAACATGCCTACTTGGCAAGAGACCTAAGATCAAAATAGGCAATTCCATGACAAAAAAATTTATCATTTTCTTCTTTTTGGTGTTGTTTTGATATATTGATCGATGCGGGAAGTCTATATGGGATAAGTATATTATCTCCTTAAGGTCTTCATGAAGATGATCGATGCAGGAAGCTTCTGAATATTTTATTTTATTTTGCAAGAATAGTCCTCTTTTGATGAGAGACTAAGTACAATATGGCTAGCTTTGTATAGTTGTCCTTCGGGGGAGCACTCTATTTATAACAGTGAGATCAGAGAGAATATATGTCCTTTTTGAGGGAATCATCTTTTTTCTATAAGTTTGACTCAAGGAGTTGAATCCCATTTTATTTTTAAAATTGCTTTGCTTTTGGACTTTTAAGTCATGGACAAGACTATAGAGAAAAATAGGCTCCTGGTTTGAAGGCAAAACCATAACACACAGAGGCTAACTATGGAAGAGAGAATTTACGTTATGAATGACCATGGGATTCCATCTTGAAAAAGATGAAAAAGTATCCATGAGAATCATGCCATGAGTAGGTTCATGGTACTCATATTGAAGATAGGGCTGAAAAAGTGACGGGTAATCACATGATCCTGGTTTAGTCGTTGATCCTTAAAATAGGTAAAATGGAAGGTGAACGGTGCTCAAGGGACGAGTGTTTAATAGACAAGAGGTGATATAGGACTTAATTCAACAGTAGAAGGGTCTAAGATGCAAGGAATTGAGGGGCTCAGGTTTGGGTTTACCTTCGAGTGAAGACAAACGATAAACACCTGATCTATAGGTATGAGTAACGATATAAGGTCCAAGCCAATTAGGAGAAAATTTTTCCCGTTTACTTTTCTCCTCTTTGGTTACATGTTGATTTTCCTTCAGGACAAGGTCACCGACTTGGAAGGTTTGTTTGTGGACATGTTTGTCGTAGGCATGTTTGATACGGTTTTGGTAGATTTGGAAATGATCAAGAGCATTAAGACTACAGTCGTATAATAACTCAAGCTGTGCTAAATGGTCCTGGTGAAAGTCATCATCGTTAAACATCTCTTTGAGTGAAATATGAAGAGATGAAATCTAGACTTTGAGAGGCAAGAAAACCTCTATACCGTAGACCAGAGAAAAAGGTGTGGCTGCAGTTGAGGTATGAATACTAGTACGGTAAGCCCATAAAGCAAAAGGAATGTGCGTGTATCAATCCTTTCCCGTATCGTCAACCACCTTCATAAGAATTTTGTTCAAGGTTTTGTTGGTAGATTTAGCTTCACCATTTATTTATGGGTAGTAAGGTGAAGAAAAACTAAGTTGAATGCAGAATGCATCACAAAGTTTTCGTAGGGTTTTGTTTTTGAATTGTTTTCCATTATCAGTGATGAGGCGGTCAAGGACACCAAAGTGACAAATAATGTGATGGTTAATGAATTCAAATATTTTATCAACTTTTGTAGAGATGAGGGGGATGGATTCTACCCATTTAGTGTAGTATTTGGTTGTGGTAATAATCCATTGATGGTGTTGTGAAGAATGAGGATTGATCTTGCCAACAAGATCCAAACCCCATTGAGAGAAAGGCCAAAGATCTCGTGCGACCTGTAAGGCATGACTAGGTGTGTGATGAAGATTAGCATGTTGCTGGAATTTCACACAATGTTTGACATAGTCACAACAATCATGGTTGAGGGTGGGCCAATAATAGCCCAGGAGAAGGATGTGTTTGGCGACAGCAAAGCCATTAAAATGACCTCCACAAATTCCGTCGTGAACCTCGTTGATGGTGTAGGGAAATTCATAACTTGTAAGGTATCGTAAGAGGATACCGTCAAAGCCACATTTATAAATAAGGCCACCCATGATGACATAGCAAGAGACACTTTTGAGAAAGATGTGTTGCCCATTACGAGTAAGGTCAGGAGGTAGAATTGACAGGGAAAGGTAGTCTATAAACTACTTATACCAAAGGTCAGAGTGGGTCATGTGTAATGGTTCCGTTGAGGTTGATGTCTCAAAATAGATAGGAAGGTGATTTTATCCTTTATACTATGAAAAATATTTTCAAGTCGAAAGGTGAGGTGGGAATCTGAGAAGCAAGGTAGGCCATGGTATCTGCAAATTTATTAGTGGAACATGGAGTGGTTTGAAGCTCATAACGGTCAAAGGTAGTCAAAAGTATGTCTACATGATGTTTATACTTTTTAAGTATTTTGTTATGACACTAGTATATACCATTGACTTGATTTACCACCAGTTGAGAGTCACCAAAGATATTAATCGATTTAACATCTAAGGTGATGACGGTTTGGAGACCTAATATGAGTGCTTCATATTCAGCAATATTATTAGTACAATCAAAATCTAGTTTGAAAGATAGTGGCATAGGTTCAACATCAAGAGGAATGAGGATAACAACTGCACCAACCCCACATGCTGACATTTGGAACCGTTGAAGAATAAGGTCATTTGGTAAATGGTATTGTCCAAAGAGAGGGTAGTAATGGATTCGTCTAGGAAATCAAAGTTAGAGGATTGATTTTTGGAGAGGGGTGCATCTGCAAGTTGTTCAATGATAGTTTGACCTTTGATATATTTTTGATGGATGAATTCAAGGTTGAGGTGTGTAAGAAGCATTATCCAATGTGTAACACATTGATGTTGGTAGGGTTTGGCGTACATGTAATGTAAGGGTTCAATATTGGTGATGAAAATGGTTTTGTGATTGAGTAGGTAATGATGAAGTTTAGTGGCAACAAAAACTAAGGCTAAGCATAGTTTTTTGGTGTCGGTGTATTTGGTTTCATAGTTAAAAATGGTACAACTTATGTAATAAACCGCTTGCTCCTAGTGTTGATCATCACGATGGGAAAGCATGGCCCCCAAGGAATGATCTGTAGCAGAAATGTAAAGGTAAAATGGTTGGTTATCCTTAGGAGGAATGAGTACATGTGGTTGGAGAAGGTACTATTTTAAGGCCTCAAAGGATTTTTGGCATTCATCATCCCATTTGAAAGAGACGTTGTTTTTTATGAGATGATGAAATGGGTAGCAACGGTCAGAAAGCTACGAAATAAAATGACGAATAGATTGCAACTTACCTTACAAACTAGGAAATTGGTGAATATTAGTAGGTGAAGGCATTTCAAGAATGGCCTTGATTTTAGTAGAATCAAATTCTATGCCACACAAAGAAATGATAAAAATAAGGAGCTTTCCTGAGATAATAGTGAAGACACACTTCTTTGGTTGAAGGCGAACACAATATTTGATGAGACGGTCAAAGATGACCTTTAGGATTGTAAGGTGTTTAGTCTGATGTTTTGATTTGGCAAGACGTTCATCTATGTAATCTTCTAATATATGATGTATGATGTCATGGAAGATATAAGTCATATCCTGTCGATATGTAGCACCAATGTTTTTAAGGCCAAAGGGCATAACTTGATAGAAAAAGGTTCCCCAACGAGTGATGAAGGTGGTTTTATGTTGATATTTCGAGGCCAGTAATATTTGGTTATAACTCGAGAAACCTTCCATGAGTGATAGCATCTCATGGCCCGTGGTAAGATCAACTAGTTGGTCAATACTAGGTAGAGGAAAGTCATCTTTGGGGAAAGCTAAATTAAGGTCACAGTAAATCCATGTAATATGCAAAGTCCTCCTATTTCTTTTCTGACAGGAACAATGTTAGAGATACATTGGGGATAATCAATGGGTAGGATGAAGGAGACCGAGATAAGGTGTTGAAGTTCTTCTTTGACAAGAAGGGAAATGTGAGGATGCATTTTTCACAGCTTCTGTTTTATGGGTTTGGCTTCGAGAACATTTACGATATAATGGACCAAAATTTTTGGGTCAACACCAGGAATATCAACATAGGACCAAGAAAAATAGTTGTTATAATCCTAGTGGAAAGAAGTGAAAACTTCATGTTCAACAACATCTAAATATTGAATAATCTTTAGAATGTGCGGGTCATCATGAGTGTTAATATTTATTTTTATGGTCGAATCATTTAACATGGTTTGCATCTCAAAAGGCAATGACCGGTGAATATAAGAATCTTCCACACCAAGGTAGGTGAGGATAGACTCATCATTCTGACATTGAATGGCATTAATGGATGGTGTATCATCATCGATCATGTCGGTATATAGGAAGGGAAGAGAAGAGAGAACCTCGCCATCATGTTGATAAGTCAGAGGTCCTAGGGAAATGGTGTTTACGAAAAAAAAATTAGGAGGAATAGATTTGGGATCTCTAGACTCCATGGGTGAAGGTGGTGACATTGGTGAACAGGGTGGAGAATTTTTTTCGTCCTCGATGAGGTCGTTGTGGGCCTTCTTGGAAGATAGTTTGGAAAATCCAATACCACTACGGTCTTTGTGTTTATGTGTGGTACATGAGATGATAGTATGATGGCCCTGTCCATAGAACCAAAAGCCAAAGCCTTTCCATGCACAACGGTGAAGGAAAGTGTGGGAAAAGTGATGATTGGTGAGATATTGGAGGTCAGATGAAAATGGTCATGTTTGGGAAGGGGGCTTGAGTGAATAGGTGGAAGTGTCAAGTCCCCCATACATTAATTTGGTGTGAAGGTGGGGAGGATCGTAATGGAATACCTCACCTATGTGATGGTCATAACGAGGATGTTGTGGTAGGTTACCATACTCTTGTGGAGTAAGGAATGTGTTTATGTTGTACAAGTGGTATTCCCCCAGAGTGAGGTGTTTAAAAACACCTTCTAAGGGATCGGTAGTGGATATGTGTGTAACCAAAATAGATGAAGTACTAGACAATTGGGAAGAAGAAGGATGAGTTGGTTGGGAAATAGATTGGTTAGCAGATGGGTCAGCTATAGAGGCCATGACAGTAGTAGGAATAGAAGAGGTAGGCACGGGTGAGGTAAAGGAAACATCTGTGGATGGGTTTGTGGGTGAAGGAGAAGTGGTGGCAGTGGTAGATGCCTTAACTGATATGATGATATCATTAGGTCGGTATAACATGTTGCAAGTTTTAAATGGTGAAGGGTTAGTTGGGAGGATATACTTATGTCCTTTATGTTCAAATTTTACACAGCGATGTAAAGTTGAAGGAACACAACCCATGATACAAATCCAAGGTCGGCAAAGAAAAAATTTATACTGGAATTCCCCTTCTAAAACATAGAATAATTTCGGCACAGTATGGGGGCCCATACAAACATGGAGAATAATGGTGCCAAGGGTGGAATTGATGACATCATTAAAGGAGCACATCATAACTGGGTTATTAGGCATGTAATTTGAAGGGATGCGCATTTGATTGTATGCGTAGGAGGGGATAATGTTTATGTTGGCACTACCATCGATTGTAACATGTCAAACATGAATATTTTCGATATAGACGAAGATGAAAAGAGCGGGATCAAGGTCATCTAATTGGTCAAAAAGCTAAGGGAGACCACTTGATGAGTGGGAGCGGGGATAGAAAAAGAAGGAGATTATTTGGTAAGATAGGCCACATGGTGAGGGGTGATAATGGAGGCTACTAGTGTGGGGTCATTAGGTAAAACCTTGATGGATTGCAAAAACATCCATGAGGGGTTATCGATGAGATTTAGAGGTTTAGATGAGATTGTACAAAGAAATTTTTAGAGGGGATGTGTGTAATTGTTTTATCATTGTACGATGGGTGACCCCATCAGAAATAGGGTATGTGGGTCCTCGAATGGTGATTTTGGGTGCAAGTTTAGATGGTATGTTAGGCACAGGATTAATGGATGGGCTGGTTGTTTTTTCTATTCATTTGTCCTTTTGGGCGCAAGTGGTAACTTGGATCATGTTAATCCAAGGAAAAGAGGTGGATGGAGAAGGTATGTCATGATTAGTATAACGACATGATGGAAAAAAACCTAATGCAGGTTAATAACCTTTCAAAATGAGTAGGGCGCACTGGAATTTTGGTGGGGTTTTGGCAAGCTCTTGTATGTGAACCATGTTGATCTTAAATTTTGGAGGTAGATAAAAGGGTTGTGGAGGTGGTGATGTGGGCCACTGAATAGGCAGTGGGTGAATATGTATGGTGATAGGTGAAGATTAAATAAGGTCCTTGTCAAGAAGATCATCATCATCAAAATTTTCTTCAAGAGGGCATAATTGGAGCAGAGTAGTTTTGAGAGCCTTACAACCTTCTACATCATGTCCTGGCACACAATGGTAGGCAAAAATTTTAGTTTCATCAAACCCTTTTGGTTTGGGTTTGAGGGGGTTGTAAGGTCTAATCGGTGGTAATGTGATGACTGAGGTCTCTAAGAGGTTGGATAAAATGTTGGTGTAGGACCCTGACAAATGGATCACAGTGGGAAGTGAGTGTGGGTTTGGGTAAAGGTGCAGATGATTGTGGTGGAAGAGGTGTTATAGGAGGTGGAATAGGTTTGACCACCAGTTTGGTAGGTGGTACTATCTTAGGTTTTGATGGTACTTGCTTGGGTAAAGGTGTGGTAGATGAACTAGAAATGGAAGGTGTTGTGGGTTTAACTACCTTATTGGAGGGTAGTGGGTTCTTGTCCTTGGATTGCACCTTCTTGGGTAAAGGTGAGGTGGGAGTACGTGATGCATAAGGGAAAGCGGATGGTGGTAGAGGATGGGTTAGCCACGGTGATAACAAATGTGTAGTAAAGGTTGCTGGTAGAGTCCGGGTGGAAGGTATGGGTTGAGGAGAAGAAAGTCACATAGGTAGTGATGGGGTTGTGATAACTAGTGGGGGTATAGGTGGTAAGGAATTTGGGGGTGATAGTGATAGTAAAGGTTGTGTTGGTCGATTGGGCATAATAAAGGATCATGATGAAGAGGCAGACTATTATTCTTTTGATTTTCTTTGCGTAGGTGGTTTCTTGACCAGGGTAGACATGTGAGGTCCAAGGATAGATGGAAATGGTGAAGGTGATAGAGGTGTAGTGGGTGAAACTGGTGTATGTTTCCTAGAAGGTTAGGTCTTCCTTTTAGGTGGAGGAATGGTTTTCGTGTGGGATTGGGAAGATGTGGATAAGTCTAAATTGATAGGTGGATAGACAAGGCTTGATGCCGACATGACACCCAGTGTAGTGATAGGTCTAGATGTGGGAGGAGATGTATGTGCAGGTAAGTTATTAGGCAGAGGAATGGGTTTGGTTATGGGTAAAGGTTCAGATGTAGGAAAAGGTGACAAAGAAGAATCCATTTCAACAGGCATGGTCAAGGATGATTTGGTCATTAGAAATACCTTTGGATAGATTGTATATGTATCTATAGGTGACATTTGCATTTGGGTTGAAAAGGGGAGCCGAAGACGTCCCCAAACCATGGAATTATCAACATAATCCAAGCGATCGACCAGTAATGAAAATAAAACGATGATAAGAGGAGATTTAGTTGGTTTAGTGGAAATCCCTATAAAATATGTTTGTGAGAAAGGGAACTGGTTAGCCTCGGATTCTATAGGTAAGAGATCCAAGAGAAGATCAACGGGATCCTAGAATGCTAATGGGGAATGGTCACCAACATGTAGTGGCATGTCTAAAGGATCCCCCATGGGTAGGAGATATGGTAGGTGGGGTGAAGTAGAATCCTTTTTTAGGGGAGAAAAAGGTGATGAAGACTCTCTTGTGGGTAGGAGAGTTAATGTCATAGTTTGAATGTTGGGCTGTGAGGTGGATGGCGAAATGATATCAACATAAAATGTGGAATCTTCTTTGGGTGAAGAGGGAGATAAAGGGGAATCCTCTGTGGGTGAAGGAGTAGATGAGGTAGGCTCCCATGGTTAGAGGAGCTCATGCTAAAATATCCTCGATAGAGGGGATAGGAGGAATTTGAGGGATAGTTGGTACGACATAAAAAATAACATGGACTTCATGAACATTACCATAATTGGTTGAAGATTCACCATTTTGATTAGATGATGGTGTATGGTTAGGGAACAAATGTTTAAACATGTGCAAGTTTTGATTTTTCGGTGTGTTCGGGTTTTCTGGGACAAGATCTCCATTATCTAACATTTCCTAGAAAATGTTCTTGAAGGTTATGAAATTACCATCACAATGACCTTTGACACAATGATAGTTACAATAGTTACCCTCCTTATACCATGTAGGCATAGGACAAGTTAGGTCAAAACTAGTATGTGGTTTTATGGGTGGAAGAGTAATAGCTCTGGCTTTAAGAAGTTTTTGTAATACTACGGAATAAGGCTCTTGGATATGAGTGTACTCTTGTTGTTCCCATCTGAACTAAAAGGTTTGAATGGGAGAGAGATTGGAGGAAGGTTTTGTTTGGTTAGATGGATGAGATGGACTAGATTTGAGAACTACCGCATTGGTAGATACTTTGGATTTCAAATAATTGTTTTGGGGTTTTGAAGAGAAATAAGCATCATTTGATTTGAAGGTGGTGTTTTTGTTATGCAATTGAATTTTCTTCTCTTCAATGGCACAAATCTCTAGTTTTCGCACCATGGTAAATGCTTCATTGAAAGTTTGGAAGGTTTGTACTTGTAGATTTGGTGAGATGTGCCTGGAACAAGCTCTAGTGAAAAAATCTATAAGCTCAACTTGAGGTAACTGGAATGTTAATTGATTGATCAGGCTTCACCAGCGAGTGAAAAAATCTGCGATAGATTCGTCGTCGTAATTTCATGTTGAGTATAGGTTAGTCATGGTGAATTTTTTGATGAAAATGATTGAGAAATGGTCTACGAATGGTTGAGCCACTTGGTTAAATGAGTAAATTGAATGTTTGGGTAAACCACTATACCAATGTAATGTGGGTCTTGTTAAGGAAAAATGGAATGTTCATAGGAGTAAAGCATCATCATGGGCGATTAGATAACACCCATGCTTTAACAACCACAAGTGTTGTTGTGGGTATTCTTTACTGTTGAAACGGTTGAATTTGGGAATTTCCCAATGTACATGATATGGGTGAATGGGGATAGATGGATGAATAGGCTCATTACAGATTTTGTCATAAGTTAAGGAGTTAGAAGATCCCGAGACTGATGCTTCCAATGTTTTCATCTTTTCTATCATCATCTTAATGAGGTCATTAGTGGGTTGTGATGAATGGGTGCCCCTTACAGTATAATGGGGTTGAGGAAGAATGTATTATGTGGATGGCATCCCAGTATATGGTGGTGCCAAAATGAGAACTGTGAAGGGGGAACATATATAGGTGGAAGGTATCCCGAATAGATGACAGATGATATTGGGGGTTGTTGGTGATATGTATAATTAGGTGGGGTAGTTGTAACAAATCTTGTCATAATTGGTGGTAGGGACTACGGGACGGAAAGGATGAGATTTTGGAATGGGGTATGGTTTTCCAACACCATGGGTGGTTGTGATGCAACTAGTACATACAGGATAAATGGTGTAGATGGGGCTATGCTTAAGGAGGATGGTGAAGGAATGTTCAACACCATGGGTGTGATAGATGCCGTAGGTGCAACAGTTATAAAGGACATGGGGTCCAGATGAGAGACCACATGTGGTAAGGTGGATGAAGGTAATGTTGAGCTAGTGGTAGCTAATGTGGAAGTTGGGGTGAGGGTAGGAGGGATAGACATGAGCATGTCATATACTGATTGTCCCGAGGAGTCTCGGGTAGATGAGTGGGTGAGATAATATTGTAGGGAAATGAGATTTTGGTCAAGGAGTCTTATGAACTCCTTATCACTGGTACTAATGGAGATGGGTTGAGTTGGATCCATAGGTAACAAGATAGAAGGCAATGATGGGATAGGTGGAAGCGGCTGAAGGCTAGTGTGAAAAAAAGGGTGTTGGCTTTGCTGCGAGTCAAAACCATGTGAATTAGCATAGACTTGGTAAATTGTACTCTAAAAATGACACAGAAAATGATAGAAATGGAGAAGGATAGATTCCGGGAGGTGAAGCTGGTCGGTGTTTTATTAAAAAAATAAAAATAGAGGAACTGACGATGGTTAGACTAACCGATGATGGTTAATGGGTGACCGATGATGGTTATAGTAACTAATACCAGTTACTGTGAGAAATTAAAAAATTTAGCAAATGAGGGAAAAAATGATGCAAATAAAATATGGAAGCTATATGTGACTATGATTTTAAAATTCTGGGGGTATGATGATGTCTTGAGAAATTAAGAAAGAACATAAGATGTGGTGAATGTTGTTTTTGGGTAAAATGACCCAAAAGAGTTGGAAATTGACACCAGTTAGGTAAATCGATGATAGTCAGATGTAAACCGGTCACGGTCACTATAAAATTTGAAGAAGTGAAGAAAAAATGATTTTTTTGTGAATTAAGTCAAATGGAATATCGACCCCGAAACCTAAGTACGATAAAAATAGGTCTTGACACAATCTGAAACAGTCAGAATACACCAACTATAATGGCAGAGAGTGAAAGGAAGAAGAAAATGAAGAATGTGGCCTTACAACTCAAAACACAACTCAAGAAAAAGCTAAGAAAAACACGAAATCCTACAAGTGAATTTTTTATGTTTAGCTTATGCTATTTAATAATGACTTGTGATTTTAGAACATAGATTTTTGGCAGGGAAGGCATCCTATGAAGAGGTAATATCTAAGGGTGGTTTCAGGTTATGTTTTGGTGGGGGTGGTTCTTTCTCTAATAATGACTGGTCAGAGAAGCCAGCGAGGTGCCCACTATCAATCCTTTGATTGTGTGATCGTTGACAGTCTCTTTTGGGTAATATGTTGTTTAAGAATATTTGTAAATTTATATTTGTGTAGTTTAGAAAAGAGAGAGAGAGAGAGAAGAGAAAGTGATTCTATGATTCAATTATGTCAACCATTAGTCGGGCATGACTTCCAACATATAGGTTACCCTCAGTTTTAATGTGAGATAAAAATACAAACACAAAAGTATGAAATGCAAGTATTTTAGATCCCAAAATCAAATTTTGATGTTTGTTGTAAACAAAGAGTGAACAGGAAAGAGAATGAATTTCACTAATGCGAATGCAAGAAGAAAAAGAATGATTCTTTTTAATCCTGAAATACAAATGTCATTTAGAAAAAATATAAGAAAGAGACATATTCCCAAGGAGAATATTTAATGTTGGCTTCCTTTCGAAAAGAAATAAACATACAAAAATTCCCTAAGAATGAATAAATTTAAGAAACCCTAGATGGGTCCCACCGGGCGTGCCAAAATGTTTCACTGGATTCTTGATAATTTAATGAAATAGATAGAGGGTGATAGGCCATGGAGAAATACCTGTTTGTGATGTCATTTGAAGGTTTTCTGCATGTTCTGATTTCCTGATCCAATGTTGATTGTAAATACTCCCTTTTCCCTAGGAGGAACTACTTATAAAATGTAAAACAATACCACTAGATAGAGTTAAATAAAACAAGTGGACTGCCTAGCAGAAGCTAGATCTGGGAAGTGTGATGCTTGCTTAATAGGATGTCAATCATCTTTTTAAATAAAAATATTAATGCTACCCAAAAATAAATATGAAAAAACAATCTTATTGGAATTGAAAAGATTTAGGTATCTTGTACAAAATAAATAAGAAAGGCTAGATGAAATGTGATTAAGGTCAAAACAGGTTAGGTGATGGGATGGTATTGGGTTATAGGTTTGGTATAGGTTCTAGGTAAGGTCTAGTAAAGATTATGAGTGATTTTGGGTTGTCAAGGAATGGGTGTGAGCTTGATGGTCTGAGGTATGTTTCCAGACATAGTAACTGATGTTGGTTATGTGACTGATGTCAGTTTTATAGAATGACTGATGTCGGTTGGCTAATTGGCGTCGGTAGGGGAAATTTAATAAAAAGCTCTTAGAAATGGTCTTTAGACTCTATTTGATTACACAGAGGTTGGAAATGGTGGGGGTGAGGTCCTGGAATAGTCTAAAAGGTTTAGGGATGATTAGGATAGGGGGAATACAGGTGGAAGGTCTAGGTATGATAGGGTGATAAGTTGGTGGGAGGAAGGGTGTATATGGACATGAAGAAAGATAAATTACTGAGATGAATAATAAATCTTATTGAAAACAAACTGTTGTCAAAATTTCACCCCCCCAGGGTAAATTTCGATAACATGCATCAGAGTTTTGCAGTTCCAGGAAAGTAGGTTGACCCAGAAAAAATTGTGAAAATCGGCTAAGTCCTAGTCTTTGAAAGCAATAGGGATGTGTGGGACAGAAAGGCGTGGATAGGCCGAAAAGCCTCTAGACAGTCCAAAAGCAGTTGGGACGTCGGGACGCGTGGGACGCGGAAAGGTGGTTCGGCCGAAGGAAAGGAAAATCGAACTGTTTCTGGGACAGTTGGAACAAATGGACACGAACCGGCCGGTTCAGCCGAAATTAGCACAAGGAGCACTGAGACATCCGGGACATAAAAATGCGTAGGGTGTGAAAGAGCTAGTAGGGCCGAAAACCAACGAGAATCTGCCACGTGTCCTCACAAGAGAAAGGTCCAAAAAGTCAAAGGGGTGAGTTTTCGAGCACTGATCCGAACCAATGGGATAGTGCCACGTGTCCCAGCTAGGGCCCACAAGGAAATTTCAAAAAATAGCCCACCAAGAGGTGGAGGAGAGAGAGTTACTCAGCGAATCAGAGCCTGCCACGTGTCGTCCAGGTGGCGAAGCGCGGGAAAATATTTCAAAATCCGTCTTGGTCTGTTCCGTGCCCTAAATCTTCAGATCGTCATATCTTTTGATCCAGAGCTCGGATTTGCACGTTTCTTATATCAACGGAAATATGTTGAAATTCTCTACATGATTCTGGGATCAATCTTCCATTTTGGTGTAGTCTGGAGAGAGAAAGTTAAGAAATGGCTCTGACGCATGGTAATGCCAGAAGTGACGCTTCAACAACCAACTTTAATGCAGCAGACAGTTCGCCGCTTCTGTTAGGCAGCCCGCCGTTTTGCTAGGATCCGCCGCTTCTGCCATGATGAGATGAATTGAATGCAACCTGGAGGTGGTTGGGGTAGATTTGGTTTTCCCTTCTCTCTTTCCTCTCTCATTCTTTCTATATATTGAAAAGAGGAGCTTCTTTTCAAGGTCGAACATTTTCTGTTTTGCTCCTCCCTTCTTCTCCTATCAGGCAAATTTGTGGAGTTCGAACCTCTCATTTGAAACTGTAATACGACTCTGCCTCTTGGCATTCTGTAGTGTATTGTATCAATCTTTAGAGCAAGTAATACATTTCTGTGGATGATTCTCAACCCTCTCTGTGTTCATCTTGCATCTGCCTGGTCTTTCACTACAAGTTTTGTTATCTGTGCATGATCTTATATCACATTTGAATGGTCTGTGTTCACTGGCAAAATAGGTGTTCTTCATTCCTTGGTGCATCACCTCTATTAGCTTAGATTTATTTTATGCATTTTCTTACCTTGTCTCCTTGGCAGATTAGATTAGGTTTTGAGAAAACCCTCTGCATATTTCGTGTGCATCTGAACAGAGGAATAGGAACCAGCCTTCTCTGGAGAATCCTTTCTCATTTTTCAAGTCCCACACTTGGAGAAAGGATTCAATGTTATGCAATCACACTGGATGCCAAAGTAATCAACCTAGAAACCTGATCTGCATCCAGGGGTGCTGTGATTTTGCATCAACACAAACATAGATAAATGAAGAGATATTAGGTACTTACTAAAGAATGGGTTTGGAGAGTGCAGGTGATGAGGACGGTGATGGCAGAGATATGGAGAGAAGAGAAGTTTCATTCGTGCCATGGAATTTTGAACCTTCATGCTTCGCTGTGTGAATTTGTGATCATGAAGAATATGATGGATGTCAATGGTTATTGGTAGTGTTCCCGTGTGTTTTTCTTTACCTAAGCGCCTCAAAAAAACTGAGTACTCCAAGTATCTATTTGTATGAGATCCTGAATTGAATGACTAACCTCCACAAAGGATTTTGGAAATGTATTTAACCTAACTGACAATGGTTAGCGAACTGACATCAGTTGAGGTATAACCAGTGTCAGTTAAGGCAATAATATCTAGGTTGGCCAAAATAGCTTGATTGTTGCTATTTTTGGCGTGCTCTTCAATCTTCATCCGAGTCTCGAGTGATAGGTCCTGGAAGAATAAGTAAGATTCCTCTTAGGTTTGTTATTAAGAGTTAAGTATAGGTTTAGACTAAGTCTTAGCTGGTTAGGATAGGATTAGACTTGGTCTTAGGTCATTAATGGGGTTTGAGTGGGTCATGGATTGAGGTCGCTAGGTGAGGTGGTCAAGTGAGGATGTCAATTAAATTAATTAAAATAATTAATTCAATTAATCATGTGCACCATGGGATATGAATAGGTAATGTATGGTTAATTTAATTAATGGGGTTATAAGGGTAGTATGACCTAATTTTGGTGTCTACATAGACATCACCATATAATTCTCATACCTGATGTCTTCATATAATATTTTCTCCTTAGGATCACCAGTCTTCTGAACAATGTATTTAGCCTACCTCTCCGGTAATAAAATTTTAATTTCTCCTTTGACTAGGATCAAAGAACGTGACCAATCCATTTGAATCTCCCATCCTACATATCTACAATTTTTTTTTCTTAAAATCATTCCATATGAGAGAGGTATATTAGTAATAATGATGGTGGCTTTGACTCGTTTCTCAGGAAAAACAACAAAATCTAATTGAGAATATTTAATCCTACCAACTAATGGCACCTTCTTGGTCTCCATTGAATAATAAGAAATAAATGTTTGAGTTAGGCTAAGACCTAGTGTATGGGTGACTTGTATAGGTATTATGTTATCCGATGCTTTGGAATCAATAACACAATTTCTTGGTTTATGCTCGACTATCAGCAGAGTTACATAGAATGGCTCAATTTTTCTATATGTGGAGGGTGTAGAAGCCATTAAGTTTTGCAGAGAGGGAGCCTTGGGAGTAGGAAAGATACCTTTAGAGTAAGGGGAATCTTGGTTAGGATTAGCATTTAAAAATTTCACCACTTTGGAAAAGGCATCAAGGTGGGTTTGATAGAACTCAGCTTCAGAAATTTGAATTTTAGTGGTACACAAAAGAAGAAAAGGAAGGAGTACTAAAAGTTGCATTGGTACTTACTTTCTTGGAAGCTGAAGGAATATAAAATCCTCTTATCAATAAATGGGATAATAGTTGGGGATTATTTAGATTTTTTTTTTATCCGGTTGCACGATATATTTCTTCTTACTCAGTTGTCCCCTAGTCATGACAGTATATGATTCACTATTCATTTCAACTACTATCTCCTCATAATCTTCTTCATCAGACTCATACACAATGTAATTGATATGAGAATGATTTTCCTCTTTAGGCTCTTCTTCGAATTCTTCAAATTATTTTGTTGTAACCTCATCTTCATCTTTTTCTACCTCACATGCTACATTCCCTAGAATATTCACAAGAGGAGATTCGATGAAAAGATTTGGTTGAATGGAAGACAAATGATTCCTTACCTAAAAATTATTTCTAGGGATATCCTTATATGGGATATTATGAGAAGTTAATTTTTAATGGAAATCAAATCATTAGATAAATTTTTCACTAATTGATCATAATTTGACAAACTAGAAGTGGACGCTTTAGATTTAGGTGACTCTTTCCTTATTTTACGTGACATGATCAAGTCATCCTCTATGCTGATGGACAAATTTTGGTCTTGTTCTAAATTTGGTAGTTGTGATCTTCTCAATGCAAAGCTTACCTCTGGTAGGTGAACATTGATGAAGAATCATTTTAGATTTTATGGAGTAGGGAAAGTAGAAGCTTGAATCTTATAGACCATTTTATCAAATTTAGCAACAAACTCTCGCATCAACTCATAAGGATCCTTCTTTATTTGAGAGAGTTGAGCCAAAAGTGCATGTGAATTTGCTACTAGTTTAAACTAGGATTCAAATTTAGTTTTCATAGTATCCCATTTGGTGATACTACCAGGAAAAAGATGATAGAACCACAAAGCAATGTTATCTTATAGACTTTCCAAAAATAACTGACAAACATGTCCTCGTGTTCAAATCTAAGAACACCACATGCAATAAATAAATTTGCAATCTTTTCATTTGGATGAACTTTTCCATTTCCTCAGAGCTTAGGAAATTTATTTTAATTTCCCTTGGGAAGGTCATAGAGATGTTTTACAAGAGCTAAGGGCCCAATATTTTGACCCCAAGACACAGATTCATCCATCCTCAAAAACATGGTTTGAAAAGGAAGTGCAATGATCGCTAAGATTAGAGCTTAAGTAGTAGTAATCACTTGTGAAGGTGAACCAATTCTTCCCTTTGTTAAGGGCGTGATTTCCGACCTCTTGCTTTTACCCTTATTTTCAGGTGATAACTGAAAAACAATACTACTACTGTGAATGGAAAGTAGGATCTTCGACATCTTGAGCCCTCTATCCTTACGTGTATCTTACCTTAGCCAATGTGTCGAAATATCTAAATTGTTCTTAATAAAAGATATCATGTGTATATCACAACACATGCCCCATAGTGGGCACCAAAACATTGTTGGTTGAAAAATTTATTGCTAAGAAAACTCAATAGGTCTAAAGGGCACAACACCATCCTCTTTAATGGGGAGGTTCCCTTAATTAATTTTAGATGAGGATATTGGTGACCATGGAATTTTAATCTTTCCTTTCAATACATAAGATAAACTAGGAAAAGACATGGAGTAACTACATTACTAGGAATAGGGTAAGATAAATTAGTTAGGGAAACATAGTTACAACTAACTAACTGATCAAAGATCAAAAATCCCCTTGGTTCGCCAAGATTACCAGCTGATTGCAAAAGAGAGAAAGGAGGAAAGAAACACTTTCAAATAAATAGATTGCAGATTTTTACTCTACTTATGCATGCAAATAGAAATCAAGAATATGTGTGTTTGTATAAATGAAAAACCCATGATACGTAGAATGAAAATTGAATTTTTTTTAACACATTTCACTTCATGGATTTCAACTCAAAGTTTCATATTTCATGCATAACAAAATATCACATTAATTAGATTGCAAAAGAGAGATGGAAATAAATCAGATGAGAAATGGAATATATTCTTCTGTATCGATCTAAAATTCTGTATAATAAATCCAAATACACCAATATCCAACCCCTTTACAAGTGAGAATGAGGCATTATATATGTAACATCTTTAACAAACTATTAAAATTTTCCTCTTTGCACTGCAAGCGTTGATATGTGATTTGTCCTAAGAAGGTGTATTCTTTCGACTATTGGAAATCATGCTTGCAATGGATAAATTATTCTGTTCTCTGATTCATTTTGCTGAAATGATGTTGCTTGCAAGGAATCCATTCTACTTGAGATAGGTAAGGTTGTAAACTGGTAATGTTGTTTGCAAATTTATCTCTCTCTAATAGAAAACCCTAGATCAATTCCATTAATCCAAGGTATGATTTTATTCTTCTTAAATGATCTGTATGACAAACTGATATTTAGAAATTAAAGGAAGTAAGGGATTGAGTCCTTAAATGCACACAATTTTATTGATCTTTCTTGGAGGTCCTTGCTCTACATTTTGCTATAAATAGTGTGCTTGGATCTTCTTGTTAGTATCTTAGGATGCTTAATGGCATAAGAAGGATAGAGGTCTACTTCAAGACTGTAAAATATAAAACCTAAGTCCTAAACCTACCTTATATCTATTCCTAACTATGCATGTTGCACCCTAATCTAAGTTGTACACTTTATGGGTGTGGGGTGTGAGGATCGTCTAAGGTAAAGATAGGTATATCTCTAATCTATTACCTAATATTGAAATATTATGGGATATGGATTAATCTATGATGGCTTGTTACCTATGGCAATATTAAAATGACCTAAGGTGAATAATTTCTATCTAACCTAAGGTCAGATCCTAAACTAATGTTTATTTAACCTAAACTAATATAAGGATGGAATGGGACTTAAGGGGTTGTATGGAACGTGTAAGGAGGTGGCAACGGTTTCTAAGTCATTTATGTGATTTGATTTTGAATTTAAAATGTTTTGGTACTGTCAGTTTTGGCAGAGGCATGGAAACTAGAGGGAATCCTAGTTGGCATCATCACTAGAGTTAAGTGATGCATGTTATCATTGAAATTGGACTCACCAACTTTAGATGGCGGTGGCATGGAGATATAGGCAAGAAAGTGGAGTTTAATGACATTAATGGTCATCAGTTATGGAGAGAAAACCACCTTGGAAACCATGTGAGCGTATTTCTTGGGGGTTGTTTGGTTTTTCATACATTTCAATTTTTACTTTGAATGGAGATATCTGATTCTTTGAACCAGCTATTCTATTTTCAATTTCTTTCTATTTTTATCTCCTTTGGACTATTTTCGATCCAATGAAGGTATATGAGGCATATGAGAAAGAAGTTTTTGGTTGTTGAATTCATTTGGAGAAGAAGGAATTGTGTAGGCTCGGCTGGAAATCTTCTTCGAATCAACAAAAGCACTATCAGGCATGATATGATCTATCCATTAAGTTTTCCTTATTTTCTCTAAACATCTTCATTAAAACAAATCTGCTCTCGTGAAATAAATGGGTTTTTATTTTTGTTATGGTTACCATGCAATCTTGCTTAAAAATTCTCTGTATTTCTTTTTAGGAATCTCTGCTTCATAAAGTAGGAAATGAGTTGTTTTCCTATTCATTTAATGTTGAATCACACCTTAAATCTGGTTGTGACTTGAGTAATGTTAAACATGTGTGAACCTTTCTTGTCTTCTCGAAAGGGGGTTAATGGAAATGTAATGTTACTTCAAGTTTGGAACTGGGTTTGTTGTTTTGGTTGTTAGAAGGTAAAAGAATATCCTTCTCTGTCACATCTTTGTTTTGTTTCTCTTGTTGGAATTGTATTAATATGGATACTTTGATTTAGAGTTTTGTGAACTCGAATTTGTATAGAGAACAATAAATGAGCGACTTCTTCTTGAACTTACTGTATAAAATCTTATTTCTTCAAATCCGGTTTTTGATGGAAGCTGGGTTGATAATGGGTGTTTGGATTTTATATTTTTGTGGATTCAACTTGTATGGAAATAGGAATGAATGTTTTATTAATCCTCTTATCTTTTCAGTTAAAAAATGAGTCACTCGAATTATGTTCTTTTATGGAAACTATGTGATAATTGTTCTTGGACACTTAGATTTTGAAGTTATCTTGTTGAGAATATCTGTGTGTGAAGTCTTCTCTTTCTGATCTTATATGCATAGTGTATTTATTTAAGTTTTTGGAAGACTAAAATAAAGGTTAATAGATGAATTCCTATTTGGTTGAGGACATTTTGAGAGTTGGATTTGTCTGAGTCGATATTTGGGTTATTCACGTAGCTCTGATTAAAATTTCTTGAGGGTGATCTTGCTGTCTACTCCACTTTTGAGTTAGATGTTGTTGATTAAGCATACCCATTAACCTCTTAAGTAACTTTCTAGCATAAACTTGTTAAATCCTTCCTTTTGTGGTATCGTGAAGCTTTAAGGAATGTTTATTCAGAATTTTGGTTGACATTTCGTGATGGGAACTAACCAAATCTGTTCTAAATAAGGGGTTTTCTAGACTCTCCAATTTATTTGATCTCTGAGTAAAATTGGAAGGAATAATATACCTTTTCGACTTAGTAGAGGTGTGCAGTTGAACCTATCTATAGAAATGTAATGAAAAGTATTTTATCATCTCTGTTGATAGCTTGTGCACCTATAGCTAAGCCATGAAAATTTTGTGTTGCACCTTCTTTGAAATCGAATTGTGATGGATCTTTCTCTATCCATTCATAAGATGTATTTGCCTCACCTATGTGAGGATTCGAATGTGAGTATTTCTAACCAATTGTTGCACTATCATCTTGAAGGAATGGAAATACTATGGTTCCTTTGACTAAAAATTTGATGATTTTGAATGACTGTTGAAGGATATTAATTCCCTGTAAATTGTTTAGCAATTCTTGTTATTACATCTCTTTCTTTACGAGGATAGTAATAATGTTGCTAATATTGCTTCATGCTTGGGTGAACCTTATTTTGAAACCCGACTTGCATTTTGCGGTCGCATGATTCATTCTAACAATTTTTGGTGCATGATTTCTACGTTTAAAAGAGTTTAAGGATATTATGATTGGGTCTGTACCAATCCTTTTATGACCATATTTTCTTGTGAAGGAATGTTGGAATCCTTCTCTAATCATGTTGATCGAATCCTTTCTCTTTTATTCTCTGAGGTAAAGATTCATCACTGCCTCATTTTGAAACTGTAAGAGATTATGTGTTGTATTCTCTTTGCTGAGTTGTGAAATGATATTCAAATTAACCGAATTAGAAGGGAAGTTCTTATTTGTTATTTCAGTTTTTCCTTCCCTCTTTTGTGTAATCTAGTATATATAATTGGATTGTTCTATTGCATTAATCTTTACAGTGCATCAAGTAGTTGTTGATACTTCTCTCTTATTCACTTGATTTGTATTGAAGGGATTAATGTTGTTTTGGATCATTAATGTTATATGCCTTTTATTGAGTGGATATATTCCTAATTCTAAGGTGTGACCTAATTTGGGTATAGCATCTGAAATGGGAATCTCTTATTTTTATGTTGTAGATGAGTCATCTAATTTTTTTTTTCAAGAAGCTAGAATTTGCTTGGTTGTAGATGTCTTTTTATGGAATTTTGTAATGCTGAGTTTGTTCGTTCCTGCTTCACAAAGTAACTCTATTTTTGGAAAACAGTGGAGTTAGTTTATGTATTACTAATTCAGATTGAATTATGTAAGAAATAAGTAGTAAGTACTTTTATTTAATGTAGATAAGTAATTTGGGTGAAATATTACTTATCTAATGTAATGTTGTAAAGTGCTGATTATATCGTGATCTTTTCTTAATGTTATTTTAGATTGATCAATTTTTCTTATTTTATGATTGCTATAAATTATGATTTATTTATTTGTTTGGCTTTATTGTTTCATAAAATCAGATTTGGTTTTATGAAACAGTTAGTTGAAAGCACATTGTTTTAATGCTTAGTGCTTATCATGCTCAGTTCAATGAACTGACCCGTGTTAAGAATTTTTGCAGATGGAATTCGTAAGTGATAAAGGAAGGAAATAACTTACATGATGTATTGGTTGCTTACAGTCTAGATATTTTATAGAGAAATTTGATTCATTATTGAAATATCTTGAAGGAATAAAAGTTGTACTCTTTAATGATCTTGATGCTGGTTGACATGAAATATGTTTGAAATTCATGGTCTTACAAAATATGTATTTTATCATGATGAATTGAAAAAGATTTGGATTTAATTAAACTTGTTATGTCGTTTCTCTTGTGCATTTATGAAGGAATTTTGTAATCTTATCTTCATGGCTTCCATTCTTACTTGATTGGATCCTTCTTTCTGGTTGACATTAAATGAGTTGGAGGGATGGGATTTAATTACGACATCCCTTAAATTGAGTGTAACTTGTTAAGTTGGCATACATGGAAGTTCTTTTATCTAATCTACACGATTCACTAAATGATGTCAATGAAAGTATAACTTAAATATTATGAAGTATGAAATGAAAAAAGGGTCTAATAAACCCCAACACTTAAACAATAAAGAGGAAGGTTCATCACCTCTTGAGAAATTCCTCCATAGGTGTTTAAAACAAATGTATGGTACATAAGATCGTTAATAAATCTGACTTCATATTTATGAAGCCTACTATAATGGAACTTGTTTTAGATATTAAACACACCATGAATTGTTAGGTTGTACTAAGTAAATCATACGATGGATGTTGTTTCTGTTTTCGATCAACTGAATGATAAACAAAAAGTTAATGAATATAAAAGTAATCCTAAGTTTATGAAGTTTCGTATTAACTTAACAACTCAATTAAGGATGAAAAACTTAAGGGTTGTTTGAATTAAGGTTAAGCAGGGTTGCTCTAATTTGAATCTTAATTAAGATATAAATGGGTGAAAATGACATCTTCTTGAGGTGTGTACTTCAAGATGGGTAGTTCTGTCTGATGTTAGCACACGCTAACTGCAGGAATATACCTTCGTGAAGGCTAGGGCCTTCATGAGGATAGAATATTACAATTGACATGTTGCAACACCCCTCAAAATTGGTTCATGTAAATCTACTCAAACTTGGACTTGATCTTAGTTTCTCTCTAGGTTAGATTAGGAATGTGATTTAGTACAGAAAGTGATTCACGATGAATTAGGATAACTAGACACAACCAATTGAATTAGGTTGAATGAGTATGTTTATATACCCTTAGTCATCACGAATGAGTTCCTACACTAAATCACGTCGCTAACCAGATTTAGGGTCAAACCTTGAACAAGTGAAATGACAGAAGTCAGTAAAGACCATTCTAGATAACAGATGAGTGGGGTGAAGGATGTATTCTATTGGATGAGTATGCCATCTAGGAATAGTAACATGAAATATATGTTGTAAATCTTTGGCCAAAGTATCGCAAGCTACTAGTTACGTTTTCCTATGTCTCCTAGTTTAAGAAATGAGATTTCAGATGAATATTGGTAAAAAACATACATATAGGTTTCTTAAATAGAACACTCAATACCTAGAACAGGGTAAGAGAACCAGGTATACTCAGTATACACGTTGTTTTTAATACTTTAAGTTAACATGAGAGATCAGTTGAAAAACTGAGTCATGAAATGAGAGATCGGTAGTTCACCGAGTCATTACAACTGCATATAGTTATCTATAATAAGATTAATTGGCATGGAATGTGTGTTCTAAATTATGATTCTTTAGAATAGAGAACTTTATGTATATTTTTTTCCCCTTATTTTGAAATTCTTAAAATGGGAATGTTACAATATAGGCTAAGGGGAGGATGTAACTACCTTTTTAACTAATTATATTTAATTAAGTGCTAAAAAATTAATTAATTAATTACATAAGTTGGCTTTATTTTACAATTTCAATTTTAGAATAATAAAACCAACTGAAAAATAGAACAATTAGAAAGTACTATAAGCGAGAAGAGGAAGGGGCAGTGGGAACAAATGAGGCGGGGAATTTTAATTTGAGCACTTGAATCATGAATTTAATCACAACAGTTGAAATTTCCATGCTCTTAGGGAAAATGGTATCGGCAAGATCAGTTAACCAGCTGTTATCACAAAAATTTAGCACCCTAGGATATACTTGTTATAGGTCCCTACCTTTTGCAAATATGGGACCATCTCTCAAGTTGTGGGACTTCCTGCTTGAGATGGACCTCCAGATAAGGTCGACTTCCTCTACCTAATCTAATGCTAAAACTACTCCTAAGAAAGGAAATACAACTAAATAATCCTAAAATAACCATTCCAAGGGACCTGGGAGAGAGATAAAGGGTTAGAAATATGAAGAAAGGGGAAATCCTAAGATAAAAGGTGGTGATGACACCAGAAAAGGGGTGGAGATGCTGCTGGTGAGGGAGAATGGAGAAGGAAATAAAGAAGGGAGAGGCAAGACATAAGTGACATATAACCAAAGCTTCATTCACTATTTATTCTCATCTATAAAACATAACTAAATGAATCTTACAAAGGAGAAATACACGCACAACACAACACATTAGTAAAAGAGAGTAAATGTTACAGATAAACATGAGTCAGGGTTGAGAAACACCAAAAAACAAGATTTATTACAATAAAAGTATGTACAGACCATTATAGTATTACAATAAAAGTATGTACAAACCATTACAATAAAACTGTGCAGACCATTATAGTATGTAAATATTTATTACAAGAACACATTTCCAAGTCCAAAATGAAGGTTCGATAGTTCATAACTGTTCAGGAACCATTTTGGCATAATTTCTTTGTAGTTTTGGAACATCCTTTTTTTTCAAAGATGAAAGGTATTACAATATATAACTGGAAGAGAGAGAAATAAGAAAGAGAAAAGGAAAAAATAAGGGGTATGACTTTTGAACTTTCAACAACCAACAATCTATATTGAATCTACCTCCAAAGCAAATGGGCACTATGCAAGGACATTACTATGCCTATTCTGTCATGCAGAAGGAAATGAAGCCATGCTTCATCAATTCTGGGGGTTGAGCTACCTGATTTGATCATTTGTATGCCTAGGACTTCTTTTACTCCCTTTGGAGTCATGTTTTCCATTTTTACCCACTAAATGCCACCAAAATCAGATTTTCATGATTCCAAGTTGAAGGGCTCAAGGAGAGATTTTCAACGATATTAATTTTACCTGATTTGGAACTCTGGGTCAAAAGATATGGCCTCTTAAAGATTTATGTCAAGATCAAAAGGAACTTGACACATGATAACCTTTTATTAGCTCAGGGATTGGCCTTTTCTAATGTGTGCACTGCTTTTCCTTTTTCCATGTGTCATTATTTCATCAGGTCGGGTATGAGACCTTACTTCCCTTTACTTTCCTTTTCCTTCCTTCCTTTTCCTTTGCAAGTGGGTCTACCTTTATGAGATACGAGTCGATAAGACAATAACCCGTTCCTTCATAGTGTCAGACTATCCTTGTTCTTGACTTCTCCTTTAGAAATGCAAGCCAATGGGAGGGCTCTACGTTTCTTCGTAATTCAATTTTTCACTAGTCCTTGACTGACCATTACAAAGTGTGATCCAATGAGAAGGCTCCACACACTTCGCAATGTCAGTCCTTTTGATTAGCCCTTCTATCTCTTGTGAAATCCCAGATAATGATATCATCCCACGTAGCTTGTGCCATCAGACTCTTTGATAGTGTCATCTTGAAATTGTGAAGTGTGATCCAATGAGAAATATCCACACACTTCGTAATGTCAATATTTATTTTATCTTCTTCTTCTTGATCTGAAACATTAGCTAATGGGGAAGCCCCACACCTTCACAATTGTCAGACTTCCTTTAACCTTCACAATATCAGATTGCAAAAGGTTAGCCAATGAAAATGATCCATGTGGCTTTAAGTTGTTAGTTGTTAGAATTGCTGGCTTTCTTGTCACAACTTCCTACTTCGGGGGGCTTAGAAACTTTTTGGCTTCATAAGAAATGCACCACCTATCCCCTTTTCACCTTGCCGACTTTCTCGAACCCGAAGTGAATTATTTAACTTAGGTTTAAATCCACAGACCCAAAGACTTTATGGAACAAATGTTTACTCTTGAAGACTTGAATGGTGACTCACTGAAGATAAAAGCTTTGGCCATTGAGATGGAATCATACCACGTGGCCTCCTATCTGATGCTTGGCATTAAATTTGAAGGCCAAATAAATGTCAATCATCTTTTTAATAGAACATGCCAATGAATTAGCTAAGTCTCCCGCAAATTTTTGAAAGCCAATGGTCAATGCATTTGGAAATGGAAGATTGACAACTGTTTAGCCGTCCCAGATCCTTTAAAAATGGATAAGTCCATTTTTAATCTTGTAAGATCCAAAATAACCTAAGGGGTATTTGTGGATAACAATTTGGTGACCTCTCGGGGTAATATTCCTGTTATATTAGATGAGTATCCTTTATGCAATCCATTGGGCATGGAGTCGAGCCCAAAACTTAAAAAAATTGATATGAACTTGAAATTTTCTTACCCCTAAGTTGTATGGAGCATGAAATCAACTTAACATGATCTAGGGAGCTCTAAATAATATTTAAAATTGCTCCATCTATTTGATTCTGACATTAAACCTGCTCGAGATGAACTGGAGTTACCTTGGTATGCTCTTGAAGATGATTGCTTATGAATTTTTGATTTACTCTAAAATTATCCTAAAACACTACATTTCTAACCAAGGGAGAGGCATGGGAACTCTGGACTGAATATGATCTTTTGGGGCCAAAACTTACACTTTGAAATCTGCCCCAAAATCTGATTTGGTGAAGGAAGAATGCTCTGAAGTGAACTGGACTGTGCAAACAATAAAAAAACACAGTAAAATCTATATATAAAGATGGAAAATCATACATGCCCCAAACAGAAACATGTAGAGTGTGGAAAATCACTTATTTTACAGAAATCAAACCTATGTACGTACACTAACCAAAGAAATGAGAAGCTAAACAAATTCTGAAACATGTAGGGAGAAATAGATTCCCTTTCTTACAAAACACTGCCATGTAATTAATTTAGCAATGGACATGGCCTCAAAAAAAGTGAAAAACTTTCTAGGGATGGTCTTCCACCCTTCTCAAAATATAAACTAACAAAAGAGAAAATACCTCTGTTAGTTACTCTGTATTTGGATTTGAGAGGAATTACAGTTGACCTTTGGTACTTTAAAGCTCATCCTCATGCTCTAAAATGAGCATGACTGGTTGTAACTCCTTCTTTGGTTCTAGAATATCCAAGTATCTGATTGGGCATGGGATGATCCTTGAAGTTTTCCCACTTCTTTGAATCTCAAACCCATGAATTGGATTATCCTACAAACTTTCCTCCTAAGCAGATTGTTTGTAAGATGGATTACACTCTAATTTGCCTCTGCAAATAACTCTACTTCCATCAAAACTACCTTCTACATGATGTCCTATTCAGAAATGGTGTCATCATCTTTCTCCTACTCAAGTATGAAGTTTAAAAGATCAAACTATTATTTATTATCTTCATAGGGACATATTTTAGCAGGCTTTTCCTTGATGTTATCCTCCATGGCAAGTTCATCAACAAAATAATATTCAACAAATGAAAGAAAGAAGCTTCCAATGATATCTTCTTCATATAATTCCTCCGAATCCAATTTTCTCTCCTCCATGTGATCCTCTTCTGTTGGAACTCATTCTTACTTCTCTTTTGACTTTGTAAGCTAAGAATATTCAACAAACTCTAGGAATATGGTACCAACATGCACACTACATTCATAATAAAGAGATTATTGGTCTTCTTCTTCTTATGATTGCTCTTCTAAAAAATCATCCTCCACCTTGTGTTCTTCAACTCTAACCTCTGTTGAAGGTTTAACCAGAAATGACATCTGATTGGTTTCAAATTTTGAAGCCTAATCCTTCAAGTTTTGCACAAGTTCTTGTCTGCTGGGATCTTCAACTTGGTGCCCTCCTTCAATGATTTTTTGATTGTTTTCTTCCCAAAATGGGTTTTGGAACATAAGAGGAGGGATGGGCTTGGTTTCAACTTATTTTTGCAATGGTTGAGGTGGAAGGGAAGTTATAGAATCTTCTTGTGGAGGGGTTTTAGAAGAAAAGAGGGCAGAGAATTGAAGGTGGGATGGAAGGGAAGAAGATAGAGAAGGGGAATTATCAATGGGGGCAGCAGTCAGAAAGCTATGGATATGAAAATCAGGCTGAGATGGTGTAGGTTGGGGAAGAGGAATGGGAGGGATGTAAGATGGTAGTTTAGGATTTTCACATTGACAGGGTTGCCTAACACTAGATTCATGAGCCTCCATTAACTCAACCCACTTTGACATTTGGGGCATCATCTCAATCATGAAATCCAAATTTTGCTGAGGTCTAAACTAGTTTGGCATAGGGCCTAGCCATGGACAAGGGACCCTAAAACCAATTTCGAATGTCTTCATTGCACATTTATCCCTAGTTTGCACAATGTTCAATTCCATTTTTTGGATCTTCCTCTAGAAATAAGCATCTGCCAAAGAGTTACCACCATTACCTGCATAACCTTGTTCTTGGAAAACATTTTGGTTAGGAAAATAACTATATGGGTCAATAGGGATTGGGTTATATGCAGGTCTTTCATGATAGGTCTCATAAAACTAATTTCAAGGAGGATTTTGATAATATGGGGATGGAGGGAACTAGTTTTGCTGCTGTAAATGAGAATTCCATGAAGGAAATGAAGTCATGATTACAAAACTTCATGAATAGAAGGAAATTGAAAGAATGGAAATGGATGGAAGGAAAGGGAAATGTATGCTAATGATATAATGGGTTATTTGGATTAGTGGAGTCACCATATATGCTTGAAAATACTTCTAAAGGATGGAATATCACCAAGAGCACATCGAACCTTGTGAAATGAATATGCAAACTAGGATACACACCTGTCAAATATAAAGCTTTGAAATAATTATCCCACCAAGTGTGCCAAAAATGTTATCACAAACAATTAGCACCATAGGATTTACTTATTATAGATCCCTACCTTTTGCTAACATGGGACCATCTCTAAAGTTATGGGACTTGCTACTTGAGATGGACCTCCAAAGAAGGCCAGATTCCTCTACCTAATCTAATTCTAAAACTACTCCTAAGAAATTAAATACAACTAAATAATCCTAAACTAACCATTCCAAGGGACCAAGGAGAGAGAGGGGGTTAGAAAGATGTAGAAAGGGGAAATCCTAAGCTAAAATATGGTGATAGCACCGGAAAAGGGGTGGAGATGTACTAGTGAAGGAGATTGGAGAAGGAAATGGAGAAGGGAGAGGCCATACATAAGTGACATAGACCCAAGCTTCATTCGCCATCTATTCTGACATGAAACACAAAAAATGAACTTGTAAAGGAGAAATACATGCACAACACAATACATCAATAAGAGAGAGGAAAGGTTGCAGATAAACACAAGTCAAGGTTGAGAAACATCACAAAACAGGCTTTATTTGTAATAAAAGTACTCACAAACCATTATAGTTGCAGGGAAAGGCACAAGAACACATTGCCAAGCACAAAATGAAGGTTTAATGGCTCACAACTCTTTAGGAACCATTTTTACACAATTCCTTTGTATTTTTGGAACGTCCCTTTTTTTCAAAGATGAAAGGTTTTGCAATATATAGCTCAAAGAGAAAAGGAAAAAATACGGGACATAAATTTTTCAAACTTTCAACCACCAAAAATCTACATTAAATCCACCTAAAAAGCACATGGGCACTCTGTAAGGCCATTACTATGTCTATTGTATCTTGTAGAAGGAAATAAAGCTATGCTTCATTAATTATTGTGGTTGAGCTACCTGATTTGATTTTTTACATGCAAAGGACTGATCTTTCTCCCTCTGAAGCTGTGTTTTCCATTTTTACCCACTAAACACCATAAATATCATAATTTCATGATGTCAAGTTGAAGGGATCGAATTGAGCTTTCCAATGATATAAAGTTTTTATTATTTGGAGTTCTGGGTCAAAAGATGTGGCCTCTTGAAGATTTAGATGTCGAGATCAACATGAACTTGACACATGGAAAATTTTGATTAGCTCAAGGATCGGCATCTACCAACATGTTCACTACTTAGCATTTTTCCATGGTTATCCTTTCATTGGATCAAGTATCGGGTCTTACTTCCCTTTACTTTCCTTTTCCTTCCATAATTTTCCTTTATGAGCCAATCTACGTTTATGAAATACGGGCTGATAAGATAATGCCACATTCCTTCATGGTGTCAGACTATCCTTGTTCTTGACTACTCCTTTATAAATGCAAGCCAATGAAAGGGTTCCACATTTCTTTGCAATTCACTTTTTCACTAGCCCCTGACTGACCACTGTGAAGTGTGAGCCAATGAGAAGGCTCCACACACTTTGCAATGTTAATCCTTTTGATTATCCCTTTTATCTCTTGTGAAATTATAGCCAATGAGATCATCCCACGTACCTTGGGCTGTCGGAATCTTTGATAGTCTCATCTAACAATCGCGAAGTGTGAGCCAATGAGAAAGCTCCGTGCACTTCACAATTTCAGTCTTTCTTTTATCTTCTTCTTCCTGATGTGAAACATTAGCTAATGGGGAAGCCCCACAACTTAGCAATTTTTAGAATACCTTTAACCTTTGCAATTTCATACTGTAAACGGTTAGCCAATGAAAATGTTCCACGTGGCTTTGGGTTGTTAGTTATTAGAGTTGCTAGCTTTTTTGTCGTAACTTCTTACTTAGGGGGACTTAGAAACTTTTTGGATTCATAAGAAATTCACCACCTGTCCCCTTTTGACCTCGATGACTTGCCCAGACCTGATGAGATATGAACTTAGATTTATTCCATAGACTTGAGGTTCATGGAATGGATCTACCTTAAAGACTACCAGAATGGTGACATGTGCCCCCGCTTTGATCATTGATTTGCATCGCGTAGCCTCCTGTCTGACGTGTTGCATTGTGTTTGACAACCAAATTAATGTCAGTCATATTTTTAATAGAACTCACCAATGAATTAGATAAGTCTCCCACATATTTTTGAACGCCAATGTCTGGTGCATTTAGAAATTGAATATTGACAGACATTTAGCTATTCCAAACCCCTTAAAAATGGCTAAGTCCATTTTTAAGCTTGTTAGAGCCAAAATAACCCAGGGGGTATTTTTGGATAACACTATCTTCCAAGAGAATACTCCATCTCCTTTTTAATTCCACCATTCTAAAAAAATCCTTTGGTTTCCTCAACAATGACATTGTGTAGTTCAAAGAGTTCATCCATCTTCTTGTTGAGTTGTTGAGCTTAATTGCTTCACTGGCATGATTTTACCTACTTGTTGGAATACACAGTAATTGACATCGGTTGAAGAAACATCGTCGGTCACCCATATATCAATATCAATCAGACAAGGAGGAGCTGACATTGGTTAGGGATAATTGGCACCAGTTAAGGTTAATTGACATCAGTTACCTGTGTGTGACTACTATAATTAGGTTGTGGGAATTAGATATATCTTTAGTTGTAAAGTTAATTTAATGGTTGTAATTGCATAACTAAAGTGACATAAGATTGTAGATGCATATATACGCATAAAGCTAGGGCTTAGAAGTGTGAATTAAATTGAGAATTGAGAAA
Source organism: Taxus chinensis (assembly GCA_019776745.2). Lineage (NCBI taxonomy): Eukaryota > Viridiplantae > Streptophyta > Pinopsida > Cupressales > Taxaceae > Taxus > Taxus chinensis. Next base: position 393,940,942 of record CM034151.1, on the reverse strand, counting down.
ATTTTCCTTTTGAGAGAAAAGATAAATTCGTAGAGAAAAAAGTACAGGACATCCAAGAAGGTGTGGAAGATTACAAATATTCATTATATTTCCACTGTGATAACAAATTGGTTGTTTCTTGGTGGACGTATCCCACACTAGGTGAACCACATAAAATCTTGTGTATTGTTTCTTCTTTTTTATTTCCATATTAATTACTTTTATGCTTAGATCTAATTAATATATCTATACAATCGGTGTGCTAACTCCAACAACTAGTATCATAACCTCTTTGTTTAAGGGTTGTGTGTGTTGACAAATTTACTCATAGAGGGATTTTTGATTGAGTGGGAGAAAAGCAATGGGAGAAGATGGAAAATTCAGAGTAGATAAATTTGACAGTTGTGACTATCTAAATTATGGAAGATGCAGGTGGAGGATTATCTGTATCAGAAATATTTATACTTACCATTGGATGAGAAGGAAATACTTGCAAAGATGACAGATGAAGAAATGAAAATTCTTAATAGAAAGGCTCTGAGATCTATAAGATTGAGCCTGGAAGCATCTTTGGCTTTGAATATTACCGAATCAGGATCTATGATAGAGTTGATGAAATATTTAGAAAATCTATACGAAAAACCTAGTGCTTCAAATAAAGTTTATTTGATGAAAAAATTGTTTAATTTAAAGATGCGAGAAGGTGGATCTGCATCAAGTCATTTGATTGATTTCCGGTTTATTGTAAATCAATTAAAATCATTTAGTATTCCATTTGAGGATGAAGTGAAATCACTTTTATCTTTACGCTCTTTTCCAGATAGTTGGGATAACTTGGTAATGGTTGTTAGTAATACAATTTCTGCTACTAATGTTTTAAAGTTTGATGATGTGGTTAGTATAATCTTGAATGAAGAAATAACCATTAAAAGTACAAGAGAATCATCATCTACAAATGATTTGAATGTAGAATGTAGGGGAAGGTAGAAGGAGATATCCAAGAACAAGAATAATGGGAAATCAAAGTCTAAGAATGACAGGTCTAACTCTAGAGGTAGAGGTATAATCTGTTGGAATTGTCGAAAGAAAGGTCATGCAAAGAAGGATTGTTGGTTAAAGGAAAACAAAGAGAATGTACCAGAGAAAGGTAAAGAGGAAATGTTGCTATAAAAGAGGAAATGTAAGATACTCTAATTCTCTCCTTGGATAATAAAATTGATTCATGGGTTTTAGATTCAGGAGCTTCTTTCCATGCAACCCCTAATAATAGTTATTTCAGAAATTATGTCTAGGGTAATTTTGGGCTTGTTTATTTATGAGATGATGGACCATGAAATATTACTGGTAGAGGTGAAGTTCATCTTAAATTGCAAAATGGAAATACATGGATATTGAAATATGCGAGGCATGTTTAAAGCCTCAAAAGAAATCTAATTTTTGCAGGACAATTGTGTGAAACTGGTTGCATGGTTACACTCATAGCCAAATCTTGGAAAGTTACCAAGGGATCTCTTATTGTTGCAAGAGGAAAGAAGGTAGGATAATCGTACTTTTCTACCTGTATTACTGATTCATTTTATTTTCTATCTACTTTAGATTCAGATATAAGCATGTGGCGCAATCGGCTAGCCCATATGAGTGAAAAGGAAATGTAGATCTTAAAGGAAAAGGGTGAGTTATCAGATCTGAAATGTGTAGATCTTGATTTCTGTGAGCATTGTATTTTGGGAAAGTAGAAGAGAGTGAGATTTCTCAAAGTTAGGGAAATAAAGAAGAAGCATAAATTGGAGCTTATACACTTAGATGTGTGGGGACTAGCCCAGGTAGCTTCTCATGGAGGATCCCAATACTATGTTACTTTCATTAATGATGCCACAAGAAAGATATGGGTTTATTGTATAAATCATAAATATAATGTTTTTGAAACTTTTACAATATGGAAAGCCCTTGTGGAAATGAATCAAATTCAAAGTTAAAGTGCCTTAGATCTGACAATGGTGGTGAGTATTGTAACAAGGCTTTCAATGATTAATTTTTAGTAAATGGAATACATAGAGAAAGGATAGTTGATAAAACACCATAGGAGAATGGTGTTGTAGAGAGAATGAACAGAAAAATTATGGAATGTGCTAGAAGCATGAGGATACATACTGGATTTCCCTTGTATTTTTAGGTGGAGGCAGTAGGAATGATGGTTTAATTTATCAACCATGGACCTTTAAGTGCACTGAATGGTGAAATACTAGAAGAAGCTTAGACTGGAAAAGAGGCAGATATTTCTTTTCTTAGAGTATTTGGCTCAGATGATTTTGTGCATATTAATAAGGAAAATAGAAATAAATTAGATGCTAAATTCAAAATATGCACTTTCATTGGTTATGGCTCTGGTGATTTCAGATTCCAGTTTTGGGATTTAGAAGGTTCTAAGATAATTAGGAGTTGTGACATTGATTGGAATGAAAAGATAATGTACATGGATCAAGTTTTGGTACCGAAAGGTGAACCAGTGGAGAAGTTTTTAGATGAAAATGAAATCTTAGATTTAAAATTAACACCTATAGGTTTACACAGTAACCAACATCAATTTACCCTTGACCAGAATTGGTCCCTTGTACTGGCGTCAGTTACAGAAGAGCCAAACCAGGGTCCGTTAGCCGAACCAGAGTCGGCAAAAGGTGATTGGCGTCGGTTAATGTTAGAATTAGATACAAATATATAAGATGAGTAGATTGAGCTTTTGGCACCCCAAATCTCAGTGAGAAGGCCAAAAAGGCTAAGTAGAGCTCCAGAAATATTGTCACCTTCCTTTTCTAATTTAATATTTACTGATAGTGGTGAACCATAAATATTTGAAGAAGAAATGCAAGATAAATCCCACAAGCAGTGGTAACATGACATGGATAAGGAAATGGACTCCTTAGAGAAGAACCAAATATGGAATTTGGTTAAGTTTCCGGTAGGTAAAAGAACATTGTAGAACAAGTGGGTTTACAGGATGAAAGAAGAAGAGGGTGGACGAAAGAGATACAAGGTAATGTTTGTAGTAAAGGGATTTGCATAGAAAGAAATTATTGAATTCGGTGAAATATTTTCTCTAGTTGTTAAGATGAATTCTATTCGTACTGTATTAATTTTAGCTGCAGTAGAGGACCTGCATTTAGAGAAACTTGACGTCAAGATGACATTTCTTCATGGTGATTTAGAGGAAGAGATTCATATGAATCAACCACTTTGGTATGAAGTCAAGGGTAAGGAGAAACTTGTGTGTGGATTAAAAAAGAGCCTATATGGGCTCAAGAAAGCTCCAAGGCAATGTTATATGAGTTTTGATAGTTTCATGCATGAGCATGGTTATTTGAGATGTGAATTTGACCATTGTGTTTATTTCAAGATGCTTGGAAATGGGAGCTATATTATTTTGTTACTGCATGTGGATGATATTCTTATTGTAGGATCTAATATGTAGGACATTAGTGAGCTTAAAGAAAAGCTAGCTCACACATTTGCAATAAAGGATTTGGGAGCTAGAAATAGAATCCTTGGCATGTAAATTCACAGAGATAGGAAAAATAGGAAGTTGTATTTATCTCAGGAGCATTATATCAATAAGGTAGTGGAAAGGTTTAATTTGTGAAATTTAAAACCTATAAGTACACCTATGGATGGACACTTAGAATTGAGAAAAGATCAGTTTACTACTTCACATGAGGAGGTTGAGTACATGGCACGAGTTCTTTATGCTTCAACAATTGGGATCTTGATGTATGTTATGGTTTGTACCAGATGAGAAATTGCATAGGCAGTGAGAGTTATGAGCAAATTTATGGCTAATCTAGGTAAAGAGCATTAGAAACTAGTCCAATGGATTCTCAGGTATTTGAGAGGGAAATATGACATGTAGTTATGCTATGGAGGGTTAGATACTTCTTTATGTGGCTATGTGGATTCAAACATGGCTGGTAATTCGGATGGTAGGAGGAGCACCACTAGTTATGTTTTCATAGTAGGTGGCGCAAAAATTAGTTGGATTTCTAGATTATAGAAGGTTGTGGCCCTATCTACTACAGAGGCTTAGTATGTTCCACCTATAGAAGCTAGCAAGGAGATGATATGGATGAGCATGTTCATGGAACAGTTGGGAAAGGAGCAAGAGGATTGCAGATTGTACAGTGATAGTCATAGTGAAATTTATCTTGCAAAGAAATCAATATTTCATTCTAGAATGAAACACATTCAGTTGAGATATCACTTCATACGGTAGGTATTGAAGGATGGGAAGCTGAAGTTGGAGAAAATTCATACAAAGGAAAATCCTGCTAATATGCTAACAAAGCCATTGGAAAAGGAGAAGTTGGAGCTACACTCCACTTCTATTGGACTTCAAGTTTGAGACTTGAGTAGGGAGAAACAAGCCAAGGAAAGGATCATAGAAAGGAGCTATATGGTTTAGTGCAATAATTTATCTCCAAGTGAGGAAATTTTGAGTTGTGGAGCTTATTTTCTTCACTCACATGCTTTTACAGACTTGTTGGAATACATAGTAACTGGCGTCGGTTGACAAACCATCGTCGGTCACCCATGGACCGGTATTGGTTAGGAAAGAAGGAACCGGCATCGGTTATGGCTAATCGACATCGGTTAAGGCTAACCAACATTGGTTTCCTGTGCGTGACTACTATAATTAAGTTGCATGAATTAGATCTATCTTTAGTTATAAAGTGAATCTAATGGTTGTAATTACATAGATAAAGTGACTAAATATTGTAGATGCATATATAAACATAAAGCTAGGGTTTAGAAGTGTGAATTCAATTGAGAATTGAGAGAAGAGTCATTTTGAAAGAAAAGAGAAATTTGTAGAGAATAAAGTACATGACATCCAAGAAGGTTTGGAAGATTTCAAATCTTCATTGTATTTCCTTTGTGATAGTAAATTGGTTGTTTCTTGGTGGACATAACCCACTTTGGGTGAACCATGTTAAATCTTTTGTATTGTTTATTCTTGTTTCTTTCCATATTGATTGCTTTTATGCTTAGATCTAATTAATATATCTGTAAAACCAGCCTGCTAACCCCAACACTTCTCCTTGCCGACCGAGTCTTCTTTGAATAGCTCCTCTTTGATCAATGATTTGAATTTTTCTTTGATATGATGAGATAGATTCCTCTCTACAAAATTATCTTTGTATAATTGGAAATGGAGAGCTTATAAATCAATGAAGATCTCAAACTTAAGTGATTTACCCTTTTCTACCATGGCTCTTAACTCATTTGCGACTTCCTCTATAACATTGATCCTCCATTTCACACTGTAGGTCCAGGTCTTAGAAAGATTTCTCTTTGAATCATTAATAATTTTGTAAGGAGAATCTTGTCATCAGTTGGGTTCATGATTCAGAGATCCTGGATGCAATCTACCCAAATATTAATCTTCTTATCAATTGTGTCAACTGTCGAGTTGATTTTATCTTGACCAAAAGTGATATTATCATACACCATGTATGCTTCACTAATAAATTGCAAACCAGAAACCAGAATGCCCTCAACTAAGGCCTTACAATATTTTTTGAATGCTACATCCTTATGTTTTTTTACAATAACTTTGACATAAAATACGTTAGTAGTAGTAGTGGGTGGAATTGAAGAGAGGGAAGTGGGATCAAGAGGGATCTTATCAGATGAGAGGAAAGATTTGATAAATTTTGAAAGGACTTGTAATTGCTCCTCAAGATTTTATTGAGTTTTATTGCCTTTTCCACCCTCTTGATGACTTTGGAGATAGTCTCTATGAGATTTTTCACCTCTCCTTCTAGAGGTGATTCTCCAAGTGAGATTCTAGTGAGCTCCAGGTTTAAAATAGATACTTCTTTTTCACTCTTTTCTCATTTTAGTTTAGCAATTTATAAGAAATGTTGTCCTTTAGAATCTAACACAGAAGAGAAGTTTTCTTGGATTTCTTAGTATAAGGGGGAGTCATACCTATAAGAGAAGCCACTACATCAAACCTTGGAGCTATAGACACAAAATCACACACTTTGGGTGATTATCTAGTCATGATTACATACTACTATTCATATGATTCCTAAGTATAAATGATACTAATTAACCCATGTCTTTAGCCACCTTTATTTGCTTTCTATTGATACTTTTAGTCTTACACCCTTACTCAATCAATCTTCCTTTTTAGTCTTTTGCATTGGTCATCCTGGACACCAACAACCAACCAGGATGCTAGGGCTAGGTGCCCTCATCCCCTCTGGGTGCCCCTATCCTCTTTGTACTTTACTCACACTTTTTGGGTCCTTTCTAACCATTTGAGCATCTTATATTTTCAGTAGTCAGCCTTTTTAGGGTTAATTAAGAAATTCAAGCAAGGGAATCATATAAATATAAAGTTATGTGATCATAATAAAGGACCAAACACTAAGCATTAGCTATCACCACCTAAGGTTGTATACATCAAAGACATATAAGATCTCCATTGCATCCATCTAGCTCTAGCTCAAGAGACACAAGGGGTGGTTTTCCACATCACAATTCATAGGAGGGAAGTTCATTATATTCCATGCATACATTTATTACATTCTACATATAACTACTTGTTCATTATCCAAGTGTGACTGACACAAGAGAAACCTAGGGCACAATTCCATACACACACAGAACTACATTGGAGTTAAGATGTAGTGAAGCGCTCAGTCATAAGTTCACCATTGTGATAGCTGAGGACAATCTGACCCCTCATTTTGCATCTTTATTTTTTTGGATTTAATGTCTATTTGAGGGTTTTGTAGGTTCATTCTTCATTACAGGTTTACAACAACCTTGGTGATCTTGGTGCGACCAAAGGTGAACACCTTATGACACCTCATAGAAGGTTTTCTGAGAATTTTTGTAGACCTAGGTGCCCAGAAACATTCCTAAGGAACCCACGAGTAGTCATGTCCCTCTCTAGGTGCCGTAGTCTAGCCTACTCCTCTAGTTCTACATTTTTCTGAGCTCTATGTGACACTAGTGATTCTCTATTTTCCTAGTTTTCCAACTTTGTACATTCTCTAGAGCTTTCATTGAATCAACTAAGTACCTTCTACCCTCTCTTTGTAATTAGTGTTTCATTATTTATTGCTTAGTTTTCTTTGGTAATTTTTGTACTTAATTATTATTCATTTACTGCTATCTATAACATTTAGATTAGGCTCATACATGTACATTCTATCTTAATCATTTTTCGTGAACCCAATTGATTCAACACATTACTTCTGAGTATGTCTTCACCTTATCAAGTCATGACTCAATAAAATTATCCCTCTTTCACTCCCACTAGGGTTTATGGCATAGTTACTACTCCCATTGATTTCATGTGAGTTCATACTCAACATCCTCCTCGTTTTGTTACGCCTGTGGTTGATCCTTCTATCAATGTAGTAACTACTTGACGTACTCACCCTCCTATGGCTACATCTGTTTCTATTCCACACCTATTACTTATTAGGCTCCTCTAACTACTTCTGCTTCTAAAGGCTATGATATCATTGAACAACTTAAGAATCTGCTTGCCAAAATCTATCTCAATGACTTATTGCGTAGTGCGCCAGATTTTCGTCAAACATTAGAATATGCCATTCATTTTATTCATATAGAAAGTGATAATTCCATGGTAGCTTTCACACACCGCATTCAGTTTCTCAAAATTTTTCCACGCGCTATATCATTCACTAATGAGGATATATCACCATTTGCTAATGAAAATCCATGTGTGCCATTGCTTATCACCGCTATTATCAGCACCACTTGCATTAAATGTGTTCTTATTGATAATAGATTGGCCATCAACCTATGTGCTCATTCCCTTCTAAAAAAATGGGCATTAATGATAATATAATTTCCAATAGCTCTACTCTCATTCAGAGCTATGATTCAACTACTTGCACATGCCTAGGAACTATGTAATTACACATTAGAATTGGGCCTAAGACTATCCTCACATAGTTTTTCATTATAGATTATTCATTTTAGTTCAACCTATTGCTAGGTAGACCTTGGATTCATGCAATGAAAACAATCCTATCTATTGTACACTAATGTGTCAAATTATTTCATGATGGCTATGAACATACTATTGTTGTAGATCATAAACCCTTCAAATTCTATCGCTATTCCTCCTACATAACTTATTCCATATAGTAGTATTGATACATATGACATTGGTCAGTCTAGTGCTTCACAATCTTCTTCCACTGCTCTATACACTCCAGTTATTTCTACTCATACGAATGCTATCATTTCACCCATAGTGCATGTTCCTATACAAACTCCTAATACACCCATTGACACTCCTCTTACATCTAGTGCACCTCCTACTAACATAATTGATACAACAATACAACATGACAATGCAAACACATATGATATGATGACTCTGATGACAAAGTTGATAATGTTGAACTTGATGAAGCATTATGAAAACTCAACTTCACTCCTATTGATATAGACAACTCTTATTTCCATGACACTTTTTTGGCTAATCACCCTGGTGAATACAAATTAAAGAACCCTCCCTCTACTAATGCTATGGTACTTTATCAGGGGTATGTCCATAATTTGGACGTTGTTTCACCCTCTCCTGAGTAGTCTACATCTACACCACCTCCTTTCACATGCACACTCTTAATAAAAAATATTATCGACATCATATTCTGGTGGACCATAATTTTTCGGATGCTATCCGTAAATATGATGGCTTAACTAGGCTTGTATTGATGCTTAATGATATTTTACTACCACCTCACCTCATCTTTACCATGGTTATCTCCAAAATTAAGGCAGTTTATGGTCTTCATGTTTTTCATTTAGCAGTATTTGCTGCATGTAGTCCCCAACCTTCTCCATTGATGCTCAAGATATCTTGGCTTGACTATATTGGAGGCACTTTAGACTCCAATCACACTTCTATCACTTTTCCCATGCCATTTGGAAACATGTCTATTAGTAGTGATTCATCTCCTAGTCATTCTCAAAATATCACTCGCTATTATGCACATGGGTTTCTGCCAGCACCTTTCACTGATGAATACTATACAATAATTGTGTACACCTTATGTCGTAATACCTCTTTATACAATCCACCTCATAGTATTTTCTATAAAGTCTCCAATGCAAACCCATTTGGCTTTGATCCAGACAATGACAATATTTTAGATCATGGAACTTGATCATTCTCTTCCTTCATACACTTGGGGGGCATCACACTTATTCCTCCCCTAGCATCAATACATGTCTTATATTCACATAATTCCACACCTCAACTTTAGCATATTCATATCCACACACGCTTGTATTGAGATTACCTAATAATTTTTTTGTGTGCTACGGTTCACACTTGACTGTTGAGGTCATACTACACACATGAACCTCACATACTGCACACTATACACACCACACATTATCATACACTTGACCATATCATACATTTTACACTAGACACATTCACCACACATATCTCTAGCATTGCTTAGTCACACTACACATTACACATCTCACACAACACACGTTCTACACATTCGACATTATCTTATTACATCATCTATCACACATTTTGCATCTTACTCACCATACACATTCACGCTACATCTTTCTTACATTTACTTTTATGCTTTTCCCTCACTACCCGATCACATACTCTAGTCCACTGGTTCATACCCAAATACTAAGGGTCTTATTCAAAAGTGAACATCACATCATCACACTTGCATCATTCTACACTTTGATATTCATAACCAATCAATCAAACTTTTGTCTCACACTATGTGACCAAATCCTTCATACATATCGTGATATACCCTCTTAGGCTAAATCATCACCCCTTTCTAGCATCTTATCCATACATCTTGTGATATACACTTTGTTCTACACCATCACGTTTTCCACCAACATCGCATTCATCCATTTTGTGATATACATTTTATGATAAATCATCACACTTTTTATACATACGTTTCATGATATACACTTTAGAATAAATCATCACACATTCTACCAACTCATTAATTTTACTTTTTCGCATTCCATCCTACACATTACATGAAAACTTATAATCACCATATTTCTTCTACACACATTTCAAACCATTTCTCGATGATGCACTCTCATTTATGGTTCATTCTTGATTGCTGAGGGGGCATAAATAAATGAACCTCATTACATACATACACATCCATTCAGGGGGCACATTTCCCCTATCATTCACACTACATTCCATTCTGCCTCATCCACAACATAATGCATATCTTGGTTGCATTTACTCTTTCTTACATTTACTTGTTACATGTTCATCTTATTACACATGCTAGATAGATATCTTGTATGTCATTATCTTTCCATACACACATGCACGTTCACTTGCTTTCTAGTTGTGATCACATATTATACAAATCCATTACATGTAGCATGGATGCTTGGCGTAGTACCTATTACCAGTCCCATAACGGCTCCTAGGGGCATCCACTTTCATACATTACAAGTGTTATTGTTTCATTTTGTTTCATAACACACTACTTTATCAGATTATACATGTGTTGACATACTTTTTATATTTCTAACATGCTAATGAGTGCTTCATGTGATTTTTTTTTTATGTAGGTATAATTGCTTCCATGGTTTTCTGTTATATTATTTTCCATTGCTTTCTCTTTGTATGCTCTTGTTTGCAGGATTTTCCCTTTGTCTTGTGTGTACACTTGTTTGTTTGCGGCCACTATAGCCTTGATTGTTTTGTGACATCATGAGTGGTGTCCCATGTTTACAACCCACTTTTCATGGTATATATTGAAGTCTTGTGTCTTAGATTACACATTGTATTCATATTTACGTAGCTTACATTTCATATTTTACATGAGTGTTTTTATTTTCTTGTACTAACACTTGTTTTGTGTGTGCCTTAGTTTCTATCGAGCACATTCCTTTCCCTCTGCTGGGTATAGTTTCAACACAATGGTTGGTCCTATGTTGGCTCGCATACTCCTTCAGCGACATCATGTGCACCCCAAATGAGGGGGGAATCATATGGGTGAATCAGTCACCCCATACAATGTTATACAGAACATGGTACCTATACAACATAGTTTTCAGTTTCAGACAGGGCTCAGAATCAGACTTGGGTCCTTAGCACAACGACCTTTCCTGGATGCCTGAAACCAAGGGGAAATACAACGGTCTTTCCTGGATGCCGGAGACTAGAGGCAGTTACACAAAGATTGGTAGTTCAGAAAATTCTATAGAACTCCATACACAATGACTTTTACAGGGAAGATAGTCCTTAACATGTGTTTATGACACACCATCTGCAGTGGTGTTTTACATAGTGGGAAGCAGTTAAAGGTTGGAGGATGACACCAGAAAATTCTCCCTACACTTCTTCCATTATGTTGGCATAAGATCACCCAAAAAATTTACATGTCAACATCATCTACAAGATCCTTTCTACACTCTTTTCCTCATCATGATCAGGTGCACATGTTTGTTTTTCATATTTTTTATTCTACATACTCCTTTACATGCTTTTTACTCATCTTCATATGTATTTGACTACTTATTGGCTTATATTTTGCAGGTCTGTCCATATGGGAGGTGGTAGTCAACATTAACATCATCAACAACATCACACACAATGACATCGACATTAACAACAGGTACATCGTGACATCTACACATGCATTTTCCACCCTAGGTTCATTTTCATCATCACTTTTTACACTTTCTCTTCCTTAGCATCCACGCTTCACACTTTTATCACTCCACACTTTGTCTAGTCCCTTGGCACACTTGCATCATCAATATACATGAATATCAGGTACATATCTTTGTCTACTTTATGTTATCAAGATTTCCAATCACCAACATAAAGTGTGGGAAAATGTAAACACAAAACCACGCACTCTGGGTAATTATCTAGTCCTGATTACACACTACTATTCATATGATTCCTAAGTAAGAATGGTACTAATTAACCCATGTCTTTGGCCACCTTTCTTTATTTTTTGTTACTACTTTCAGTCTTACACCCTTACTTACTCAGTCTACCTTTTTAGTATTCAACATTTGGTCATCCTAGACACTAGCACCCAACCAGGACTCTAGTGTCAGGCCCCCTCGTCCCCTTTAGGACACCCATGTCCCTCTTTGTACTTTACTCACACTTTTTGGGTCCTTTCTAGCCATTTGAGCATCTTATATTTTTGGTAGTCATGGCCTTTTCGGGTTAATTATGAAATTCAAGCAAGGAAATCATATAAATATAAAGTTATGTGATCATAATAAAGGACCAAGAACTAAGCATTAGCTATCACCACCTAAGGTTGCATCCATCAAGGCATCTAAGAGCTCCATTGCATCCATCTAGCTCCATAAAAAGGGACACAAGGGCTGGTTTCCTGCATCACACTTCACAGGAGAGAAGTTCATTCTATTCCATGCACACATTTATTACATTCTACACCTAGCTACTTGCTCACTATCCAAGTACGACTGTCACAAGAGCAACCTAGGGAAAAATTCCACACACACACAAAAATACATTAGGTCTAATATGTAGTGCAACAATCAGTCATAAGTTAACCATTGTGACGACTGAGGACAATTTGACGCCTAATTTTACATCTTTATTTTTTGGGATTTGATTTCTATTTGAGGGTTTTACAGGTTCATTATTCATTACAGGTTTACAACGAGATGAGAAATCTTGGTGCGACCTCAGAGCAAAAAAAGGAGAACACCTTACAACACCTCAGAGAAGGTTTTTTGAGCATTTCTGTAGACCCAGGCACCCAGAAACAGGCCTAGGGCATCCGCGGGCACCCCTGTTCCTCTCCAGGCACCCCAGTTCAACCTGGTTCTCCAGTTATATTTTTTTCTAAGCTCTAGTACGACGGTCGGTGCTTTTTCATTTTAAGTTTTCCAACTCTGTGTATTCTCCAGAGATCTACGAATCAACTAAGCCCTTATACACTCTCTTTGCAATTAGGGTTTCATTATTTATTTCTTATTTTACTTGGGAAAATTGTTGTACTTAAGTTATCATTCATTTACTACAATATTACATTCAAATTAGGATCATATATTTACATCTTAGCTTAGTCAGGAGCTATAATATGAGATAGATATTTCCTTTTCCTTCTATCAATCATGGGTTGGACCCATGTGAAGGAATCACTAGAAGAAGGATCTAGAGGAGGAAGCAATGTAAGGACATTCTGACAGCTGAGAGGTTGAGAAGTAGAGACTTCAAGAGTGTAAGTTGCAGCAGAAGAAGAAGGTGGTATTCTAACCTCCAGCTTTGGCCTTGAGACATTACCCTTCCATGTATCTGGTTTAATATTTTTTTACGCCATCTTCTTCTTCTTCACCCTTTTTACCATCTTCTTCTTCATCATCATATTTTTTTCTTCAACTTCCTTTTCTCCTTCCTTAGAGGGTTGTGGCACTTGTTCATGGGTATGAACAACTTCATTAATTAATTCTTGAATATTGTCTTGTTAAACCCTTTGCTCATGTGTTTCTTCCTTCTTCTCAACCTCCTTTGATTTTTCTTTCTTCATGTACACCTTGGTTCCTAAGTCTAAAGGGTGAGAAGGAAGGATTTTTTTGAGTTATAACTTCTTTTTACGAGGTGGAAGCCTCTTGAGAAGAAGAGATTTCATTAATTCCTTGAAATCTTTTAAATTTTTGTTATACCAATGCCTAGTTCTCGGGAGCACTAGGTTGTTCAATTCATCAGGATTGTCCCTTTCTTTTTGAGACCAATCAATGGTAGGAAAAGGAGTATATTGGATAGAACTCATGTATTCCACAGTATAAAAATCAAAATCATCATCTTCCATTCCCTCATGAACCTTACACAAATTAATATCTCTATTTTTTTACAATGACAGTCTACCAAAAATATCTTCCTTACCTCATACTCATCAACACAATCTTCCCAGTAGTCTTCGAATGTTAACACATGATAGTAGGTCATTCTTATATTCTTTGAAAAAAAACCTTTACTATAAAAGGAACACCTCTTCTAGTAAGTATGAAACTTGAACTCTGAAATGATTCTCTTGACATTCTAGGCATCAAGGGCAGACCTACATGTGTAATTTCCCAATGAGATAGGGAATTGAATTCCTGAGATATTTTTATCTCGTATAGGTTATGTGTATTACATCCATCTGTTTGCATAGTTCCACCAAAATCAATTTGTCATTGTAATATATTGGCAACTTTTTTGGCATTCACTCGAATCCAACTATCCGAATGTATGAGAATTTTCTTTACTAAATGAAGAGGCTGCCATATATAAAAATCAGTTGCCTGGCCTTTGAAGAAACCCTTTCAGTCACATTGTCTTCTAGAAGTCTGACCAAGAACATTGTGAAATCATAATTCACTCTCATGTGATGATTTTTTTTAAATTTTCACAGGTGAGTTGAGTGTAAAACTCGTACACCAGTGCATTCTATTTGTCCTCTTGCCCAGATAATCATATCCATACTTTGTAGGTTCTTATGGTGTACATTAGGTACAAAGGCATATGGAACGTTTTACTCTGATGTACAATGACCAATTGCTAAGTCAAGTTTTCACAAATTATTTCCCCCTAGTTTAAGCTCTGTTTATCTTAACATATCACATTGATATTCACACACATCCATTATTGAAACTCATTGGTGGAAGACATGCCCATTATTATTACAAATAATGTGATCATATTTGAAAGCTCTTCTTTGAAATCACTTATGTAGAGGATTTTTGGAAACTTGGAAGGCCCTTTATTTTTAGTCTTGAGCCAAAATTTAGCAATCATAGTTTTATAGTTATCTTGATGTTGGTCAAAAATACTTTGGGCTTCAGCCTTGGTCAAGATTTTGGAATCTTCAAAGGTTAGGATTCACAAAGCCACATTAATGTAATGGGCATCTAGTTCAGAAATGATTTACCCTTGGGGGTATTTCAGTTCTTTTGTTTGTGGGTCAAAATTTGAGGCACACATTAGAACTATGTCAGTGCATTGCACTGAGGTGAGGAACTTGACAAAAACAACAATCCCACTATTTTTAATACACTGGGCAATCACATTTGGATTATCTTTTGAGATTTGGGCCTAGAAGTCATTCAATTTCATATGTCTGACATCACTGTCTCTAATGTCAGGCACAAAGGTTTATAGAGATGAAATGTGTTTGCATCCCGCATATTGAAACTTCATTGTGGAAGGATTAAGGAAAACTTAGAGAAAACTGACAGTAAATAATGGATTACAAGAGGTATTTAAAGGGGAGGGTTAGAAACACAAGTAACTATAAAAAATAGAGAGATGAAAAATAAAACCAATCACCTTTAGCATAGAAAGATAGGTACCTTCACAACAGTCCCAACACAACTTGAATTTTTGAATTTGGGCAAAAAATGATCAAGTTATGAGAAAAATACCTCTTTTAGTGTGCGGGAGCAAGAGATGGAAAGGGCACAATGAGAGCTCAATTCATGAATGGATAAAAATGGATAAGTGTTGGGATTTATATAGTGATTAGCTCAAAAAAACTTGATTTAGGGAAAAGACAGTGTGGTGTAGACGAAGTTATGCCCATGAGAACTCTTTTACCTATTTCCTTCACAAATTGGTTATGATGGGGTTTGGTGGAACTCAAGGAACACCCTTTAATGTGGAGATGTCAGGGATGCAAGGAACAAATGGCATATATGAATGGGTTCTAATAATTCCATAAATTGCCAAAAAATATGCAATGAAGAGGTTATGAGAGTGTTGCGGGGAAAACAAGCTCACTGGGAATTGACGCCAAGAGGGAGCTATTCTCTTTGTTCAACAAACCTCTGCAAAATCCGTAAAGAAAGATGGATAATGATTGTAGATAAAAGGGTCGTGTGGTGAAAAAAAGGGAAGATGGAACCGTTCCACGAGTTCCCAAAATTTCTAAAAGGCTGACGCAAAGGAAGAGTTTCAGAAATGCGGGGAGTGTGGGGAACCAAAGAACAAATGGAAAAAAAGAACTTGTTCTAGTAGAACACTCAAAGACCTAACAACAATGCCAATATTTGTACTGCGGATAAATTAGTGCTGCAAGGAATAGGAGGAACCGAGGAATTATTCCTCCAAAGTCCGCAATGACCGAGAAATGCTCAAATTGACTGAAAATTGGCTAACTGTTAGAACTTTTTATATATTTTGACATCAACAAAGGTAGATACAACCAAGAAAATGGGTCACTTAGGCAAAAACTCAAAATAATCAAAAATTCCACATTTTTGTGGTTAGTGAAAACATATGGGTTAATATCAGGGGTGGTAAAGAGTAAATAATTATTTATTATTGATAAGTTAGTTGATTATTGTTGTAACAATAATATTGTACATGAGTGAGGTTGTTCAACTTCCAAATTAATATAGGGATGTTGTTTTGGCTTGACTCTTATTTTATAGGATGTCATAAGCTATATATTTGTATTACGTGTAGCATATGAATTAATAAAAGAAGTTTTATTGTCTTTTTCTGAGTAACTCTATCCAAATATTTTCCTTTAGTATCACAACATTCAATGATCTTGTGTTTATGAATAATGATGGTCTTATAAGTATTTTGGATGCTATTGTGGTAGTAGGGTTTTCCTAAGTTATTTTCAATCATTTACTTCTACGTGTATCATCATCAAAATGTTATATTTCTGTGCATGTTAATCTTTTACCAGTTTACACCCCTACCATTTACGTATTCTGCTCAGAATCACATATCCTTCAACATTGAGTTTGTTTAAAGTTAGTATGTGGCAATACAAGTGATGAACATGCCCATGGCTTGTTTTGATCTTCGTATGCCAACAAGTATTCAACACTCTCTGCATTTGTATCCGGAATTTTCATCGGTTGATTAGGACCGAATATCTCCATGTTTCCATCAGTTCGCAGCAGGAATATTTTGAATCAATTTGTGCTTTGAGATATCATGTGTTTCTAACTCATTTATATTATTTTGGATGAGAGCTCGTTGCTCATTAGTGAAATTCTTTACAATGGAAGAGTAGATGGCCATTTAAAACTTGTTCCATTCTCTATAAATCGTCCAATCTACAAGACTACCACCAGTGTGCATCAATTCATTCTCTATATCTCTGCATTTATAGTGTCAATAAATTGTGATTGGAAGAGTAGATGGCCATTTAAAACTTGTTCCATTCTCTATATCTCTGCATCTATAGTGTCAATAAATTGTGGTTGAAGCCAAATGGGAAACCACTGTTCAAAGAAAAAATCACACCTCCAACCCACTCTTGGCATTCAAATCCACCGCTCAAAAGTTCGATCAACACACGTCGTGGTCAAAACGTCAAATTCTCAATGCCCTTATCGGGTATGCAAAGTATAAAATAGGTATATATCGTTATTGTCATTAATTTAGTGTCATTATTCGAGAGTCTCCCAAGGACTATTAAGGTTAGTCATTTGTCATGGGATTTCAACATTAATCTTCACTCTTTATCATTCATAAGTTACCATTTAGGAGTTTTCTAATTAGTATATGTTATCAATATAGTATTTGGTTATTTAGTATTTAAGCAAGTCTATATGTCATGCTTTGTAATATGTAAATAGATTGTTAATAGGTTTTCTTTATATTTACAAAAATATTATTAGTCTTTTATGTGTCGTTTAGGGTTAAAAATTGTTGTTTCATTAAAATCATGTTATAATCATTTGTGAGTCCTAGTCTCTATAAAAGTTACCTTTGTGTCTATCAAAAGAGGAAAGGTCTCGTAATTATCAAAATAGTGTCTTTTTTATTGTTTAAAAAGATTCATTATGAGTCAAAAACAAAAGTTTGTAAAAAGTGTCAAAATAAAAAAATTGCCCCACGAATGCATTTTTGGTTGAAATTGACATTCGGAAAATAAATGATTTCACATTGTGGGGGGAATAATAAACAATGTGAAATCATCAAGCAACATGATCACATTCCACTGAGTCAGCAGTGTCACATTGGAGGATGGAGGCATCAAAGGTTGGAGGTTGATCAATGACCTCTTGTCAGTCTCCGTCAATAGGGCCGCGCGTAGTTCTGGTGGCAATTTTTGGTGTGAGTTTGCTTTCAGTTGTGAGCTTAATTTTTTAGAGTACATGTTTTGCAGTTTGTTCTTGTTTCCAGTTTCCAATTGATTTTTGTGATATGTTTGAAGAACATTCCTATTCATATTTGTAAATAATAAGTAGTGTTTCCTACATTATTCCTTGAGGGAAAAACATACTAGCCAGATGAAAGCACAATGAAAACTAGCATCATGATATTTGGGTTATTGGTTATCCTGTAAAACTATCCTTTGTTGTGGTTACTGGTAAGAAACTTGAAAAATATTCCTTGTTGAGGTTTTTGGTTGTCCTAAAAACCCATCCTTGTTGGTCAGTGGCTATCCAGTAAAACCATCCTTGAAGGTTGTTGGTTTTCGTTGGAAAACCATCATTTTCGAGATTGTTGGTTGTCCTGAAAAACCATCTAGATCATGAACATGCAAAGGCAAGAAAGTTGCAGAAAGAAGTGTAAATTTTTTCTCCCATGTTCGCACTAAGGGGGGAATGATAGGAATTAGTATGTGTTCACATTGATATTGTATGGGTTAATACCATGGGTGGTAAATAGTAAATAACTATTTACTATTGATCAATTAATTGATTGTCGTTATAAAAATAATATTGTACATGAGTGAGGTTGTTCAAATTCCTCACTAATATAGGGATGTTTTTTTGGCTTGACTCCTATTCTATAGTATGTCATAAGCTATATATTTGTATTGTGTGCAACATATGAATTAATAAAATAAGTTTTATTGTCTTTTTCTAAGTAACCTTGTCCAAATATTTTCAAAGTTTGGTGTTCCTTGGCATATTGGTCTTGTAGGAATCCATAAAACTATTTTCACCAGTAGCCTCATAAGGAATATCATGATGCAATTAGGTGAGATGCCAAAAATAGAATTGCTCCTGAAAAATATACTATAAATAGAAGTTGGCTTTCTCCATGCTAGAAGTTTCTAGACTAATTAAAAAATAATGCCAAGCTTAGAATCTAACTTTGTTTTTGATTCACGATCAAGGACTCAACTTTTTCTTTCAACATCTTATTTTTAGCAAGAAGTTGCTTATTTTCTTCACAAATTTTGGTCCAGTCATTAGTTAAGTTATTCCAAGCTTATAGTCCAATATATTTTTCTTTTCTTAAATATACAACTTTTAAACTCAACTCAGAAATGTTCTTTTCTTTTTCTAAATTTTAAGAATTTATCTGCTAAAGTTCATTTTTCAAAGAAGACTTAACTTCTTCCATACTTTTCAATTTCATCCTTAGCAGTTCAATATCTTATTGTTGTTCTCTGATGGTGGCTTCAGCTCTTGACAACATTATTACATGTTGAAGTTCTCTTTGTTCTTCCTCTTTTTCCTTATTATGAGAGGAAGTACTAACCTCTTCCTAAAAAACAACTAGTTCCTTTCCTTTTAGAGTAGCAAAACTATGTTTAGAAGAAGAGGGGCCTCCTTCTTATTCCCTATATTGATCTTGTGTCATTTTTGGTGCTTGTTCCTTGATTTCAAGGGCAAGCCTTTCTATTTCAGGAGCTCCACCTTCTACTTCCAAAGTTTTCTTCTCTATTTGTGGAGTTGTCTTGTTGATTTCCGAATCTCTACCTCATGTTTCCAGAGCTGGTTATTTTTTTATGGAGCTTCCATGTTTATTTCTGGAGCTCTACCTCTTGTGTTTGGAGTTAGTTCTTCTATTTTTGAAGCTTCCCTATTTGTTTCTGGAGCTCGATCCTCTATTTCCGAAGCTGGATATATAGGTTTTGGAGATTTAGTTCTCTTAGTGTGGGGTAATTCTTCCAAGATCTAACTAGCTCTTTCATCATTCAAAACATGCTTTCTCTTTCTTCTTACATAAGTTTGAGAGGACACCTCTTCCCTAGTTCTTTTCCTTAAGGTTATGGGACTAGAATCCCTCCTTTCGTTTTCCTCTTATGAATCTTCAATATTAATTGACATCTTCTCAAAACCTGGGCTTAGTCCCTAATTTATTTATTTATGAGCTTTAGTAGCTATTGAAGAAACCCTAGGGGTGGAAAAGGCATGCAAGAACATTCCTATGATTTTTCCTAAACTTTTTCCCATGAAGGCTTCCCACGTCTTCTCTCCTTTTGGACTCTTTAATAAATGATGTTTGCAAATCAACTAGATTAGACCATGGTTCTTTAGTGATGATTTTCCCTAAATGTATTTTTTAGCCATGGTGCATATGACATCAAACAAAAACCCTGGAAGGTTAACTTTGAGCTCTGGCTTCTTCTACCCATGTATTGACCCGAAGCCTCAACAATAGCGTGAGGGTTAAGAAGTTTTCCCTTTTGTTAAGGATGTGCAAGGGAAATATAAAATAGATTCAAACATATGAACAAAAATAATGAATTGTAGCATAATAGATTATACGCTTTACATCAAGAATAAATATGTATTCATATCTCAATATAATTTACATTATTCTTGTACACACTTCTCATATGTTTCTATCTCTCTTCTTTACATTCTCTTTATAGGATATCTACATTCCATACATAACACACACTGACATTCTCTATTTTTTTACCCATATTTACAACATACTTCATATCTACACACATATCCATTTGTGATTAAGTAAAATAAATATCCATTTCTTAAAAATTAGCCAACACGATACTTCTTTTGGTCGCGACTCTATCGGCTTATGCCACACTCTGTTTACAGTCTTCTTCATTCCACGACTCTGGATAGGATTCCACGGCTTTATTCTGTGTTTGACATAATTTCATTCTTCTACAGATATTTTCAGTCTTTGGTAGTGTTAGAATCAAAAGGGACTGATGGGGAGGGTGAATTGGTCCTAAAATGATTTTTATTAAATTTACCAAACCATACATTCATCCCTTAGATCTGTGCCATTAACACCATTCATAACCATTTTGCTTATTAAGATATGTAACATCAATCAAAAGAGAAGAAACAAAGTACTCACCTACAAGAACAACCTATGTAATTGGGAAACCATCATGGGGAAGAACCCCATTGAAATGGCTGTACTTATATTACACAAAACAGGAGATTTAATGAATCACCAACTCATAAGGAGCCCCAGCCCTTAGTTTAGTAGATCACCAACCCTAAGGGAGTACCACCACCTAATTTATTTAGTGAAGTCCAACTCCAAAAGGATGCTAAAACCCCCTAGGACTACTAAGAACAACTCATCCTCCTAAATATGGAGTCATTTTTCATGGCCAGTTGGGAAGGAAGAGTATGCAGATTGTACATGTGATAGTCATAGTGAAAAGTTTATCTTGCAAAGAATCAAATATTTATTCTAGAAAGGAAACCACTTCATTGAGATTACTTCTCAATACTGTAGTAGTGAAAGGATTGGAAGCTGAGTTGGAGAAAATCATACCAAGAAAATCCTGCTAATAGGCGCACAAAGCCATTGGAAAAGGAGAAGTTGGAGCTACACTCCACTTCTATTGGACTTCAAGTTTTGAGACGTGAGTAGGAGAAACAAGCCCCAAGGAAGGATCATATAAAGGAGCTATATGGGTTTTTAGTGCAATAATTTGTATCTCCAGTGAGGAACTTTTGAGTTGTGGAGCCTTATTTTCTCACTCACCATGCTTTTAACAGACTTGTTGAATCTAGTAACTGGCGTCGGTTGACAACCATCGTCGGTCACCCTGGACCTTTATTGGTTAGGAAAGAAGAACCCCGGCATCGGTATGGTGGCTAATCGACTCTTTTGTTTTTTATGTTCTGTTGCTTAGGTGTGGGTTTTTCTTTATTGGGTTGGAGTGGTGGAGTTTTAGCTTCTCACCCATCATTTTTTCCTTTGCGTGACTACTATAATTAATTTGCATGATTCGATCTATCTTTGTTATAAAGTGATCTACTGGTTTTAATTACATAGTAAGTGACTAAATATTGTATATGCCATATATACCATAAAGGCGAAGGGTTTAGAAGTTGATCAATTGAGAATTGAGAGAAGAGTCATTTTGAAAAGAAGAGAATTGTAAGAAGAAAGTACATGACATCCAGCAGGTTTGGATATTTTCAAATCTTCATTGTATTGCCTTTGTGATAGTAAAAATTTGGTTGTTTCTGTGGACATAACCCATCTTTGGTGAACCCATGTTAAATCTTTTGTATTGTTTATATCTTGTTTTCTTTCTTTCCATATTGATTGCTTTTATGCTTAGATCTAATTAATTAGCTGTTAAAACCAGCCTGCTAACCCCAACACTTTCTCCTTGCCGACCGAGTCTTTTTTGAATAGCTCCTCTTTGATCATGAGTTTTGAATTTTTTTTCTTTGATATGGCTGAGATAGATTCCCTCTCTACACAAAATTATCTTTGTATAATTGGAATGGAGAGCTATAAATCATGAAGATCTCACTTAAAGTGATTTACCCGTTTCTACCTGTCTCCTTAACTCATTTGCGACTTCCGCTATAACATATGATCCTCCATTTCACACTGTAGGTCCAGGTCCCTTAGAAAAAGATTTTCTTTGAAGCATTTAAATAATTGTAAGTAGAATCTTTCATCAGTTGGGTTCAATGATTCCAGAGATCCTGGTGCAATCTACCCAAATTTCATCTTCTTATCAATTTGTCAACTGTCGAGTTTGATTTTATCGTGACGCAAAAGGGATATTAATCATAAACATGTATGCGTCACTAATAAATTGCAAACCAAACCAGAATGGCCCTCAACTACGGCCTTACATATTTTTTGAATGCTCCATCCCGTATGTTTTTTTACAATCACTTTGACATAAAATAACTTAGGAGTAGTAGTGGGTGGAATGAAGAGAGGAAGTGGGATCAGAGGATCTTACTCAGATGAGAGGAAGTTTATAAATTTTGAAAGGACTTGTAATTGCTCCTCAAGATTTTAATGAGTTTTTTATTGCCTTTCCCCACCTCTTGATACTTGGAGATGCTCTATAGATTTTTCACCTCTCCTTCAGAGGTGATTGCCAAGTGACTTCTAGTGAGCTCCAGGTTTAAATAGATACTTCTTTTTCACTCGTTTCTCATTTTAGTTTAGCATTTATAGAAATTTTGTCCTTTAGAATCTAACACAGAAGAGAAGTTTCTTGGATTTCTTAGTATTAAGGGGAGTCTACCTATACGAGAAGCCACTACATCAACCTTTGAGCTTAGAACACAAATCACACACTTTGGGTGATTATCTAGTCCTGATTTTTACTACTACTCTTCATATGATTCCTAAGTATAAATGATACTAATTACCCGTTCTTTAGCCCACCTTTATTTGCTTTCTATTGATACTTTTTAAGCTCCACCCTTAACATAACACCTTACTCCAATCAATCTTTTCCTTTTTAGTCTTTTGCATTGGTCATCCTGGACAATACCAACAACCAACCAGATGCTGTGCTAGGTGCCCTAATCCCCCTCTTGGGGGGGCCCCTATCCTCTTTGTAATTTACTCACCTTTTTGGGTCTTTCTAACCATTGACATCTATATTTTCAGTAGTCCTCCGTTTTAGGGTTCATTAAGAAATTCCAAGCATGGAATCATATAAATCTAAGTTATGTGGGTCATCAATAAAGGAACTAACACTAAGCATTAGCTATCACCACCTAAGGTTGTATACATCAAAGACATATAAGATCTCCATTGCATCCATCTAGCTCTAGCTCAAGAGACACAAGGGGTGGTTTTCCACATCACAATTCATAGGAGGGAAGTTCATTATATTCCATGCATACATTTATTACAATTCTACATATACTATATTTGGTTCCTTATCCAAGTGTGACTGACATCATAGAAACATAGAGCACAATTCC
This sequence comes from Taxus chinensis, assembly GCA_019776745.2. NCBI lineage: Eukaryota > Viridiplantae > Streptophyta > Pinopsida > Cupressales > Taxaceae > Taxus > Taxus chinensis. The sequence continues at coordinate 393,917,029 of CM034151.1, read as the reverse complement.
ATACACACACAGAACTACATTGGAGTTAAGATGTAGTGAAGCGCTCAGTCATAAGTTCACCATTGTGATAGCTGAGGACAATCTGACCCCTCATTCTGCATATTTATTTTTTTGGATTTAATGTCTATTTGAGGTTTTTGTAGGTTCATTCTTATTACAATGTTACACAACAACCTTGGTGATCTTGGTGCGACCAAAGGTTAACCCTTATGAACCTCATGAAGGTTTTCTGAGAATTTTTTGTAGACCGGTAGTGCCCAGAAAACATTCCTAGGAACCCACGAGTAGTCATGTCCCTCTCTAGGTGCCGTAGTCTAGCCTACTCCTCTAGTTCTACATTTTTCTGAGCTCCGATGTGAAGGATAGTGATTCCTCTTTTCTAGTTTTCCAACTTTGTGTATTCTCTAGAGCTCTTCGAATCAACTAATCCCTTCTACCCTATCTTTGTAATTAGGGTTTCATTATTTATTGCTTAGTTTACTTAGGTAAATTGCTATACTTAAGTTATCATTCATTTACTGCAATCTTACATTTAGATTAGGCTCATACATGTACATTCTATCTTAATCATTTTTCGTGAACCCAATTGATTCAACACATTACTTCTAAGTATGTCTTCACCTTATCGAATCATTACTCAATAAAATTATCCCCCTTTCACTCCATTATGGTTTATGGCATAGTTACTCTACTACTTACTACTCCCAATTGGCTTTCATGTGAGTTTTTAACTCAACATCCTCCTCGTTTTGTTATGCCTATGGCTGATCCTTCGATCAATATAGTAACTAGTTGACGTACTCACCCTCCTATGGCTACATCTGTTTCTACTCCAACACTTATTAATTTTGCAGCTCCTCTAACTACTTCTACTTCTAAAGGCTATCATATCATTAAACAACTTAATAACACACCAACCAAAATCTATCTCAATGACTTATTGCGTAGTGCGCCAGATTTTCGTCAAACATTAGAATATGCCATTCATTTTATTCATATAGAAAGTGATAATTCATGGTATCTTTCACACACAGATCCGCATTCGTTTCTCAAATTTTTCCACGCACTATATTCTTCCACTATTAGGATATATCCCCATTTGCTAATGAAAATCATGTGTGACATTTCTTCTGATCATCGTTCTTTCAGCACCACTTGCATTTTGGTGTTCTTATTGATAATATATCAAAAAACCGTCCACCCTATGTGCTCATTCCCTTCTAAAAAAATGGGCATTAATGATAATATAATTTCCAATAGCTCTACTCTCATTCAGAGCTATGATTCAACTACTTGCACATGCCTAGGAACTATGTAATTACACATTAGAATTGGGCCTAAGACTATCCTCACATAGTTTTTCATTATAGATTATTCATTTTAGTTCAACCTATTGCTAGGTAGACCTTGGATTCATGCAATGAAAACAATCCTATCTATTGTACACTAATGTGTCAAATTATTTCATTGATGGCTATGACATACATTGTGTAGATCATCAACTCCTTCAAATTCTATCGCTATTCCTCCTACATAAACGTATTCCATATAGTAGTATTGATACCTATGACATTGGTCAGTCTAGTGCGTCCAATCTTCTTCCCCTGCTCTATACACTCCAGTTATTTCTACGCATCCTAATTCATCATTTCACCCATAGTGCATTTTCCTATTACAAACTCCTTAATACACTAACCATTGACACTCCTCTTACATCTAGTGCACCTCTACGTAACATAATAGATACAACAATACAACATGACATGTCGCTCGACACATATGTTACTGATGACTTATGATGACACACACAAAAAGAATAATGAATAATCGTTGACTTGAATGAAGCATTAGGAAAACTCAACTTCCAACTTCACTCTATTTATATCGACAACTCTTATTTCCCTCATTACAGTTTCTTTTTTGGCTAATCAACCCTGGTGAATACCAATTAAAAACACTCCCTCTACGAAATGCTATGGTCTATAACTTTATCAAGGTATGTCCCATAATTTGGACTTGTTTCAACCCTCTCCTTAGTAGTCTACATCTTCAACCACGTCCTTCACATGCACACTCCTTATAAAAATATTATCGACATCATATTCTGGTGACCATAATTTTTCGGATTGCTATCCGAAATAATGAGGCTTAAAACTATGCTTGTCTGATGCTGTATGATATTTTACTAACTACCCCTCACCTCATCTTTAACCATGGTTATCTCCAAAATTAAGCAGTTTATGGTCTTATGTTTTTCATTAGCCGTATTTGCTTCATTGTAGTCCCCAAACCTTCTCCATTGCTGCTCAATATAATCATTGGCTTGACCATATTGGAGGCCCTTTTTCGACTCCATCACACTTCTATCACTTTTCCCATGCCCTTTTGGAAACATGTCTCTTAAGTAGTTGATCATCTCTTAGTCATTCTCAAATATCCTCGCTATTATGGCACATTGGTTTCCCTGGCCGCAACCTTTCATTCACTGATGAATCTATACAATAATGGTGTAACACCTTATGTCGTAATACCTCTTTTAACAATCCACCTCATAGTATTTTCTATAAAGTCTCCAATGCAAACCCATTGGCTTTGAAATCCAGACTGACAATTTTTAGATCATGAACTGATCATTCTCTTCCTTCATACACTTGGGGGGCATCACAACTTATTCCTCCCCTAGCAATCATACTGTCTTATAATTCACATAATTCCACACCTCAAACTTTAGCATATTCCATATCCACACACGCTTGTATTGAGATTCCCTAAAAAAAATCTTTTTTGTGTGCTACGGTTCACACTTGACTGTTGAGGTCATACTACACACAGAAAACCTCAACATACTAACTGCACACTATACACACCACACATTATCATACACTTGACCATATCATATATTTTACAACTAGCACATTCACCACACATGCTCTACATTGTTTAGTCACACTACACAGTACAAATCTCATCAACACCGTTCTACATCATATCGACTTTTTCTTGATTACTCATCTATCACACATTTTGATCTTTACTCACCCTACAACATTCAACGCTTAACTCTTTCTACTTTTACTTTTTGCTTTTTCCCTCCCTACCCAACCACCCGAATCACATACTCTGTCCCGGTTCATACCCAAATACTAAGGGCTTATTCAAGTGAACATCACCTCATACACTTGCATCATGCTACACTTTGATATTCCTAACCAACACTCAACTTTTGTCTCACACTCTGTACAAATCCTTCATACATATCGTGATATCCTTCTTATTCTAAATCATCACCCCTTTCTAGCATCTTATCCATACATCTTGTGATATCACGTGTTTACAAACCATCACGTTTCCACGCTAACATCGCATTCATCCATTTTGTGAATCAGTTTATTATAAATCACACACTTTTATACTACGTTTCCATGATATACACTTTAGAATAATCATCACAACTTCTATACCAACCCTTAGTTTTACTTTTTCGCATTCCAGCCTTACACATACAGAAAACTTATAATACCATTTTCTCTACATCTACACACATTTCAACCATTTCTCGCTGATGCACTCTCATTTATGGTTCATTCTTGCTTGTCTGATGGGCATAATAAATTACCCTCAATACATACTACCATCCTTCATGGGGCACATTTCCCCTATCAATTCACACTACTTTCATTCTGCCCTGTCATACACAACATACTTCATATCTTGTGGTGTGCATTTACTCTTTCTTATATTTACTTTTTACATAATTCATCTTATACCATGCTAGTATATATTTGTATGTCAATAATCTTTTTCCATACACACATGTACGTTCACTTTTTTTCTGGTTGTGATCACAGATTATACAAATCCATTACACAAAGCATGAATGCTTGGCATAGTACCTAGTACCAGTCCCATAATGGCTCCTAGGGCATCCACTTTTGTACATTACAAGTGTTATTTTTTCATTTTGTTTCATAACACACTAGTTTATCAGATTATACATGTGTTTGACGATACTTTTTTATATTTCTAACATGCTAATGATTGCTTCAAGTGATTTTTTTTATTAGGTATCTTGTTCCATGGTTTTTCTGGTATCTTATTTTCCATTGGCTTCTCTTTGTATGCTCTTGTTTGCAGGATTTTCCCTTTGTCTTGTGTGTAAACTTGTTTGTTCGCGGCCACTATAGCCTAGATTGTTTTGTGACATTGTGAGTGGAGTCCCATGTTTACAACCCACTTTTCATGGTATATATTGAAGTCTTGTGTCTTAGATTACACATTGTCTCTATTTTAGCTTCATTTCATATTTTACATGCGTGTTTTTTATTTTCTTGTAACAACACCTGTTTTGTGTGTGCCTTAGTTTCTATCGATCACTTCCTTTCCCTCTGCCTGGGTATAGTTTTCAACAACACAATGTTTGGTCCCTATGTTGGCTCGCCTACTCCTCCAGAGACATCATGTGCACCCCAAATGATGGGGGCATTATTGGGTAATCAGTCACCCATACATGTTATACAGAACATGTACCTATCCACCATAATTTTTTCAATTTTCATTCAACAGTGCGCGAATTAACTTGGGTCTTAGCACAACGACCTTTCTTGATGCCTGAACTAAGGGAAATACACACTGTCTTCCTGATGCCGGAGACTAGAAGGCGTTACACAAGGATTGGTAGTTTCAAGAAAATTCTATAGAAACTCAACACAATGACTTTACAGGTAAGATCGTCCTTAACATGTGTGTTATAAACACCATCGCCAGTGGTTTTTTATAGTGGGAAGCGTTAAAGGTTGAAGGATAACACCAGAAAATTAATTCGTACCTTCTTCCATTATTTGGCATAGATCACCCCAAAATTACATGTCCAACATCATCTAACAAGATTCCTTTCTACACTCTTTCCCTCATCATGATCAGGTTGCACATGTTTTGTTTTTCATATTTTTTATTCTACTCCTTTACATGCTTTTACTCATCTTCTATGTATTTGCTCTTATTGCTTATTTTTTTGCAGGTCTGCTCAGATGGGAGGTGGTAGTCAACATTAACATCATCACAACATCACAACACAATTACCATCGCATTAACAGGTACTCGTGACATATACACATAGCATTTTCACCCTAGGTTTTCATTTTCATCATCACACTTTTTACACTTTCTCTTCCTTAGCATCACGGCTTCACACTTTATCACCTCCACACTTTGGCCTCGTCTCCTTGCACACTTGGCATCATCAATATACATGAATATCAGGTACATATCTTTGTTACTTTATGTTATCAAGATTTCCAATCACCAACACTTAAGTTTTGAAATTGTAAACACAAACCACGCACTCTGGGTAAATTATCCTAGTCCTTGATTACAACTACTATTCATATGGTCCTAAGTAAGATGGTAACTAAATACTCATGTCTGGCCACCTTTCTTTATTTTTTGTTACTTACTTTACAGTCTTACCCCTTACTTACTAAGTCCTACCTTTTTAGAGTATTTCCATGTTGGTCATCCTAGACACAGCACCCACAAGGACTCAGTGTCCAGGCCCCCTCCGTCCCATTGGACCCTTCTCACTTTTTACTTTACTCACACTTTTTTTGGGTCCTTTAATTCCAATTAAGCATCTTATATTTTTGGTATCACCATTTCTGGTTAATTTATGAAATTCAAGCAAGGAATCATTAAATATACCAATTTTTTGTGGTCAATAAGGTCAAGAACTAAGAAATTAACTATCACCAACCTAAGGTTGGCATCATCAAAGCTCTAAGAGCGCCATTGTCATCCATCTATCTGAGGCATAAAAAGGGACACAAGGCTGGTTTCCTGCATCAACACTTCACAGGAGAGAAGTTCATTCTAATTCCAATGCACACATTTATTACATTCTACACCGAGCTACTACTTGCTCAGCTATCCAAGTACCGCCTGTCCACAAGAGCACCTAGGGAAAAATTCCACACAGACACACAAAAATACGATTGTTCTATTTAGTTGCAACAACAGTCATAAGTTAACCTTGTGACGACGAGGACAATTTGACGCCTAATTTACAATCTTTATTTTTTGGGATTTATTCTAATTTGGGGTTTTACAGGTTTCATTATTCATTAGCAGGTTGACAACGATGAGAAATCTTGGTGCGGACCGCAGAGTCAAACAGGCGTAACCCTCCCCACTCAGAGAAGGTTGTTTGAGTCATTCTGTAGACCCAGGCACCCAAACCAGGCCTAGGGGCATCGCGTGCACCTCCTGTTCCTCTCCAGTCCCCCATTTCAACCCTGGTCTTCCAGTTATATTTTTTCTAAGCTCCTATACGACGGTCTGGTGCTTTTTCTTTAGTTTTTCCAACTCTGTGTATTCTCCAAGAGATCTACGATCAACTACTAAGCCCTATACACTCTCTTTGCAATTAGGTTTCACTTATTTTTTTCTTAGTTTTACTTGGTACATTGTTGTACTTAAGTTATCATTCATTTACTACATATTACATTCAAATTAATGATCATATATTTACTCTTAGCTTCGTCAGGAGCTATAAAAATAGATAGATATTTTCCTTTTCCTCCTTCTATCATCATGGGTGGACCCATGTGAAGGAATAACTAGAAGAAGGAATCTGAGGAGGAAGCAATGTACGGACACTTCCTGACAGCTGAGAGGTTGAGAAGTAGAGACTTCAGAGTGTGAATTGCAGCAAAGAAGAAGGTGGTATTCTAAACCTCCAGCTTTGGCCTGCGACATTACCCTTCCATCTTAATCTGGTTTAATATTTTTTTTACTGCCATTTCTTCTCTTCCCCTTTGTAACCAATCCTTCTTCTTCATCATCATAATTTTTTTTTCTTCACTTCCTTTTTCTCCTTCTTAGAGGTTGTGGCACTTGTTCATGGGGTATGACCATCTTCATTATTAATTCTTGAATATTGTCTGTTAAACCCCTTTGCTCATGTGTTTCCGAGCTTCCTGGGTTCCTCAACCTCCTGGTTTTCTTTCCTCATGTACACCTTTGGTTTTCCTAAGTCTTAAAAGGGTGGAGTAATGATTTTTTTGGAGTTATAACTCTTTTTTAAGAGGTTGAAAAGCCTCTTGAGAAGAAATGAGATTTCATAATTATTACTTAAATCTTTTAATTTTTGTTATAACCAATGCCTATTTCTCGGGAGCACTGTTGTTCATTCGCAGATTGTCCCTTTCTTTTTGAGACCAAGCAATGGTATGAAAAGGAGTATTTGGATATACTCAATGTCATTCCACAGTATAAAACAAAATCCTCATCTTCCATTCCCTCATGAGCTTACACAAATTATATCTCTATTTTTTTTTACAAATGACAGTCCTACCAAAATATCTTCCTTACCCATACTCTCAACACAATCTTTTCTCCCAGTAAGTCTCGAATGTTACACATATAGAGTAGTCATTCTTATATTTCTTTGAAAAAAAAACCTTTTTTACTATAAAGGACACCTCTTCTAGTAGTAGGAAACTTGAACTCTGAATGATTCTCTTGACATTCTAGGGCATCAAGTGGGGGCATACCTACATGTGTAATTTCCCCAGGGAATAGGGAATTGATTCCTGAGATATTTTATCTCGTATAGGTTATGTGTTTACACTCCTCTGTTTCATAGTTCCACCAAAATCAATTTGGCATTGTAGATATTGGGCAACTTTTTTGGCTTCACTCGATCCAACTATCCGAATGTATGATAGACTTTCTTTACTAAATGAGAGGCTGTCCCATATATAAAAATCATTGCCTGTCCTTTGAAGAACCCTTTCATTCACATTGTCCTTCTAGAAAGTCCTGACCAGACATGTGAATCATAATTCAACTCTCATGTGACTGAATTTTTTTTTTAAATTTTTCCACCGTGAGTTGATGTAAAACTTCGTACCAGCCAGTGCTTCTATTTGCCTCTTGCCCAGATCTCATATCCATCCTTTTGTATTTTCTTATGGTGTACATTAGGTACAAAGGCATAGGAACGTTTTACTCTGATGTCCATGACCAATTGCTAAGTCAAGTTTTCACAAATTATTTCCCCCTAGTTTAAGCTCTGTTTATCTTAACATATCACATTGATATTCACACACATCCATTATTGAAACTCATTGGTGGAAGACATGCCCATTATTATTACAAATAATGTGATCATATTTGAAAGCTCTTCTTTGAAATCACTTATGTAGAGGATTTTTGGAAACTTGGAAGGCCCTTTATTTTTAGTCTTGAGCCAAAATTTAGCAATCATAGTTTTTATAGTTATCATTGATGTTGGGCAAAAATACTTTGGCTTCATCCTTGGTCAAGATTTTGGAATCTTCAAAGGTTAGGATTCACAAAGCCACATTAATGTAATGGGCATCTAGTTCAGAAATGATTTACCCTTGGGGGTATTTCAGTTCTTTTGTTTGTGGGTCAAAATTTGAGGCACACATTAGAACTATGTCAGTGCATTGCACTGAGGTGAGGAACTTGACAAAAACAACAATCCCACTATTTTTAATACACTGGGCAATCACATTTGGATTATCTTTTGAGATTTGGGCCTAGAAGTCATTCAATTTCATATGTCTGACATCACTGTCTCTAATGTCAGGCACAAAGGTTTATAGAGATGAAATGTGTTTGCATCCCGCATATTGAAACTTCATTGTGGAAGGATTAAGGAAAACTTAGAGAAAACTGACAGTAAATAATGGATTACAAGAGGTATTTAAAGGGAGGGTTAGAAACACAAGTAACTAAAAAATAGAGAATGAAAAAAAACCATCACCGTAGCATAGAAAGATAGGTACCTTCACAACAGTCCCAACACAACTTGAATTTTTGAATTTGGGCAAAAAATGATCAAGTTATGAGAAAAATACCTCTTTTAGTGTGCGGGAGCAAGAGATGGAAAGGGCACAATGAGAGCTCAATTCATGAATGGATAAAAATGGATAAGTGTTGGGATTTATATAGTGATTAGCTCAAAAAAACTTGATTTAGGGAAAAGACAGTGTGGTGTAGACGAAGTTATGCCCATGAGAACTCTTTTACCTATTTCCTTCACAAATTGGTTATGATGGGGTTTGGTGGAACTCAAGGAACACCCTTTAATGTGGAGATGTCAGGGATGCAAGGAACAAATGGCATATATGAATGGGTTCTAATAATTCCATAAATTGCCAAAAAATATGCAATGAAGAGGTTATGAGAGTGTTGCGGGGAAAACAAGCTCACTGGGAATTGACGCCAAGAGGGAGCTATTCTCTTTGTTCAACAAACCTCTGCAAAATCCGTAAAGAAAGATGGATAATGATTGTAGATAAAAGGGTCGTGTGGTGAAAAAAAGGGAAGATGGAACCGTTCCACGAGTTCCCAAAATTTCTAAAAAGGCTGACGCAAAGGAAGAGTTTCAGAAATGCGGGGAGTGTGGGGAACCAAAGAACAAATGGAAAAAAAGAACTTGTTCTAGTAGAACACTCAAAGACCTAACAACAATGCCAATATTTGTACTGCGGATATTAGTGCTGCAAGGAATAGGAGCACCGAGATTATTCTCCCAATTCCCGCATGAGACAGCGCTGTTGGCGTCGTCACACTTGACTGAAATCTTGGCTACTGTTATAAACTTTTTATTAGTTTGACATCAACAAAGGTAGATACAACCAGAAAATGGTCACTTAGGCAAAAACTCAAATAATCAAAAATTCCACATTTTTTGTGGTTATGAAAACCTATGGGTTAATAAGCAGGGGTGGTAAAGATTAACTAATTAATTTTATTAATTGATAAGTTTAGTTGATTATTGTTTGTAAACAATTAATATTGTACATGAGTGAGTTGTTCAACTTCCAAATTAATATAGAGAGTGTGTTGTTTTTTGGCTGACTCTTATTTTATAGGAGGTCATAAGCTATTTTGTATTACTGTATCATATGAAATTAATAAAAGAAGTTTTAATTGTCTTTTTTCTGAGTAACTCTTATTCCCGAATATTTTCCTTTAGTATCCAGTTCAATGATCTTGTGTTTAGGAATAAATGATGGTCTTATAAGTAATTTTGGATGCTATTGTGTAGTAGGGGTTTCCTAAGTTTTTTTCAATCATTTACTTCTACGTGTAGCATCATCAATGTTATATTCTGTGCATGTTAATCTTTTACCAGTTTACCACACCCCTACAATTTACGTAATTCTGCTCAGAATCATCACATATCCTTCAACATTGAGTTTTGTTTAAAGTAGTAAGGGTGGCAATCAAGTGATAACAGGCCCTGGCTTTGTTTTGATCTCGTATTCCCACAATTATTCAACACTCTCTGCTTTGTATCCGGAATTTTCATCGGTTGGCTTAGGACCGAATATCTCCATGTTTCCATCATTCGCAGCAGAATTTGAATCAATGGTGCTTTGGATATCATGGTGTTTCTAACATCATTATATTATTTTGGATGAGAGCTCGTTGCTGCATTAGTTATTCTTTACCAATGGAAGAGTAGATGCCATTTAAAAACTTTTCCATTCTCTATAAATCGTCCATCTACAAGACTCCACCGTGGTGGCATCATTCCTTCTCTATATAAGATCCTCTGCTTTATAGTGTCAATTAAATTGTGATTGAAGAGTAGATGGCCATTTAAAACTGGTTCCATTCTCTATATCTCTGCACTATAGTGTAATAAATTGTGGTTGAAGCCAAATGGGAACCCCACTGTTAAAGAAAAAATCACACCTCCACCACCTCTTGCATTCAAATCCACCGCTCAAAAGTTTTCGATCAACACACGTCGTGGTCAAACGTCAAATTCCTCAATGCCCTTATCGGTATGCAAAGTATAAAAAGGTATGATTCGTATTGTCATTAATTAGTTCATTAATTCGAGAGTCTCCCAAGGACATTAAAGGTTAGTCATTTGTCATTGGATTTTTCAACATTAATCTTCACTCTTATCAATTCATAGTTTTCCCATTTAGAGAGTTGTTCTAATTCGTATATGTTATCATAAGTATTTGGTTATTTATATTTAAACCGCTATATGTCCTGCTTTGTAATATGTAAATAAGATTGTTAATAGGTTTTTCTTTATATTTACAAAAATATATTAGTCTTTTATGTGTCCGTTTTAGGTTCAAAATTGTTGTTTTCATTAAATCATTTATATCTTTGTTAGTCCTAGTCTTATACAAGTTACCTTTGTGTCTATCAAAAGAGGAAAGGTCTCGTAATTCTAAAATAGTGGTCCTTTTTTATTGTTTAATAAAAAGATTCAATTATGAGTCAAAACAAAGTTTGTAAAAAGTGTCAATAAAAAAAGTGCCCCACGAAGGCCTTTTTGGTTGAAATTTACATTCGAGAATAAATGATTTCACATTGTGGGGGGACTATAAACCGGTGAATCATCAAGCAACTGATCACATTCCACATGATCATCAGTGCACATTGGAGGAATGAGGCATCAAAGGTTGGAGTGGTTTGATCAATGACCTCTTGTCCGATCTCCTCAATAGTGCCGCGCGTAGTTTCTGTTGGCAATTTTTGTGTGAGCTTGCTTTCATTGTGACAGCTTATTTTTAGAGTACATGTTTTGCAGTTTTGTTCTTTTTCCAGTTTCCAATCAATTGATTTTTTTGATATTTTTTTGAAGAATCATTCCTATTCATATTTGTAAAAATAAGTAGTGTTGCCTACATTATTCCTGAGGGAAAAACATACTACCAGATGAAATCACAATGAAACAGCATCATGATTATTTGGGTTATTGGTTACTCCTGTAAAACTATTCTTTGTTGTGGTTAACTGGTAAGAACTTGAAAAGATTCTTGTTTGAGGTTTTTTGGTTGTCCTAAAAACCCATCCTTGTTGTCAGTGGCTATCCAGTAAAACCATCCTTGCATGTTGTTGGTTTTCGTTGGAAACCTCATTTTCGAGATTGTTGTTGTCCTGAAAAACCTCTAGATCATTACATGCAAAGGCAAGAAGTTGCAGAAGCAGTGTAAAATTTTTTCTCCATGTTCGCAACTAAGTGGGAATGGATATGAATTAGGATGGTTTACATTGATATTGTATGTTAATACCATGGTTGTAAATAGTAAAATACTATTTACTATTGAATCAATGAATTGATTGTCGGTCTACAATAATATTTACATGAGTGGGTTTTGTTCAAATTCCTCACTAATATCAGGGATTTTTTTTTGGCTTGACTCTATTCTATAGATGTCAAAGCTATAATCTTTGTCTGTGTGCAACATATGAAATTAATAAACTAGTTTTATTGTCCTTTTCTAAGTACCCGTTCCAAATATTTTTCAAAGTTTGTGTCCTTGGCATTTGGTCTTGTAGGAATCCATAAAACTATTTTCATTTCACCATAGCCTCATAAGGAATAATCATGATTCAATTAGGTGGATGCCAAAAATAGAATTGCTCCTGAACTATACTATAACTATAATTGGCTTTCTCCATGCTAGAGTTTCTAGACTAATTAAAAAAATAATGCCAAGCTTAGCATCTAACGTGTTTTTTACAGTTCACGATCAAGGATTCAACTTTTTCTTTAAACACTTATTTTAAGGCCAGAAGTTGCTTATTTTCTCATTCTCACAATTTTGGTCCCGTCATTAGTTAAGTTATTCCAAGCTTATATATTCCAATCTCTTTTTCTTTTCTTATAATATACAACTTTAAACTCCTCAGAAAATTTTCTTTTTTTTTCTAAATTTTAAGAATTTATCTGCTAGTTCGATTTTCAAAGAAGACTTAACTTCTTCCATACTTTTTCATTTCATCCTTACATTCAATATCTTATTTGGTTGCTTCCTCTGATGTGGCTTAGCTCGACACCATTATTTACATGTTGAAGTTCTCTTTGTTCTTCCTCTTTTTCCTATTATGAGAGGAAGTACGAACCTCTTCCTACAAACAGCTAGTTCCTTTCCTTTAGAGTAGCAAACTATGTTTAGAAGAAGATGGGGGCCTCCTTCTTATTCCCTATATTGATCTGGGCATTGTTGGTGCTTGTCCTTGATTTCAAGGGCAAGCCTTGTCTATTTTCAGGAGCTCCACCTCTAATCTATCTTTCCAAAGTTTTCTTTCTTTCTATTTTTGTGGAGTTGCTTGTTGATTTCCGATCTCTACCCCCTCATGTTTCCAGAGCTGGTTTTTTTTTATGGAGCTTTCCATGTTTATTTCTGAGCTCTACCTCTTGTGTTTGGAGTTAGTTCTTCTATGTTTGAAGCTGCCCTATTTGTTTCTGGCTCGTCCTCTATTTCGAAGCGGATATATAAGGTTTTGGAGATTTTAGTTCTCCTTTATGTGGTAATTTCCAAAGATCTAACTAGCCTTTCATCATTTCCAACACATGCTTTCTTTTCTTCTTACATAAGTTTGAAGGACACCTCTTCCCTCCCTAGTTCTTTTCTGAAGGTTATGCCTCGAACCCCTACTTTCAGTTTTCCTCTAATATGAATCTTCAATAGTATTGACCATCTTCTCAAAAACCTGGGCTTAGTCCCTAATTTTTGATTTATGAGCTTTAGTAAGGCTTTGAAGAAACCCTAGGGTGGAAAAGTCATGCAAGAACATTCCTATGAATTTTGTGTCCTAAACTTTTTTCCATGAAGGCTTTCCCACGTCTTCTCCTTCCTTTTTGGACTCTTTAATAAATGAGTTTCAAAATCACTAGATTAGCCCATGGTTCTTTAAGTGATGATTTTCCCTAAATGTATTTTTTTATTTAGCCATGGTGCATATGACACAAAACAAAAAAACCCTGGAAGGTAACTTTGAGCTCTGCTTCTTCTACCCATGTATTTGACCCGAAGCTCAACAATAGCGTGAGGGTAAGAAGTTTTTCCCTTTGTTAATGGATGTGCAAGGAAATATAAAATAGAATTCAAACATCTGAACAAAAATAATGAATTGTAGCATAATAGATTATACGCTTTACATCAAGAATAAATATGTATTCATATCTCAATATAATTTACATTATTCTTGTACACACTTCTCATATGTTTCTATCTCTCTTCTTTACATTCTCTTTATAGGATATCTACATTCCATACATAACACACACTGACATTCTCTATTTTTTTACCCATATTTACAACATACTTCATATCTACACACATATCCATTTGTGATTAAGTAAAATAAATATCCATTCTTAAAAAATTAGCCAACACGATACTTCTTTTGGTCGCGACTCTATCGGCTTATGCCACACTCTGTTTACAGTCTTCTTCATTCCACGACTCTGATGATCCAACGCTTTTATTCTGTGTTTGACATAATTTCATTCTTCTACAGATATTTTCAGTCTTTGGTAGTGTTAGAATCAAAAGGGACTGATGGGGAGGGTGAATTGGTCCTAAAATGATTTTTATTAAATTTACCAAACCATACATTCATCCCTTAGATCTGTGCCATTAACACCATTCATAACCATTTTGCTTATTAAGATATGTAACATCAATCACAAGAGAAAGAAACAAAGTACTCAACACAAGAACACCATATGTAAGTGGGAAACCATCATGGGGAAGAAACCCCATTGAAACTGTACTTATATTACACAAAACAAGGAGATTTAATGAATCACCAACTTCATAAGGAGCACCAGCCCTTAGTTTAGTAGATCACCAACCCTACAGGGAGTACCAACCCCTAATTTAGTGAAGTACCAACTCCAAAAGGAGGCTAAAACCCCCTAGGACTACTAAGAACAAACTCATCCTCCTAAATATGTTTTATATCTATTTTTTCTGTTGCCAAAACTGAAGGAGATCACATATTCATCTCAGAAACCCTAGCTCAAACCCTAGGTCTTCAATCTCGCTCTTTCTTCTTCCTTATCAACTTGTCTTGCCTATAATATCTTGTACAAATTATTTCAAACTCTCATAAACATGAAAAAACATATGATCATCCTTCAAATCATACCTTCATACATGCAAAACAATCTCCTCTAGGTCACACTTCTCACCCATGCAAGACTAACTCTTAAATGGAGCTCAAACTTCACTTTTATATGTAATTCATCTCTCCACCCCAAAGAAGGTTTGTCCCTCATGATAAATTAGTCCCAAAAAGCATTATAATGGTCACATATGACCCATATAGGCCGGCCTATCCAAAAACCATCATCCATACACCAAAAATCCTCAAAACCATTGTATTAGAATGACAAAAATATCCTAACACCAAAAATATTTTTACTAAAGCTATACAAATCACCAAAAATATTTAAAATAACATTTAAACATCATACATGGCCACAATTATTATGAACCAATCAAATTATTTCACTTAATGGGCCCAGTGGTTCATTGCCTTCACTAAACAACTGCTATCAACAACCTGATTTCATGTTTGGGCCTCAAGCACACCCAAGAACACCTCAACTATGGAATGTGATGAATAAATGGAAATGGAATAAAATTTAGAATACATCTAGGAAATCTCACATTTTTTTTTTTGGCCGTGTTGGTTGGGGTTTTGGGTTGGTTTGGGGGTGGGGTGTGTGTGCTTTTTTTTTTTATAGCTCATGAAACAATACCCCACCACCCCCCCCCCCCCACCCCCCCCCCCACCCCCCCCCCCACCCCCCCCCCCCCCCCCCCCCCCCCCCCCCCCCCCCCCACCCCCCCCCACCCCCCCCCCCCCCCCACCCCCCCCCCCCCCCCCCCCCCCCCCCCCCCCCCCCACCCCCCCCCCCCCCCACCCCCCCCCCCCCCCACCCCCCCCCACCCCACCCCCCCCCCCCCACCCCCCCCCCCCCCATGCTAAAACCACAACCACTTTTGTCTTCATCAAAATAAGCTTCCTAAAAAACCAGTTTTCCAAAATTAGCTGATAAATACCCTTTGTGTCACTTCCAAGACCTAAAAATAGATTCATTAGATTCAAAATTCACCCCTCTTCACATTCCAGGTGATATAAGGCATCAATCAATCCATTTAATACACTAAAAAACTCAATCTTTCAACAAAAGAAGTTCTGTCATGAAAAGCCAAAAATATTCTTGTCCACAAAATGACCTGAAAACCATATCAAAATTCATAATCATGAGACAATTTTTTTTGTTTGAGTTACCTATGGATTGGGCCCTAGCCTTTGTGGCATCATAAACCCACACTGGTCATGGAACCATCCAAGGATGGTAATTTAAGCTCTCGGATATCCCATGGATTAAACCACATTATCTTGGTGCCCCATCACCATGGTATCCAAACCCCACACCCCCCCCCCCCCCCCCCCCCCCCCCCCCCCCCCCCCACCCGCCCCCCCACCCCCCCCCCCCCCCCCCCCCCCTCCCCACCCCGCCCACCCCCCCCCCCCCCCCCCACCCCCCCCCCCACCCCCCCCCCCCCCCCCCCACACCCCCCCCCACACCCCCCCACCCCCCCTACCCCAGCCCCACCGCGCCCCCCCCCCGCCCCCCCCCCCCCCTACCCCCCCCCCCCCTCCCACCCCTCCCCCCCCCGCCCCCACCGCCCCCCCGCAACCTCCCCCCGCCCCCCCCACGCCCCCCCCCCCCCCCCCCCCCCCCCCCCTCCCCCCCCCCCCTCCCCCCCGCTCCCCCGGCCCCCACCACCCCCCCCCGCCCCCCCCCCCCCCCCCTGCCCAACCGTCTGTACTAGGCCACCTTAACATAGAGCCAAGATTTAAAAATTGAACCTCCCAATTACAAGGATACCTAAGAACCATTACAACACTACCCATTAGATATGAGACAAGACTTATATCATTGGAAATCTCTCTTAATTATATTTCCAACACAACTTGAATCACCTCCTAACTCCTTCTGTAGCTCTTGAAATGTCCAATTTACCACAAAGTGCTCCAGACTGTCCCAAAGATACCATTTGACTAATCAACATAAATAGGTAAAAAAATTTAGTTTTTCAATATGATCAGGACCTAAAACTTCATGAATATCTAGAACAATTCCTAAGATATCATGAATGCCAATTTATACATTACCTCATTTGGAAAACTTCTCCTTAAACTAGAACTCTTCATAAAATTACATTTTTTAGGTGGGGCCCACATACTATCACCTACTCTATATTATATTTATGGAAATATAGAAGAGTCATCTACAATATTCAATCATCACTTTTAAGTAAACAATCAAAATTGGGATGGTATAAGCACTTTTTTGCAAGATGCTCCTAGCTAAGGTTTAGCTAGGGTTTCAAACCACTTATCTTATTAATGATCGTTCATAAAAAATTTATGATCAAACCACCTAATTATTTTTTTAGGCCTTAATAAATAACCTTATAATCTATTTCGAAGAGATTAGGCCCCCATGCAAAGCATCCAGTTCACAATGAGCATCAAAAGGTCCAACTTTGCTTGAAAAACACACTGTAACTAACCTAGTTTCACCAAAAATTTCATAAATTCAAATTCATTCTTTAGAATGACCTGAAATTTGGCATTAAGCACCATGAAAATCTTCTATAACTATCCATACTCACCATTCGATCTAAATATGTATGGAACTCTCTATCTAATCTCATTTGCATGTGCCAAACTTCCTGTTTCTCACATGTTGCTTCCCCATGACCTCAAATATGCATCTAACCTCTGAATTATGACCTAAAAATAATCACACACCTCAATATAATTTTCATAAAACTTTTACCATGATTTAACAAGACTTTTTAGCTCTAAATATCATATCTCTAACTCATACTGCATGCTCTAGGGCTAGAAACAAACCTAAGATGAACTAACTCAACCATGAAAACTCATAACCTGACCTTTTTGACCTCATACAGACCCATGAACACCAATGAAACATCATACCAAAATTTTTTAACCTCAATATATCAACCAATCACCTCAAGAGAGCTTATATAGTGACTGAACTCACTAGACCATGCACGAGGACTACATTGAACTCACCAAAACTTGACACTACCAATCAACCTTCATGTTTGACCACTGAATAACATTACATGAAGACTCATATGACACCATGAAACCATTTTCCATAAATTGGGTTGACATAAATGACAACACAAACCCACAATGGCCAACACTCTCCCCCTTTTTCATTGATGACAACCTTCATTCAGAAACATTGATGGCAACCAACATGACCAACACACTAATTAATTTTTTTTTCATGTTTTTGATGCCTCTCTCCCACTTTTCCATATATGAAAAATTCTATAATGAATAAAAGACATAAAAATGACAACACTCAATGGAGACAATGTAAAAACATGACTTACTTGACACAAAATCTCCCCTTGGGAATAAAATCTCTTCTCTTTGACTCTTTCAGCAGCATCTGATGATCCTATGGACTTGATATGAGAAAAAAATAGCTCACCTTGAGCATGATAATCCTCATATTTGGATTCATTCACACTTTACATCACATTCTAGGTCTAGATCAAGCACAATTTGCCTCTAATACTAACATATTCACTTTTAGGACCATAGTCCCTGAATCACTCCTTCAGTGTAATATTGACAAAATTCACAACCTTCTAGAAGCCCATGATCAACATTACGTAACTCCTTATGGATCCTCCTGGGTTTGTACCATCAAAATCTCACTGATTTTCTTTTTGAAATGCTTACCTTGTTCACTTGCCTTGTAGAAGGTCCAACATCTTTATCATTGTCTTAAAGCACCTCTTCATTTATTCATAGTTTCTCAGACATGACAGTCCTCATACATACTAGAAATAGGTCCTAATCAAGCTTTATCATACATATTTAGGAGACCAAAGCATCTAGAACACTTTAAATACTTGATCAAATCTATTATTGACTCCCTCTGACCTTGAATCACAACACAAACCTATAGGATGACATGAACCAATTACATGCATGCCCAATCTTTATAAGTGCAAAATGAGATACCTCATCTTTCATTACTTGGACTGGTTCACTTTCAATGAATCCAAACTTTCCTCCAAATATCTTCACACAATTCTTCTTAATTTGAGAGAGAAAAAACTCTCCCTATTATGATGAGAACAGTCGGACCTGTACACTAGAATATACCTATATTTTTCTCTACTCACAGTCCTACTTGTTTTATTCTTAAGGACATGAACTTGATGCAATGTCTTAGAAGACTTTTCAAACTTGAACCATCTCAGTTGTAACTTTATTTTTAAGAGTATACTCATATTCCTTATGACTCTCTTCAAAAAGAGAGCTATCACATGCCTAATTAACTTCTTTTATTTGATTGAGACTGAACTACAACAAAGTATAACATCTTGTTTATACACTTTTGTTGATTCCGAAGATACACTACACTCATAAACCAAGGAACAAGAACATGTTTATAAGCTCATATCATTCATGAAGATGAATTTTCTTACATAAATAGATCTCTGGATATTTTTATCCTTTCATTATTTTCTTTGAATCCTCTACAGACCATATCAACTTGTATATTGCAGTTTCCATACTTCACAGATTTGAGAATAACAATGCTCAGACTCATAGATCTTGATTTGATGTGTATCCATTACATAGTGAACAATCAGTTATCTATTTATGAATTTTTGAAATGATCCAACCCATATTTCAACCTAAAAGATTATTTCTCACAATGCTCATAGTCATCTTTGTCTTGAATCTTCATGATTTGCAACACCTTTCTTACCTTCAAGGAATTCTTTGCATTTAAATAGGGTTTTTAAATTGGTTCACTTAACAAGATGCTTCTCTGACCTGAGATAAATGTTTCTTGAATACAAGGACTCCTAAAAGATGATTCATGTACATGATCAAGGACTATACTTACTTTTCACTCACATTTGTCAATGATAACTTTACCTAGGTTTCTAATAAAGCTCATATCATCTTTGACAACCATTTGGAGGCATAGACCCTTATAGCGCAAAATTGGAATATTAATCTTCAAGACTTTAGATCATACACCATGTCAATGTACCTTACATAGAGGTACACATTAATTTTCTACTCCTTGAAAAATATGAGTACATACCTGAGAATTATGTAACTCAGAGTTATGCATCATGATATACCAGCTCATAAAGAACTCATCTAAAACACCTATGACATTTGTTAGGATTTTGAACTCTTAATTAGGCTTCAGAGATCTAGAGACATATTCTTGAGAATCACAATGTTCATATTGTATTTGAAACCATTTTCAAGCCTTGGAGACCACATAATGCTTGATCACCCTAAGTCAACAACTACTATGATACTGCACTTAGAGGTTTGATTCTATACAAAACCTATAGAGGGTTTATAAACAACCTTCATTGATTACATGAGGAGCCACCTAAAAACTTGTATACAATTTCACACTCATTGTACTTGATAGGAAAAATTACTACTCAAAAAATCAATGTAACACTAGTGCCCTTCATGTCATGTAGCATACCCTTGCAACATTCGCAGACCACTATATAAATTTGCAATGCCATTGTATATAGTAGAGAGAATTTTCTCAAACAAAATCCTTCTTTCTTGCTTGAAAACACTCTCAGACCCTGTATTATCCTTTAAGAATCCTATAAGGAATAATGTATATACTCTGTATTTGACCTTATCATAGATGTTTTGGATTTTAGATAACAAACATAACCATACTCAGACTGAGAAGAGTGCATTCATACCCATCTTGAAATCACCCAATTCACCTTATAGACCTGTAATACTACATTCAACCTTGGCATCAACTTCAACTCATGACCAAGCTCAACATTATCTAGCAATCTTTTGATAGTTACAAGATTTTTTATGCTTTAATGATAGTAACATTTGATTCTCCAGAGTCAGTGCACCTGTAGGATTCAATTTCTTTAGGACTTAAGCTCATATAAGGATATGTAACCCTATATACTTGCCTTCATACCATATTTGAATTCTTTAATTGCAAAATGATGTATAATATCACTTTTTCTAGTACATTAGCATTTCATTGAGCCTCTCTTTATGTCTTCAAAATTAGGGGACAGTTAGACTTCTTACATACTGAACAAGATGAAAAAATCAGAAACTCACACAACCACCATACTCTGTTACTAAAATTTAACCTTTTTTGTGCTTGACTCAATACCACAGAGCTTGAACCATTAATCCAAAAACTATAGATAGGATTAGTATCTTTATTTCACTTGCTATAGTCAACCTTTTGACCTTGGCTTAGTATCTTGATCCACAGAGAGAACTTGTACACTAAGAACTCTATGTAATTTCCATTATTACATACTTGTACCTTCTTGATACTTCTTACAGCCTTACAACAACCTTGAATTGATAAATTACTCTTTTGATTTACTTGATCATGATGAATTTTTGAAACCTTACTCCCCTTTGGAGTGTACACCATCTTGAAATCATCTTCCACATCTTGTTCTTATCATGAATTGATAGATATTTGTAAATGTTGAACTGAGTGATCATTATCTTCCAACCAACACACACACACACACACACGATATCCATAGAATATTGACATTTAGATCCAAACTTTGACACATACCATATACTTATAAGGGATCATCACATCAATTACAAAATTAAGACACATGATATAGACTCTTCAAACTCATGCAAGAAACTTTTAACATCCTAGGAACAATCACACTTAGACCTTGAATGAATCAAAACACATAACATATACTTGACATGATTAACATAACCTTCTTTACAAGACACAAGTGAGGATGACACTCAGACTTTATGCACAGTCCCAAATTTCTCAATTTCTTAGAGGTCATAAAAAATGTCAACATGTATGGACCATTTGGAACCACTTCATAAAAAAATTGACTTCTTTGATAGACATGATACATCCTTTGAACAACAACAAGTGACTCAAAAAATTTGACATACCAAGACATCCTTAATGATGCACCATGACTTCATGACAAACTTTAAAATCTTGACATCATGACATATGACATAGACTATACACTTACATCTTGACTAAGATGAGAAAAAGGACCTTGACAAGACCTTTAAGATCTCTTGACAACTGACAAGCATCTAAACTTGATCCCATAACACCTATAATGCATACTTCAGGGTTTTGATAAATCCTTCAACACGATACAGATCTTAACCCAACTTAAGACTCATCATAAAGCTCATCTCAGGTCATTTCTCAGATTACAGACATCTTTTACAATTTCTTTACATGTATGAACTTATTATGCAAACTAGAGACCAACAACACTTTTGAAGAACTTTTATATTTAATACAAGATCATGGCACATGAATCATACAGTGAAAAGGTGACATGAGACCTTTAAACTAAGAGATAAGCATACCATGGATTCACAAATGCCTAATAACTCATTTACATACTTATGACACACCTAACTCATCACTGAATGCTTTCATACAATTTTTTTCTCAAGGATTAAAGGAAAAGATAATGCACATCATAGAATATAGACTCCTAATGCTTGACAATAATTGACCAACTCAAGACAAACACCTCACAATATAATGAGAAGAGACCTATCCTAGTACTTCATGAAAAAATGACAACAAATATTTGAGTATATATACAAAATGTAGATATCTACAAAGAACTAAAGCTCAAAAATGCATGGGAGGAGTCACTTTCCATACCTTATCACTCTAGAAGTGTCCCAAAGACCTAATTTCTTCAACTTGTCTTATACAAGATATTTAAAGACATCCAAACACATATGATCTTATTGAATAAGTGTAAATATGTTCCTTTGACCCGGTTTAGGATAGATGATCTTGTTTTCAACCTTGATAACACTGGAATCTTCCTTAAAAAACTTCATATTATGCATAATATAATGAGAACTAGCTTGCTTAACCTTATTAGCATGAATAACTAGCTCCTTACCCTTATAATCTATCCTGACATCCTTCTAAACTATAGGATTAGACCTTACAATGAACCTCCTCTTGCTTTGAAAAAATCTTACAATATGACATGATTATTGACAATTTAAGAAAACAACACTTTTCTTTCTTCTAGGCTAAAAAAAATTAGTTTCCATCCACAATATTTGGCCTTATGTTTATACTCACAACATGAAAAATATTCACCCTTGAAGACACATACCTCATTCCTTGGATCCCTCCTTTTGAAATCTCTAGCTCTATGACAAAAATTATGATAAACAAAGAAATATCCTTCAAATGATGAACCATACCTCATAACATTAGGTTGTATAATGGAGTTAGAACTCCTAAAGTTATTCCTCTTATTCACCTTCTCATATTTTTTTGAACTTGGACTAACTTCATCGCCATTCTTCTTTTGTTTTCCTTCAAACCCTAGGCCTATTTTTTCATTTGTGGATTTTTGTCCTTCTAAAACCCCATCAAGATCCTTGGAGATCTTCTCAAGTATCTGATAGATATTCAATATATTGGATGCAATCTCCAAATATGCTTCATTATCTTTCAATTTGTCTTCATACTTGGAACAAGATTCATCTTTCTCCTTTAGGGATTTTGACATATTCTCCACTTGAGATTTAAAATCATTGATGGCTTAGTCATGATCTATTTCCATTATCTTGAACTAAATTTGGTAGGTATCAATACATGAATGAGAAACTTCATCCCTAATTCTTAATGCTTCTACAAAATATGAATACTTACCCATTGCTGGTGCTTCATAGGATCTCCTTCAAGTTTCTAAACCTGCTTCACAAGGACCCGCTCTGATACCAATTGTTATAAGTACAAGGGAATGTTGGTGTGAAATAGTCCTATAATGATTTTTATTTCATTTACTAAACCATACATTCATCAATTATATTTTCCATACAACATTCATAACCACGTGTGCTTATTAAGATATGCAACATCAATCACAAGAGGAAGAAACAAAGTACTCAAAACAAGAACCCCATATATAAGTGGGAAACCATCATGGGGAAGAAAAACCATTGAAACTTTACTTATATTATACAAATAAAATAGATTTAGTGAAGCACCAACTTCACAAGGAGCACTAACCCCTAGTTTTTTTGAGCGCCAACCCTACAAGGAGCACCAACTCCTAATTTGGTGTATCACCAAATCCAAAAGGAGTATACAAACACATAGGATGACTAAGAACAAACTCAACCTCCTAAATATGTTTGATATCTAATTTTTATGTTTCCAAAAAAGATGGAGATCACATATTCAGCCCACAAACCCTAGCTCAAAACCTAAGTCTTCAATCTTGCTCTTTCTTCTTCCTTCTCAACTTGTCTTTCTTATAATATCTTGCATGCATGATGTAAGAGAATACTCAAGATGAAAACACATCTGATCATCCTTCAAGCCATGCCTCCATACCTGCAAAACATGCTCCTCTAGGTTGCACTTCTCCCCCATACAAGACTAGCTATCAAATGGAGCTCAAACATCACTTTTCTATGTAATTCATCTATCCAAACCAAAGAAGGTTGGTCTCGCATGATAAATTTGACCCAAAAAATATTATAAAATTCATTTCAATTCATTACAACGGTCACATATGACCCATATAGGTCAGCCTAGCCAAAAACCATCATCCATGCACCAAAAATCCTCAAAACCCTTGTATTAGAATGACAAAAATATCCTAACACCAAAATTATTTTTAGTAAAGCTCTAAAAATCACCATATATATTTAAAATAACATTTAAACATCATAAATGGTTACAATTATCATTAACCAATCAAATTATTTTTTTAATGGGCCTAATGGTTCATTTCCTTCACTAAACAACTACTATCAACAACTTGATTTCATGTTTGGGCCTAAAGCACACACAAGAACACCTTAACTATGAAACATTATCACTCAAGGGAAATGGAAGAACCTTTAGAAAAAATATAGGCAAGTTAGAGCTCATGAAACAATCACCTGCTCAAACCACAACCACTTTTGTCTTCACCAAAACAAGCTACCCAAAAACCAGTTTTCCAAAATCAGTTGATAAACACCCTTGATGTCACTTCTTAGACCTCAAAATCAATTAATATGTAATCCCTATTCACATTCTAGGTGATATAAGGAATCACTCAATCTTTCAGTAAAAGGAGTTTTATCATGGAAAGCCAAAAATATTCTTATCCACTAACTGACCTGAAATTCATAAAAAAACTCACCATCATGATAAAAAAAATTATGTCACTAGAAATATCTCTTAATTATATTTCCAACACAACTTGAATCACCTCCTAACTCCTCCTGTAGCTCCTGCAATGTCCAATATACCACAAACTACTCCAGACTGTCCCAAAACTACCCTTTGACCAGTCAACATAAATAGGGCACAAATTGCACTTTTTCAATATTACCAGTACTTGAAACCTTCATGAATATATAGAAAAACTCCCAAGATATCATGAATTATAATTTATACATTACCTCATTTGGGAAACTTCTTCTTAAACTAGAACTCTTTAGAAAATTGAATTTTCAGGTGGGGCCCACATATTGCCACCTACTCTATCTTAATTTCTTGGAAATATTGAATTTTACTATATAATATCCAATCATAAATTTTGATTAAACAATCAAATCTGGGCTGGTACAAGCACTTTTGTGTAAGTTGCTCCTAGATAGGGTTTCAAACCACTTTAGCTTCTTAACAATCGTTCATAAGAGCGTGATGATCAAAAAACCTAATTATTTTTGTGAAACCTTCATAACTAAAATTTTAATCTATTCCAAATAGGTCAGGTCCCCATGTGAATCATACATTTCACAACAAGCATAAGAAGGTTTGACTTTACTTGAAAAACACACTGTAACTAACCTAGTTTCACCAAAACTTTCATAACTTTAAATTCCTTCTTCAGAATGACCTGAAATTTGGCATGAAGCACCATGAAAACCTTATATAACTTTCCATAATCACCATTTGATAAAAAATATGCATGGAAATCTCTATCCAATCTCATTTGCATGTTCCAAATTGCCTGTTTCTTACTTATTGCTTCCGAAGGATCTCAAATATGCAACTGACCTCTGAATTCTAACCTGAAACTCATCACACACCTCAGGTAAACTATAATAACACTATTCCCATTATTTAAAAAGACTCATCAGATCCAAATATCATATCTCTAACTCATACTGCATGCTCCAGGGCTAGAAATAAGCCTGGAATGACCTGACTCAGCCATGAAAATTCATAACTTGACCTTGTGGACATCATATAGACCCATGGAAACCCATGACACATCATAAAAATAATGTTTTACCTCAAGATTTCAAATAATCATCTCAAAAGAGCTCATACAATGACTCAACTCACTAGACCATGCACCAAGACTGTACTGAAATCACAAAAACTTGACACTACTAATCAACCTTCATGTTTGACCACTGAATAAAATTACATGAAGACTCATATGATACCATGACACCATTTTTCATCAATGGGGTAGACATTAATGAAAACAAAAACCCACAATGGCCAACAAGTAGCTTTTCTCTTCTTTTTACAACTCCCTTTTTTTTGCAGGTGTTTCCTTATCTTCGTAGGTTATTCCAAAACTTGATGAAGAACCTTGTCAACATCATCCACAGAATTCAAATGTTGTCTCATCCTTGAGACAACCAAAAATGGCGAATAATCCTATCTTCTTTCCAAAATGTTGAAGCATGTATGTACATTATCTTCCTAGTTATACTTTGAAAAACCAAAGCATCAACTTACCAAAAACTTAGACGTCTGACGTAAGGAAGTATTCCCTTGCTCGACTCATTTGAACTAGACAACCCCCCAGGACAACATCACGGCTTCCCATAAACAAACACTTGTCCTCTATATAGCCTTAAAGTCCTTATGTGGTGGCTTGCGGAATGTAATTTACATACTTAGAAATAATATTCTTTTAAAATTGGTACTATTGGTCTAAGTGCTCTTTTATTTCATGTGTTCATACCTTGAGCTATGTATTCTCTTGAGCTAGGCGAATAATATATATATGTAGCTGATTTATTTGGAGTTGGATGAATCTTTTTTTGTTAACTGAAAATTCTTGTTACATGTGTATTAGGGCTCTGTCCATTACGGAATTGTATTCTTACATATCTGCAATCTTCTCCACTCATTATTGTTATTTGGTATGATATTTTTCTGTGTGTTCAACAAGATTTCTTTGTTGACATTCATCATATCTTTAGTGATATCATACTTGGTAGACTCCTTATTATGTTGTTCCAATTTATCCAAATCCACTTTATCTTCCTGAGTCAATCCTGACCAACCCATGTCATAGACATTGTATGTTGTAGTGTTGGTAACTTCTATTTCTATCTTGGTGATAGATGTCTGCATATCCTTGCACCTTATTTGGTTTTTTAGTGCTTGAGGCTAGATGATTTTCTTCTTGTACTCTTGAATTGCCTCTTCTATGATTTTATTCTTCTCAGTTTCTTGTATAATGGTATTATCAACCAAAATTTCTTACACCACTTGTTCCATTGAAAGGCTAGAATCAATATTGATATGTGGTTTTGTTGTCTTGATGGATGCTAATATTCTATTCATTTCTTCCTCCATATCTATACAACTCCGCATCCAGTCATGTTTTGCACTTTGTTATAGTAATTGAATACATGCATATTTTTGTATGGGTGAGAGCTTATGCAAATGTACAGTTTACCCTTCTTGAGTCTTCTCTACTACTCCCCTTTTGTAGTTGTATTATTTGTGCTTTTATCTTGTTTTTAAGTTCTTATTTGATCTTAACCAACGAATCTCACGAAGAGTGGTCTAGAACTAAACTATGGGCTGCTTCAGTTGTATCTGTGGTTGTAATATAAGGTTATACTGGTATTTGCACTTCCTTTTACTTATCCTCCTTTTGTTTGTGTTTTAGTTTTGTTTCTTTCCTTTACCTATCCTCTTATTCCTTCTTCTTTTTCTCTTCTTCCTTTTCTTCTCTTCTTGTTCATTTTTGTTTTTATCCTCCTCTTTCTTTCTCTCTTCCTATTTTGTCTTCTTATCCTCCTCTTTTTTCTTCTCTTCTTATTTTTCCTTTTTCTATTCCTCTTTCATTTTATTTTTCTCTTCTTCTACCTTCTTATTTCTTTGTTCCTATTCCTTATTCTTCTTATCTTATTGTTATCCAAAATTCACCCCCCCAGGGTAATTTTGATAACATGCATTAAATTCTTCAAGTCCCAGGAAAATAGATTGATTCAAGGTAAAAAATCATGTTTCTGGGGTCCCCTCGGCTTTTTTCTAACTCTCCAATCCAAGAAGAAAAGAGAAAGTTCTAAAAAAGGGTGAAAAAGTTGCAAAAAAAAACAAGCTTGGGCCAGAAAAAATCATGAAAATCGGCTAAGTCCTAGTCCTCGTGGTCAGTTGGGACAGTTGGGACGTCGGGGCGCGAATCGGCCGAAAAGCCTCTAGGTGGTCCACACAGCAAAGGGACATCTGGGCCGAAAGGATGCGCGGGACGTGAAAAGGGAAAACGGCCGAAGGAAATAGAAAAATTTCAACTTGGGACTGCTGTGCAAAAACAGGTTGACATCCGGACCGTGAGGAGCACGTGAGGACGTTGAAGGAATGCGAACCACCCGGATCAAAGCCGGCACAGGGAACTTTTCATCTGGGAACAGTTGGGATAAATTTGACGATGGTTTGGGACGCGGAAAAATATGCCGGGAAGAGACCGAGAGCCAACGAACCAGAATGTGCCACGTGTCATCGACTCAAAGAGGGATAGGGAAGCCTGAATCGGGCGGATCAAGAAGTTTTTGTCCCTAAGCAGTTTGGGACAGCCGGGAGTGCAAAGGGACGCGAAAAGCCAGGACCCGCACACCAAGCAGATAACGCCACGTGTCACAAGGCCCGTACAAAGGGAGAGGTTTGAATGGCCCGAGCCAATAGGAGGACATGTGTCCAATGGAGAAGGGGAGTGTGGAGCTCGGGGAGGACTTAGAGAATTTGGCAAAAGTTTTGGCCAAAAAACTAAAAGGAAAGGTCTGCCCCGCAACCTCTGTCAACCAATCAATGCATGCCACGTGTCCCAAGTGGCGGGGCGCTGGGGGGAAAAGTGGAAAATTTTCCAAAAGTTAAAAAAGTCAAAATTTCAAAGGAAAGCCCATGGAAAGGTAGAGGAGAGAAATTGCTCATCGAATTAGCACCCGACACGTGTCATCTGACCGGCAGAGTGTAGTCATCCAAGTGAATTTTTTTTCAGAGCGTGGCAAAAAATTTCAAAAACCCATTTTGGCCCGACATGTTTTTTGCCCTAAATCTTCAGACCCCCATATCTTTTGATCTAGAGCTCGGATTTGCACGTTCTTTATATCATTGGAAATCTTATGAAATTCTCTATAGGATTCCATGGTCAATCTCTAATTTTGGTTCAGTTTGGAGAGAGAAAAATTCAAAAACAGCTCTGGTTACGTGGTCATGGCCAGAAGTGACGTTTCAGCGACCAAATTTAATGCAGAATGGGTCGCATTCTCCTCCAATCTGGTCAAAAATGATAGGGTATGGGTTTGTAAGGTCACCCATGTTGTTTTAATGCATTTGTAATCAATGAGGAATGGGCTCCCACATTTTGTATGTTTTCTCTCTCCTGGGCTCGACCCATGTAATGTAAAAAGCTAGTTTTGGCTTATTTCAAGGGTGTGAAACACTTTTTTGGCATAGCAGATCTTCTTCTTTCACCTCCAGCAAGTGATTGTTAGCAAGGATCAGATCTCTTCAAATACTGTAACAGGTTTTCTACCTCTCCGAGGTTGTAATGCGGTGATTTTGACATTGGAAATGATAATGCAAACTTTGTGAATGGGTTTCAATCCTTTATTTGTACTATTTGCTTCAGTTCAGATCCTAAATTATATCTTATCAGCCTGTGTATGTTTTATGTTGCAATCTCTGGTTTGTGTCTATTTGTGTGACAAAATTGTTTCACCACTCCTTTTGGTGCATCACCATCTTTAGTTAGTTTCAATTTTTTTACACTTCTATACCCTGTCTCCTTACAATTTTAGAGTAGGATTAGGATCTGAACCTCTGTAGTTGTGCAAATATAGATCTAAATCAGAGGAGTTTGAGGAACCAACCTCTAATATAGAGATTCCTCTCTCAGTATAACAAGTCCCACACTTGGAGAGAGGTTTCCATGTTGTGCAATCACACTGGATGCCTAGAGTGATCAACTTAGAAGCTTGACTCTGCATCCAGGGGTGCTGTGAGCCTGCCCACAACAGTTTTGGCATGCCCGGTGGGACACTAGAGGTCTTGTTTTTTATTGTAGCAAAGTTGATGTGCGTCTGCTGCAATTTTATTGCTGAAAAATAGCTATTATTTACATATCTGGCGAATCCAAGGGGAAGAATCAACTGGTTGCAGCAGTGCAGGCCTGAAAGCTCATGAGAAGAGTCACCACAAGGTCAAGAGTTGGAGAAGAAGAAGTGCTGTTCGAATACCTGCAATTATCTCCAAGAAGAAGGCAAAGAGGAAGAAGGACTCAAAGGTTTCCATCTCCACCAAATAGAACTTTCTCAACTCCTCCACCTGGTAGGCCTTTCATTCAGTCAACAAGGGTTTTAAGACCAATTAGAATGGCACAAAACAACCCCTACGTCAACTTCACAGGCAGCAGCCCACTTTCCCTCAACGCACAACATCCAATTCCTATTGCAGCCTTGAAGAACATTCCCTACTTCACTGGAGAAAATTAGACTACTCCAGGTGATCATGTTAAAGATATTGCTAACCTTTGTGCAATTCATGAAATCAATGAGATGTAAGTGGCTGTCAAGTTACTGACATCTTCATTCAAGGGTAAAGCATTGCAATGGTTTGGGAGCCTTGGAGCTGGTTCTATCACAAATTGGAATCAGCTGTGTATAGCACTTCACGAGCAATTTGGAGAAAAGGGAGACAACTTGTCTCTTTTGGAGCAGCTGACAACCATCAAGAGAGCTCCGAATGAGCAGCTGACCGATTTCAACTTCAGATTTCAAAAGACTTGGGAGAGAATTCCAGTGGCAGTCAAGCCAACAGCAGAAGGTGCTTTTCTCTACTATCTCAAAGCTCTAAATTCTGATATTTCTATGTTGATTCAGTGCATGGGAGGCATAACTAT
The DNA here is from genome assembly GCA_019776745.2 of Taxus chinensis. Taxonomy (NCBI): domain Eukaryota; kingdom Viridiplantae; phylum Streptophyta; class Pinopsida; order Cupressales; family Taxaceae; genus Taxus; species Taxus chinensis. The sequence goes on along the minus strand of CM034151.1, from coordinate 393,885,968 downwards.
CCCTATGGCTTATAGCATTTCCATTAGGGCTGAAAATTGTTTGATCCAAGCTGGAAAACTTGCCCCTAGACCTCCCATGCCATTGTTTCCAAGTTTAGAGAGCCCAAACACCAATCAAGCACCTAGTTTGGCTCCTTCTCCCACTCCTAGAAATCAGAGTTCAAATGAAAGCTTCTACTTCATCTCCAACACTTACTCCTCTTGTTTCTTCTTATCTTACTCCTCTTGTTTCTTCTTATATTCATCTTCTTGTTTCTTTTTTCTTTTTTCTTCTTCTTCTTAGCTACTTCCTCCTCTTTTTATTCTATTCCCTTCCTCCTTATTTATTCTTCTTTCATTTTGTTTTCTTGTTCTTCCTTATATTTCTCATCCGCCTCCATTTTATTTTTTTCTTCTTGTGTCTTCTTATGTTCGGATTTATTTTTAATTTCCTCTTCATATTTCTATTTTTTCTTCTTCTAGGTTATTTGCGTTGGCTCTTCTATTTCCTCAATGCAGTTTTTTTCCTTGATTTTATTTTTCTTGAGTCTCAACTGTTTGAGTTCTTTCCCAAAATATTCTAGGATTGCTTCTTCCTCCATGTCAAGTTGAGCTTGTATTTCTTTCAGTAACTCGTGTGGGAGGATATGGATGATGTCTTCTATCACCAATGTAAATATTTTCATATAATGGATTATAGCCTTTGATATAGATACATTTTTTTTGTTATACCCACCTCATACTGTTGAGCCACTTGTGAAATCCATTCAGGAGTTAAGCATGTTTTATAGAATCTATAAGCAGTGCAGTATAATTATGAGTCTTCCCAAGACTCAACATCTTCACTAAATTATGAGCCTAGTCCTTCTTGTGATGTGGTTGGAGGTGAGAGTGGAGAGGATGGGGTCTCTTCTTCCCCTGAATCTAATATTTTCAATGGTTCTTCTTCTGAGTCCTCTTCTTCTTCACTAATTTTTGACTCTTTCAACATTTTCTTTGTGGTCATTATCTTTTGGCATTTATTGGTTGGTTGTGGAGAATTTTCTTCTTTTTGGGCTCTTATTTTGTATGTCTTTGGTCCTTCCGTACTTGTCTATCCTTGCGCATGTTCATTTGGATATTTATTTCTGAATTCCTCCCATGTTTTAGAAATGACATCATCTATGTTTAGAGGTACTAGCTTACTAGGGTCCATGGGAAGGTTTCTAATTTATTGTATTGTTGTGGCTACTAATTCATCTAATGCCTCATAAGGTAATAGAGCTATGTGTGTAATCCAAAGAATGGAGGGTCTTATGAAAGTGTAATCAATGTCCACAATGAAGACCACTTCATTTTCAAATTTATCTACTACTTGCTCTGAGATCCTTAATCTATTGGCTACTATATTTCTTATATTGTGTGTCCAGCCTATTAAACATGAAGTTTTTTGTACTTGATCCATAGTAGTCATGTGATTTAAAATTTGTTCTACAATTGGTGTATCTGGACTCCATTGTACTAGTTCTATTTTGGCTGGGAGGGTATTCATAAAGTACATTGTAAGATATAATACAATTTAACCATAGAAAAATGTATGTTTTCCCTACTTAATATTCCTAGTGTTCTAATGGAACTCAATGGCTTACACTTCACATGAATTATATTAAGAGTGGGATGTTACCATAATTAGGGAAATTTTTGCACTAAGTCAATGAGCACCATATTATCTATTTGTATGGTATATTTATAAAAAAATGGCCTTAGCGGAATAACTTAGGGCATGATTTTTGATGTCATTAATTCTGACGCCTCACTTTAACATTGTTATGTTTATCAGTCACAATGTAGTTTTCATCAGTATCTTCTTCTTTGTTAATGTCGAGTGCCCTATTGTCAATAACCTTATAACCATTTCTAATATTGCCACATTGATTTGGTAGGTTTGATTTAGATAAATCATTTGGTTGTGAAGGTGACTGAGAAGAACCTTGATTGCATTATCTACCCTAGAGAAATATGGAATTTGGCTACATGCATCCAATTTCAGTCATTCTACAACCTTTACATTTTTCTTGTATTCCATCTCTCATATCATTGGATTTTGTTGAAGAAATAATTGTCTATCAATATCCAAACATGTATGATCATATTCCACAATGGTGGAATATATGTACTTTTGAATGTCACGTGTATGTGTGAATTTGAACATAATGTGTGAAAATTCTCCCATTGGATCATCCTTGGTCAATTTAATTGAATGTCTTTGGAATTTAGGTTTTGGGGGATCTTTTTGCATGACAATGGTAGGAGTCAGTATCTTCTTCTATTTTTTGTTCTGCCTTGCATGCCCTATCTTTCTTTTCTCTTCTTGTTTTCACACTTTGTTTCTTTTTCCTTCGTGTTTTTACTTTTGTAGCTTGTTCCTTTATTTGTTTATGCTTTTATACTTTTATGTCATTACCTACTGTTATCCCAAATTCACCCCTCTAGATAAATTGGATAACTCACATGATTTCTTTAGGATGAACAAGTAGAAATGGTGTAAGGCCCAAAAAATCAGGTTTTTGGATTCCCCTTGCCTTCCTCTAACTTCCCTATCCAAGAAAAATTCAAGAAGTTAGAAAAAATTGCAAAAGATGTAGAAAATTTGGCCTGTGCTAGTGTTGTGTAGAAAAATCAAGTTTTTGGAGCCCAGGACGCCTAGGTACGTGCGGGACAATTGGGACCCGTATGGCCGAAATGGCTGATTTGCAAAGAAATCAGAAAAGTTGGGTATATTTGGTCCATGTGGTCTACAGGACATTGGGACATGCAAGACCCACATAGCCAAAATGGCTGCATTGCTTTGTTGTGCAAAAAATTCAGGTTGAAGTGGCCTAGGAAAGACATATACACACGGGACATCTAGGACCCGCATAGCCAATTTTTCTCATTTGCAAAGACTTGTGGGTGAAGCGGCGGTCAACAGCCCAATGGCCCGGTCAACGACATGTACATGCGGGACACGAGTTCGCTGAGGATCTGATTTTTCCAATTTTTCTGGGAAAGGAGGCTTGCAGGTGGATTAGAGATTTTTGTTTGGGACAGCCAGGACACAAGGACCTGATATAGCTGAAACACCACATATAAAGGAAAACAGTGCAAATCAGACCTCGAACTTCAAACGGCCATAACTTTTGACCCCGAGCTTCGATTTTCACAAAATTTGACATTCTAGAACGAGCACGATACTCTCTACGTGAAAAAAAATAGATTTATTAATTTTTATAAGGGTATATATATTAAAATAAAGGAAACATCTTTGGAACTATTCCATCAAATTCTCATTCCTGTTAAATGACAGAAATGCTTGACAGATCCAAAATAGCTGCCTGCACTCAAAAGACCATAAATTTTGAATTTCTCAACAAAAACACACAAAATTGGTAGCGTTGGAATCATGTTTCCAAGCCCAAATCACATTAATCAAGAAATATATAATTTGGTGAGGAATCGATGGTTATTTCATAGAAAACATTCCCAATTTAGGACAATGATTTTATTTGGTAGTTGGCATGCATTCAATGAAGCATGGACTGAAATTTCTAACTGTTGCAAGTTATAGGATTGTATGGGGAGCCTTTTTCAAGAAACAAAACATCATTTCACTTCATTTACTACATCTTGCAAGTGTTTGAAGGACAGATTTTGAGATTTTCATTTTCCCCTTCTCTCTCTCTCTTCTCAGATTTCTATAAATTGGAGTGTTGGGTTCATTGTAAAGGAGGTAGTTTTTGTGTAGAAAAACTATGTCAAAATTTTTTTGTGAAGCCAATATACTACAGGCCCTTATAGTGGACTCCTTGCATGGTGATCCAGGCCCTTATCTTGTAATAGATCAGATTGTGCATACTCATGAAGTAATAGATGCAAGTTTGTGGATGTATCTTCCCCTTTTGTGTTTGTTACATTCCTCTTGCCCCTTCAATCTCATTGCATATATATTGTGCCTATCTTATGTTGTTGTAGGGATCCATCATCATTGTGTGTGTATGAAATATTGTTGTGGATGTAGTTGTTAGATTGTGGAGAACTGTTATCACCCCTTCTAGTTTGCATTTTACTTCTACTTTTCACACATTGGGAGACTACTCTCACACTCTCCTTTTCTGGTGTATCACCGCTTTAGTGTAGGCTTTGTTTTCATGCACTCTCTCCCTGGTCACTTAGAAAGTTAGATTAGGATTAGATAGTTTTGCCTACATTAGAGTAGATTGTGGCAGGTAGTTTAGGAGAAAGAACCAACTTTCTCTGGAGGTCTATCTCAAGTAGCAAGTCCCACAACTTGGAGATATTACCCATGTTATCCAATCACACCATGAGCTCAAGCACACACAATTGTGTAAACCATAGGGTGCTATGATTGAAAGATAACAATTACCACATTTATTGTTTTTAAGGAGGGAATGTGTATTCTTTGTTATGCGGGATTTTTGTTTATTCTTTTGATCCGTGGCTTTTTTTCCTTTGTCTGCAGCTTTCTTGAGTGTTTTGCAGATTTTTCCTGTTTACCTATGTTCCAGGGTCTTTGTTCTTCATTCTGTGGGTTTTATTTTGTTCCGTGGGTATATGCTTTATCTTGTGGTTTCTCCTTTATTTTTTGGTCTTTTTCTTTGTTGGGTGGTTATTTTGATCATAATGCGGATTTGTTTTGATGTGCGGGTTATTCTTTCCCTATGTGGGTTTTATTTTATTGCACATATGTTTCCTTCCTTTTGTAGATTTTTACTTTATTGCATGGTTATCCCTTCCTCCATGGATTTTTACTTTGTTGTGTGGTTATCATTTCCTCCATGGATTTTTCCTTTGTTGCATGAGTATTCCTTCCTAAACAAATTTTTCCTTTGTTTTGTAGATTTTTTCTTCCTTGCACTGATTTTTCTTTTCTTTTTTTCCCTTCTTTTGTGTATTTTTCTTTTATTCTTGTTTTTACTTCCCTTTCTCCCTATATTTCCTTACTTCTCATATTCTACTTCTTTTTCTTTTTCTTTTTGGTAGAGAGAGGGTTCCCTTGTGGGTTTTCACCCTCCTCCTTATCTTATCCGTCAAATTGTCAGTTTTCAGATAGGAAGGATTTTTTTAGTTCATGGTGTGATATTTCTTTATCCATACTACATTGACATAGCCCGGTAGTTCTTTGTTTTGAAAAGTATGAAGTTTTGTGGCTCCTGATGATAATATGTCCTTGATGACATATAGTCCTAATCAGTGGACTTTTAGTTTACCAAGTTTCTTCTATTTACTATCATATAATAGAACTTGGTCCCCTATATCAAATTCTTTTTTCTTTATGTGCCTATCATGCCAAGCTTTCTTTCTACGCTTTTCCTATGTTTTGTTTTATGCAGCTATGAATCCATTTTCATCCAATTTTTCCAACCCAATGATCCTTCAATGCACTCAGAGATATTCATTTAGCCTAAACGTTATTACCACCCTAAGATTGGGAAATATAAATTCCATGGGTATCGTGGCTAACAATCCATACAGCAATTGGAATGGGGAATATTTTGTCATCTTTTTGTATATAGTGTGGTACGCCCATAATGTTGCAGGTATTTTCAAGTCCCAATCTACCTTTGGAAGTGAACATATTTTTGTGAGTACTTTTTCCAATACCTTGGTAAATGCCTCAACTATCCCATTTTCTTGAGGGTGGTATGGTGTACTTCTATTATGATTCATCATAAAATGTTCTAGGAGCTCTTTTATGGTAGCATTGACAAAATGTTTAGGGGGCATCCAAATATATTTATAATGTTCTCATAAATGATGTTGTTTTTCTTACATTGCAGTCTTTTATATGAGTAGTATTTTCCCATCTTATGAGGTACTCAGTCCCTGTTATGATAAATCTATCCTGAGAGTGTTTTGTAACTGGTTTGATAGGTCCAATAAAATATGTTTCCCATTTTTAAAATGGAGATAATTTTAATACATGTATGAGGGGAATTTCATCCCTTGCATTTGTTTTCCCTACCTGCTGACATATGTCACAATACCTTGCATGTTTATGTGCATCTCTGAATAATGTCGGCCACCATAACACTGCCATCATTATCTTTCTTGTTATTGCTTCCCCTCTATTGTGTCCTCTTATTCCTTTATGGGAAATTTTTAGTATGTTATTCCTTTCATGCTCTAGGACTACTCTTATAAGGACGTCATCTTGTCCTTTCTTATATAATTGTCTTTGAATTAAATAAAAGGGGAAGGTGCGGCTTAAAAAATTCCTCTTTTGTTGTTTTGTATACTCAGTGGGGAATTCTTCAGTTGTTAATAATTGAGATATTTCATTAAACTCCTTAGGGATAACCTCAACTTTGAATATATGTGCTCCTGGAAAATCATCATCAATAGGTCCTGCATCTTTTCCTATTTGAATTCTAGATAAATAATCTAGACCATTATTTAATTTTCATGGTTTTACTGAGATGGTAAAGTCAAATTCCTAGAATAACATCAACCACTAGCATATTATTTCCTACAATACCGAACAATTCAAAAATTATTTCAATGGATCATGGTCTGTATAAAAGAAAAATGGTGTAGCTAAAAGGTAATGTTTGAATTTTTTTTATGCACACACCATGCTTAATGCTTCTCTTTCTATGATAGAATAATTTTTCTCTACTTTGGCCAACTTGTGGCTCACAAAGAATATTGTGTGATCCATATTTTCTCTTGGTTGTGCTAATACTACTCCAATATCAATGCTTGATGCATCTAGATGCACATGAAAGGGTACTTTCCAATATGGAAATACCAAGATGAGTGTATGTAGTGTTTTATTTTTGAGGATCTTAAAATCATAAACACATGCTTTAGTCCATTCTATTTTTTTGTTTTTCTTTTCTTAAGTATCTCTTCTAGTGGCTCACTAATAGTCCAATAGCTTCATATAAAATTCTAGTGGTATCCAATATATCCCAAAATTATTCTGACTTATTTTTTGTTCTTAGAGGTGGTAGAGTTACAATTGCTAAAGTGTTAATTGGATCTATTAGTAAGTCTTATTTGCAAATAATATGACCTAGTAATGTGCCAAATGGGGTCCAAAAGATACATTTCTTCAAGTTCAATGATATCTGCAATGCTCTACACCTTTGAAACATGAATTCAAGGACTTGTATATGATTTTTCCATAATTCATAGATTGTCTAGTCATCCAAATAAACTTCTAGAAATTCATGAATAAATTATTTGAAGGCATTTAACATGATTATGCTAAAAATAGTGGGTACATTCTTCATCCCAAATGACATCATTGTGTAAATGAAATATCCCCATTCTGTAGCAAATGTGGTTTTGGGTTGATCTTCAAGAGCAATCCGGACTTGATGGTAGCCAAAAAACCCATCAGTGAATGAGTAGACCTCTCTTCCTGCTACATTTTCTAAAACCCCTTCTGTGAATGGGTCATACACATGCTTTATTAAATTCTCTATAGTCCACACAAATTATAATTTCACATGTTTTATTATTTTGGACTACTATAGGGCTTATCCATTCAAAATATTCAAGATGTTTGATTATACCCACATTGAACATTTTATTTATCTTGATTTTTACCTTCACTTTGAAGTTGTGGTTTAGTCTATAAGGTCTTTTCTTCAGAGATTTGACCCCATCCTTGATCTGGATTTTCATTTTTCCCACTTCTTTAATTCCATGTATTTCCTTAAAATATTTAGGGAATATATCTTGAAATTAGTGAAGCAGTTATACCACCTTGGCTACCTCTTCCTTTGATTAAAAATCTCCTATTTTTGTAAATTTCTCTTCACCATTTATTCCAATATTTTCATTTCTCAATTTTTAGGGTTAGTATAAATATTTTTCTTCTTCTTCCTTAGTTTCTAGTACTTCTCTATCTCCTTCCACTGTTTTATATTTCAAATTTTCAAATTTTTCTTCTCTTTCTAGCTTCTCCACTATAAAACAATATGTCATTTATTTGATTCGGTTTGGTTTTTCTTGTGGAGGTCTTTGCTCCTATTTTTGGACTAGTTTTTGTTGTGAAAATAGATACGTAGTCTCTATTGGAGTTGAGAATAGAAATGTTCTTATCATTTGTAGTTATCAAAGTTTATTGAGATCCGCATCCCAAAATTTAAAAGTATGGAAAAATTATTTCACCGCTTGATCCCAATTTCTTATTTATTTCCTTGTTTCTTAGTGCATACACTAGGGCCTAGGTAAAGGTCCTAATGTCCATACAAAATGTTGAGTCCACACCAAGGGAGAATTTTCTCCACTTATCTGTCAATGTATTTCACATATCTGAATGTGCTTTTGTGGATATCCTTCTCTTGTGTATTTTGGTATAGCCGCATAATATCCTTCACTCTCTAAATATATTATTTTTTGTAATGTGACTAAATAATTCCAGTGAAAGATATTTGTTTTATAGGTTTCCCACCATCTGTTAGCATTGATTGTTAGAGTATCATCTAGTGCATTCCATGTGAGATGTCTCATTGGGAAATATTCTTACCATTTTCTCTAAATATCCTTCCAAATCACAAAACCATGAATATTTTGGTAAGGTATGGTGAGACGTCCGTGGCTTAATCTATACACTCCTTTTAATTGGCTTCTCATTATGTCATTATGTTCTTCTAAATCAGTGGAGTAGTACCCATCTTATTCTTCAAATTTGTCTTGTGCGGGTAAAAAAAATATCTTCTGCTTCATCAACGGATTCAGAGTCATCATCATCCAAAGTGATTATGCAGGATGGTAATCTTATTGCATAGTGTAATTTTATTACTCTAGATTCAAGGAAACCATGTACCCATATGCTTCTACTATGTTATCTAAGCTTTCATTTGTATATTCACTCTTTACTAAAATTTCCCCATCAGAATTTGGTTCAAATATTTATCCATATTGGTTAACCAATTCAAAGTATATATGCCTTGAATATCATCAAAATATTCTTCATTGTGTTATGTCAGACTTCTTCTGACCAGACAACACTCATTTTTACCCGTAAAGGTACATGGGATTGAATTCCATCTAATTCTAATGTGACTTCTTCTTCAACTGAATTCAATGTGCCATTACAATCAACAAACCATTCTAAGGCCAAAATGGAATTATATTTAGGCTTCACAGCTACATTCTCTACTACTTCAAATTTGACAAATCTTCTTGATCCCCATGAAATTTACTTCCAAATTCTTCAATACTCCTAAAAGGTTTTCTTTGATCCATCTACCAGACCAATATGTCGTATCTAAATGAGGTCTATAAGTTTCTCCCAAGTATTCTTGAACATGATATTAACATCTAAACCTATATTTAAAAGGATCTTTGTAATTTTGGTATAAAATATTTAAACATCCAAGTATATGGTGGACTTGCGCCATGTTCTTTGTGTTTATGAAAACCTTTCCCTTTTTCTTGTTGTGACTAGCCTCAATCCACTGGACATGGAAACTCTTATCTTATTTATTCCAATATTTAGATGAATTATTTTAACTTGTCAACTAATCCATGTTTAATAGTTAACCTGGCTATTTATTTGAGTGCAATGATATCATCTTCCATGAAGCAGTTTTCCTCTGTATCCTCATGATTTTTTTTTTCTTTGTAACTACCTTACTTTTCTCTACTTCTTTATCATGTAGGTCTGGATTGAATTCTTTCGGATCCCAATCCTCACTACTGAAGGATTCTTCTTCTATAGGTAATATGATAACTTTCTTTTTTTCATGTGTGTGTTCTTTCTTGACAACACTTCTTGTTGTGACCGTGGATCTATATTTTGGTTCTTCTTGATCAATATTTCCTTTCTTATGGGTTTTTCTTTTAAAGTAATTCTCTTTAGCTTATTTATTTTTCTTTTCCTTCTTTGGTTTTCTCTTAGATCTAGATGTTTTTGATTTATTTTTCTTCTCTTATTATACTTCTTCATCCTCATCCCATGGTATTTTAGTGAGGTGTTGAACATTCTTTTGGGAATCCCTCCCTAATGCTTCTATTTTAGTTCTTCCATTTCTATAGAATTGTGAAGTTTGAGGAAAACCGAAAGAATAATGTATGTGTTCATGAAAAATCTAACAAGGATTAGGATCTCTACAATTTCTTCCTAAATTTCCATATTTTCCACATTTATAACAATGCATTGGTATTCTATCCTGGAATCAACCCCCGAGTTATTCTTATTATCTCTTCCTTGATATCCTTGATATCCTCTTCCACCTTGGTATTGATTATATCTTCCCCTGAATCTACCTATGTATCCTCCTCTATATCCTCCTCTGTATCCACCACAATTATACCCTTGATAGTTGGGGTTGTAGTTATTTCCTTGGTATCCTCCTCCATAGTGTGGTTTGTCCACCTTGATATCCTTTATATTATGGAGGGGTAGTACTTTCTAGAGCTTGAATTGGTAGGGTTGTTGAATTGTTATTGCAGGTGTTGGTTATTGTGGAGGGAGGTGTTGTATTTTTCTATGGTTGTCATAGCTCTTTGAGTATAATAATATTTTAAGTCTTCAAGAGGGATCAACTAAAGGACATGTATGATGGTAGTGGTTGTAAGATCCACATGCTATGCAATACATTAGTTGACTTGTGGGAGGGGATACTTCTAGAAATGGACAAGTATCTTATGTATGTTGATCCCACAATCTACAAATACTGCACTAAGTTCTTTCTGTTGCAGATATATATTTACTAGAAGAATCTTTTTTAATGAATGTTATCTAGCTGTTGCAATATTTTGGATTTTTCTAGATATGGAAATTATGTTTTACTATTTCCTTATGCACAACACACCGTGCACCAAATTTTTGGTATGATATTGTTCCTTGGTGGTGATTTGGGCCTAAAATATTCCTTCCTCTAAATATATTGTTGTAATTTTAACTTGGCCAACTCTAATTGTACTCTTTATAATTTTTTCTTAATTGAAGTTTCTCCTTCTCTCCTCCAAGGTTGCTATTCTAACCTTATGTCTATCTCTATGGCTTCTAAAATATTTGTAAATATTTTCCATCTAGGGATACTCTAAGATAAGGTAACAGTCCTGAAGTGAACCATTCAATTCTTTGTTTATTTGTCATAGGTTCTTATAAACTTATGGTAATATTCTTGAATCTATAACTAAATTATTTCACTGATTCATCTTATTTTTGAATTATTTCTCTCATTTTTTTGAAACTTTCCATAGATGATTCAGGGAAATGAAAATTTATTTTGAATTATTTATCTATTCTATCCCATTATTTGTTATTTTGGATGGTTGTCTTTGTATACCATCTTTATGTATCCTCTCTTAATGTTCTAATGAATTCAAATAATTTGGATGCAGAAATCTATCACATTGTTGTTCTTCTAGTTTGAGTCTAAAAGAAATATATGTTCCTCTGCATCCTTGGTATCTTTTCGAAACACTGACAGCTTGATTTTCTAAGCCATCCTTTTAACTAGTTGAGGATTTGATTGATTCCAAATAACTGGTTGCTAATTTGGAGGTTTCACCTTTTTGCTTTGGTTACTAGGTTTTTACAAATTTCCTTTTTTTCCCTTATTTCTCTTGTAATTTCAATATCAAAATAAATTTATCCTAATAGCTCTCTGAATTATCTTACAATCTCTTCTCTTTTCTTACTCTCTTCTTGCAATTTGTTGTATCTGTCCATTAAAATTTCTTCTTCTTGTACCTTTCGAAGTGGTGTGTGAAGTGGCACATGGAATGGTGTTCGATCTGGGGGGTTCATCTCCTTTATGGGCTAGTACGATGGTTGGGGGACACATACTTTATTGGTGAATTTTCATAATTATCTTCTTCTACAAATAAATTTCTTCCTTTAACATCTCTTAACCTATAATTTTCTTATAATCCTACTAATCCTTCATCACTTCTCCTTTTCTTATTTCTCTTGTCTGTATTATGTTCCTCAAAACTACTTTTTCCTTTATCCTTATCTTTTGTCATGTTTTTTATATTCTCTTATCTCCTTAATCAGTTCTTCTAACTCACTAGTCTTTTCTTCCTCTTCACCTTTTTCTTTGTTCAATGAAGGAGCCTCTGCCTTCACTTTTTCCCATTCTTTTGCTCCTAACATTTGTTTGAACTCTGGTTCTATTCTATCTATTATACTCTTGTAAATATTTCATTAATCTATCTTGCCTTGATAATGAATGTTGTATTGGATTATCTAATGGAAATTGTGCCATGGGGAATCTGTGGGGTAACCAAAAAAATTGTCATCTTACATGAATGATAGCAAGAATTTGAGTGTCTGCCTTTGTTTCTAGGGTAGTCAATTGCTAGCCTCCACTTGAAGTGGGTTTATCTTTCTTTTCTACTTGTTGAACTTTGTTTAATTTTTATATTCTTTCATTTAACTTCTTAATCCTTTCTTCCCTTTCTAATAATTTATTTTCTGTGTTTTTCTCTAATTCCTTCTTCTCTACGGCTATCCTAGACCCTCTCTTCTGACCTCCTCAGCATTATTGCTTTCTATTTAGTTAGTAATTCTCCTAATCTTCCTAATACTTTTTTTATCAATTATGTAATTTTTTTTTGTTTTTATTTTTCTTCTTGTCATCCTATTTATTTTGTCCCAACCATCACCCTATCAAATTTAATTATTTGTGTCTCTTGGATCACTCCCTTCACATATTCCATCCCACAGTGCATGTCCCCTAAAGGAACTTTTGTGCACTTCTAATTAATCATTTTTTCAATAGAAAAATATTGATTAAGAAAGGAACTTGTTTGAGAAATCTTCCTTTGGCTCCACTTAGAACTTTAGATTTCTTGTTATCAAAACTGGTCCAACCCTGGATTGCCCAAGTGATAATATATGAGTCTATTGTAGTTTTGAACCAATAATATATTGCTCTAGTCAAAGGTTCATCAAGATATCCGAGGATTTGTAACATTTCCTATGTCCACTTGAATGTCTCCCTAAATTGTAATCGTGACCACTCTTTTCTTTTTACATGTGTTAAGATGGAAGACCACAACACATTTGAAAATTGTGACCAGAATTCTTCTCTGCATTCTTGAAATACTTCACCTTCCATTCCTTTGTAAGATTCTTTGAGTCTATTTTCTTATCATTTAACGAATATATCAATCTGATGTTCCCACCAATCCTCAATTTCTGTTAATGTTGGTTTTCAATACCTTGGTGGTGAAATTTGTCCAAAAATATGCTTAACAAAATGAACTTGGGCTCAGACACTAAAATGTTGACCCTAAGCTTTGACAATAACATAAGGGTTAAGAAGTTTTCCCTTTTGTTAAGGATGTGTAAGTGAAATATAAAATAGATTCAAACATGTGAACATAAATAATGAATTTTAATATAAAATATTATATGCTTTGCATCAACCATCAATATTTATTCATATCTTAATAACATTTACATTAGTCTCATACACACTTCTGATATATTTCTCGTATGTCTTTATCTATATTCTTTACATAATCTATATAGGATTTCTACATTCCATACATCACACACCACTCTATGTGCTACCCAATATTACATACTCTCCATATCATATACATATATACATTTGTGATTAAGTACAATAAATATCTATTCTTACAAAATTAGCCAAAAGATAATTCTTTTGGTCGTGACTCTGTCAGATTATGCCACACTTTGTTTTTGGTCTTCTTTCCTTTTCAACTCTAGATAGTATTTCAAGGATTTATCATGTGTTTGGAGGGTTTTCAGTCTTTTGTGTATTTTCTCTTCTTTCCAAAACTTCTTCCTTTGTTTCGCGGGTTGTTCCAAAACTTGATGAAGAGCCCTGTCAACATCCTATTTCAATTGAATTAGAAGTCTCATTACATCCTTTCCTAATACAAAGTTTTTCCCATCACAACTGAAATATTTAATAATATAGGAAGTAACAAATTTCAATGGCTCAAGAATTATTTCCCTCTTTATCCCTTCTGAATTCCATGGGGGTTAAGTATTATTTTAGGTAATGGATCATCATCATCAGGGAAGAGCTGAATGAGGTCCTTAATAGAAGAATGATTTTATACTTTGACTATGAAGTCAAGGAGACCACTTATCGAAATTATAATAGTGTTGTTGACTTTCATTTTCATTCCTTTAACCCTTGTCTGTCATTTTTAAAAATTCAAAATGAATTCTTCAACCAACTTAAAGTCATACCCTTAACACTTTCTGAGAAAATTTAACCAACCTGCTTTCTGGAATATTTTTGTGACCGCATAATTTTAGAGGAGCAATGATGGTGACTTAGGATTTAATTTATTCTTGTCCCATTTTATAGAAATTGGTAGGGAGAAATCTTTAGAATAAGGTGAACATTGCACAAAATAACAACTACTTATTTCTGGAGCACTTCTTTGTTCAACTGACTCTTTATTCAATAAGGAGGTTACTTGGTAATTCTAAGTGTGCTTGAGTGATGTCCCAATAATTCTATAATAAATTATCTAACACACTTCAGGGATACTAGAGTTAACTATGGCATGATTGAAATTTTATTCATGATGTCACTACCCTTATTTATTCACACCAATCATTATTCCTAATTGATTTTTCATCATGCCATGATCGCTTTGATTTGATTCTTCTCTTTTTTCTCATTAATTCATTAAATAAAATGCATGGGATGTTTTAGAAATAAAATTTAAATGTAGGAGGAATAAATGCACCTTACCTTACTAAATATGTCTTCTTTTGATTTTTGGTTCCCCATCCATGTATTTGAAAAGACTTATGGTTAGTGCAAATGTTAGGAAATTCATCATACCTACATTTATTATCTACATGTTATTTTAGGTTTTTAATATATATATATATATATATATATATATATATATATATATATATATATATATAGTATATATATATATATATATATATTTTAATAACAGGGGAGAATACTATCATCTGAAATTCCAATTTTCTCCCTTTATTGGAGTTCTAAACTCCCTAACACACCAAGGTGAAATAATCACATTCTCCCATGAAATTAAATTTAGCACATGACTGAATTACTTTTGTAAACTCATCTTTTCTTTGAGCCTTTTTATATAGCCTTAGTCTATTTCCATTGACTAGAATATTTATTCTATCTCCATCAATGAGTAGTAATATGAATAATACATTATCATATATTATTTTTACTTGATAGGGCCCCAACCACCTAATCCTCAACTTTCCTTTGAACTGATGGTAATTTGAGTTGAACAAAAGGGTTCAATATCCTTATTTTAACCTCTTAGTCTTGATGTAAGATTCATGTCAAATATTCCTTTGATATTGGATGAGGGTAGGCTATTATTTGTCTTCCTTCCTCATCTCATCTAATTCATTCATTTGGATAATATTATATTTATGACTTACATAAATGTCAATTCCTACTTCCAATGTAGTCCTCAAGGTCTACAATTCAAGTTCTATAGGAAGTAATGGCTTCTTCCTATACATAATTTCATATGGAGAAAACCCATTGGTAGTTTTCCATATTATATTATAAGCCCAAAATACCTTGGGAAACTTTTGTACCCAACATTTTCTAATTACATTCACAAATTTTGTCAAGATATTTTCTAGTTATATGCTTGTAACTTCAACTTGTCCATTATCCTGAGGACGATATGGTGATGAATTCTAGTGCATGATCTAGTAGATTCATAAAAAGCCTTCAATCATGTTATACATGAATTGAGTTCCCTAGTCATACATTATGGCTCTAGGTTCTCCAAATCTCTACATGATTCTATGGTATAATAAATACATTACAACTTCTTCATTAGTGGTAGGAAGGGCCTAAACTTCTACCCATTTTATAACATAATCAGTGCACATCACCAGGTACTATTTTCCATAAGTTGGGAATCTATGGGTCTAACATAATTAAATTCCCATTTCTCAAAAGGTCCTAAAACTAGTTAAGAATTAAGAGGAATTTAAGTGGGAAAAGTAAGATTCCTCATCCTTTACCATGCATTAGATTTCCCGATATATTTTTTGACATTATTATGCATTGAAGGCTAGTAGTATCTAGATCCAAGGATTTTGTGAATTTTCCTCTTAACTGAATAATTTCCTCCTCTTGGTTCATCATGACAAGTTCTAATGATTTCATACACTTCATCTTCTATAACACACCTACAAAGAACCATATCAGGACCAAACTTAAATAAAATTCCATTGCACTATGCATAAGTAGCACTATTTCTAACTAATATTTTTCTTTCTTTACTTGTAAAATAAAGTGGAAACTTCCTTATGGCTAGATAGTTGGTAATATAAACAAACCATGGTGAGTGTGTTGAAATTACAAACAAGTTTTCATCTAGAAAGTAGTCTTCAACAGGTTCTTCTTCACCTGAAACATTCAATATTTAAATAAAATAAGCCAAAAAATATATTTCCTTGGTTTATCAATTATTGTTAGATCAAATTCTTGCAAAAGGAGTAACTATCTGATAATCCAACTCCCCACTACTGGCTTATTAATAAAATATATATTTTTTGAATGGTTTGTGTATACAATTTTTTTTATAGACAATAGCATAATGTATGAATTTGTTAAGAGAGTAAACAATATCCACAAACTCTTTCTCAGTTATGGTGTAATTTTTCTCTATAGGGGTCATGTTTTTGCTAATGAAGTAGATTGTATACATTTATTATTCTTCATCCTTTTGACCAAGTGCATCCCCCATTACAGTATTAGATTCATCAATATGGATATGGAAAGGTTTCCCCCAGTTGGGTCCTCTTAAAAATGGGGTAGTAGTCAATTTATCTTTTATAGCTTCAAAGGATTTCTAGAAGTGAGATTTCCATTCAAAAACATAGTCCTTTGTGAGTAAAGATAACATATGTGCATTAATTTTGTTAAAATACTTGATAAACCTTATATAATAACATGAATGACCTAAAAATATCTTAACATCAGTCTGATTTGCTGGAATGAGAAGGTTAGTTATGATTTCTATTTTCCTAGGATCAACCTGAATACCTTTAGTAGAGATATGATGACCCAAAACAATTCCTTGATTAACCATAATTAAACATTTTCATTACTCAATGAGAGTTAGTGTTGCTCACATATTGCTAACACTTTCTTTAAATTGTTCAAAGATTATTGAAAAGTAACCCCATGGACTGAAAAATAATCCATGTGTACCTCAACATAGACATTATGAATATCTGTAAAAATAGACATAACTAACCTTTGGAAAGTGACAAGTGCATTGCACAAACTAATTGGTAAAACTTGATATGCAAATTTTTCCTAAGGACATGTGAAGGTGGTTTTATCCTAATATTTTGGAGCTATATAAATTTGATTCTAGCTACCAATTCCATCCAAAAAATAAAAATATTTCTTTCCTACCAAATTATCCAAAACTTGATCTATAAATAGCATAAGGAGATATTCTTTCTTTGTAGCTTTATTAAGTACTTGTAATCTACACATATTATCCATTTAATATTCTTATTAGAAACTATAACAAGTGGGGAACCCACTGACTATTAGATATAGGATAGATAAAGCCAACTTTCAACAATTTCTCAATTTTAGTGTTAACAATATCTTTGAGTGTTGGATTAATCCTATTTTGTGGCTATTTGATTGGTTTAAAATATTTAGTGTAAATGTGGTCAGTACATATGATAGGGTTTATTCCTCTCATATCATTATAATCCTAGATGAATTTTGTGGACCGATCTCTAAAGACATTAATAAGTTCAGCTTCTTAATCATCATTTAGATTTGTACAAATGTTCAATTATTTCCCTGACTAAATAGATACTTTTTTAGTCTCAGGTAGATCTTCTTGCTTGTTTTCATTCACCATAGAATTTGAAGGAAAAAAATGGGGTTGTAACATGTGGAATATTGTCGTATTTTTCAGTAAACATGAATCTAGCTAAAGGACAATAAAAATCATTTGACATTTGCTTCTCATGATAAGCGTGTGGTTGAGAATGAGAATAATTATATATTTCAACATCAACTTCTACAAGATTCTTACTGTCCTTTTCAATAGAAATTATGGGTCATTGTTAGTTCCAATCATTTAATCAACTAACATGTAGTTGATTTCATTCTTAACCAAGGATGTGTCCAAGGTAGTATACAAAAAAGGAAAGGACTATATAAATGGTACATGTAGTTTTTTAGGGGAGAGGGGGTTGATTGTTCTCTGAATCACTTTCTTATTTAACTATATATTTAAAATAACAGATTATGCTCTATTTGGAAATAAGAAACTTTTAATCTACTAAAATTAACATACAAAAAGAAATGCACTTTTCTTAATGAAACTATTCTAAATAAAACTTGTAGGAAAAGAAATAATCAGAAAGGAAAGTTGCGAGAATTGAAAATATAGTGTAAAAAAAATACAATGAAATAAATTCTTGTCTAAATATTGTAATACTGAAAGTAGTTGTCATAAATCATAGTTAGAATTAAATATTGTAAGAAAACATGGACATAAATACCGACATAGCAAGCCAAGTCCTTCGTCGAGTGGGAATTTCCTCTTCCCCAGCTTGGTTTATTAACAAAATCTTCTCAAAGTAACAATTCTTTATTGATCACAAAGAGTTTCTTACAAATTAAAAAAATAGCTTACATCAAACACTCTCTCATACATATGTCTATCTTTGTTTCCTATTACACTTTACACACACATTCCTTTATGTATTTTTCCTTATTAAATCATTCAAGATTATTGTTTTATAGCTCACTCCTCAAGAATATGCCCAAAAATCTATGTAGATAGATACGAGGGTAGTTTTATAAGTCTGGTATAATTCATAAAAGAGTGTTAGGAACCATAATCCTAGTTTTTATCCTTTATTAACTTCTTTAACTGATATTTATAGTGGAGGTGACTATGTCAATTTGGACTATGATAGAAAATACTGGAGGTTATAATGAATTCATTACCCTACACACATCACCATAGGTCTCTTTAAGGAAATTAGTTGGAAAAAACCATAACCATTGGTCTACAATATTCAATAAGGATAAAATTCATTATTTCCTACTTAGACCTAATCAATTCCAATAATCCCATGCATTGATCAATGTGTTTGGAAGTTTTTTTTATAATTTTTTATCTAATGGGTCAATCAATGGACTCGTCATGATAAATTTAATGATTTGTTCATGTATTATGTAATCCATCTATATTTGTAGAAATACCTTGTTAAATGCCCCTTCTTTTGAGGCACGTGTGATAAAACATTTGAGCATGTGGCTCAAAATAATATATGTGTACCCATGTATCGTATGTTTGATAATATGTAGGAGGATCTAGAAGGTTGAAGTGGTGGCCATCATTTATAATATATACTTACAAAAGGTGTTGTGTATGGTGGCAACCATGGCATGAAAAAATAAGCAACACACAACAATACATGTGTAAAGCAACTAGTAATAACAGATAAAGTTCTACTCCATAGAAAAATAAGTTTTTTTTATTAGCATAGTAATCATGTCATAGTAAAAACAACATTGTAAGCATTATTGTAAGTTATAATCAACACAATAATATAAAAAATAGTGTGTAGTGAAGTAAACACAAACATGTAGAAGGATATTTAGATATATGCATGGAGCCAAAAACATGGGACACCCACGATGTCAAAATATAATCATAGTAGAAGGCATAATGTGCCACAATTAGATAAGAAAGTTCATACATAAAGTAGGCATGAAGCTACAAACATGGGACACCCATTGTGTCACAAGAAAATCCAAACCCCTTGGTCATATAAAGAAACCAATCATAACATCGTAATTATAAATATCCACATAGTAAGTAATCAATGAATGAATCTACATAAACAAGTAGTGAAAACCGTATAGAAAGCAAGTGTAGCAACTAATAATAGTAACAATAGAGATAGTAATGTGCACATGTCACTTGTAAGTCCTATGGATTCAATAAATAGGAATAAACACTATGTGTGTAAGAAAACGTGAAGAGGAAGGTGTAAATTAACATGTAATGAAACAAAATCACTTATAAAGCATGGAGGGATGCCCCCAAAAGAGTATTATAAAGAACCAAGCTAGTTCATACCATCATCTAACAATATGTGATTATTTTGCATCATGCTCAAGATACCTCGCGAATGCATGTGTGTAAAAAAATATATGTTATGTATCAAATCAATATAACCAACATAATGGATAAAGTAACATGTTAGTCAAGCAAACTATAATAGGTCATAAGTTTGTGTTTTTGTTCATATTTGAATGTTATTGAAGTATTTTGAAAAATAACTATGTACAAGAAAGAGGGTAGCACCATAGCCACCCTAAGAATAATCTCATCAGGGGGAAAGGTGAACCCCAAGTAATGAAGTGGGAATATGCTTTAAATGTGTCACGGTAGAATAAAAATAATCATGTTCGTAGAAGAGTCATTATATGAGTAGGATTTGAATTGGGATATGTGAGTACAAAACTCTCTCTTAAGATATTGAAGTTAGTTGATATTGATTTTGATTTATTCATGACATCCATTATGATTGAAGAAATATGATATATCATGTGATAATTAGGGATAATATTAGCAATACTAGTAAACATATTGGAAGCATCACCCTTACTAAAGGACACATGGGTATATATAGTGTAAGAAAACCTATTCTTGGAAAAGAATGAATTGAGATCTGCATATGACCCCAAGTATTCAAGAAGGGATTATATGTTGGTGTGGATGTATATAATGTCAATACAAAACCACTAGATTGAAGTATATGTCATAGAATTGTATTAGTAGAACTAGTTAAAGGAAAATATAGATTTAAGATATGTATCCATTGATTTCAAGAAAACCCTAGTATATATGATCAATAATTTTAGACCGATCAAGTCAAAAAACCCAAGGGCCATCAGGGATAAGGAAAGAATCATCACTATCAATGAGAGGAATATTGGTTTCTCACAAAGGATCACTTGGTGTATCAATTTGTTCATTACCAATGGTGTCAATATTAGATAGATCCCCAATGGGATTGAAATATAGCATGCAAAAATGTTCATTTAAAATATCAAATTGTTCTTATTAATTAAGATTATTCATAGGTGTCATGTACTTAGCATTCCAATCAATATCATCATCTAAATTAGAATCTATCTTAGTTTTTTCTGGGGTAGAGATATATGTAGAATCCATTGTTATGTTTCCCACTGATTCGAATTGTGTATGCTATAAGTACTTTGAAGCCATGTGCAATTTTTTATGCTCTATTGGTATTTATTCCATTGTCTTTACATAATAGTATGATGTAATTTTCTCACTAAAAGTGGCTCTTTTGAATGAGGTATTATATTATGATCCTCTATGAGTAGATGAATCTTGTTGTATATCCAAAAGTGTCTCATTTAATACCCATTTATATTTAGGGAATTAAGATGATTGCATAGTATAATATAATGTATTAAAATAAATAAATCCATTACGTTCATGTTTTTGGATTCTTCATTGTAAAGCATAGAAATTGTAGTCATAATGTCTGTTAATTCTATGATAATTGAAAAATGGCTTAACTTTGAGTTTTTCAAGACAATTTCGGGAATATTAATGAGTTGGTAACAAAGTGATTAATCACTAATTAAATATCTCATATAGGATATAGTGTTTTCTAGAATTCTTATCGAACCAAAGTGGTGCTCTTAGTTATGGTTACCTTAATATTTGAGATTGATCTTGTGGAACATACACATTGTTGTCTCTATGTAGGACTTTCTCTGCACTTGTATGAGCACATGTATCATGCATAATGTTTATATAATATTTTTTTTAGTATTCTTGTAAATACATTAATCATGATTAATAGAGACATTAGGTACATGGGTATTGGAATAATCCTCTAGATGTGTTATCTCATCCTTGAGAGATTTTATTTCGGTGCTCATAGCTTGAAATTGGGATTGAAAATCATGTTATAAAACTTGAATATATTCTAGGATAAATGTATAAAATATGTCATCATTATTAATATAAATGGTTGGACTAAGTATTAAAATTTAAATCACTTGGAAAGGTATCGTATTGAAAAGGAGCATTATTTGTTGGAATAATTCTAATACTCCTTGATAATGGAGAGAATTTTTTTGAATTTGGGCGAGAAAGAAACTGATGGTAGGGAAATCCCGCTGTGACCTGTGAATCTTGCTACAACTGTAGAAAAAGGTGAGATCTAGGGTTAGGATGAATCTTTAAAATGGGACCACCTAAAAAAAATTGTGGATTCTTGGACGAACCATGTAAAAAATGGAACAACCACGAAGAACCAAAAGTTTTTTCTCTAGATAGTTAAGGAAGCATCGGGAATCATTTTGGAGATTCTAGACTCCCTCCTAAAAAGCATTACTGAAAATTTAAACAAAGCTTTGGTTGGGAAACTTGTGGGTGGGAGACTAAATATCGATGCTGCTAGAAGGTGGACCAAGATGAAGTGGAACCCAAAAGGACACCTAGAGGTAAGTGCTATGTCGAATAGTTTCTTCCTTTTTAAATTCATTATTCAAGAAGATATGTAGAAGGTTTTCAAAGAAGGACCTTGGTTCTAGAGAAAATTAGGATGGTATCTTAGGAAATGGGAACCAACTTTCAATCCAGAAAAAGAAAATTTGAATCAGTTCCCTGTATGGATTTACCTTCCTAATCTACCCTTGGAATTATGGCATGAAGATATTTTCAAAGGAATAGCAAACTCTCTAGGTTCTCTAGTCATAATAGACAATTCTACCCTGCATATTACTAGACTAATTTGTGCAAGATTTTGCATCTATACAATTGCTGATAGGGATATCCCTAAAAGCATCAAGCTCAAGTTTAGCCTAGGGATTTGGGAGAAGAATATTGAAATGGAATGTTACCCAGCTAAATGCACCAAATGCAATGGGTGGGGTCACTTGACTCAGAACTATAATTTTAAGATTTCCAAAAGGTATATCGCAGTAATGGGGAATGAAGGGAAATGAAGAGAAAGGTAAAGGCATCATGCAAAGTGCAACAGATCACAAGGAAACCTATTTTCCAAGTAACCCTACTTGAAGGATTCATAGCCCTTGAGAATCCAAGAAAAAGAGATGTCTGAGTGAACCCCTACTAAAATCCCTGAAACAAATGAGGAGGGATTTACCCTAGTGGTCAATAGAAGGACATCAAAAAATTAGTCTTGGTCAGAATCAAAGGTTAAGGAAAAAACAACAGATCTATTAGCTAAGGATTCCCTAAAGGACCGAAATATGGAGCTATTTTCTTCAAATAAAGGAAATGGGAGAAAATCCTATGGTAAGGAAAGTTCATTGTACAAATCACCAAGGAGGATTTACTAGTTGATTATCCTCCACTCTTGGAGGAAACGGTGAAGGACCAGACTTTAGTTCAGGAAGAGACAAGAGCCAAATGAAATTTTGGCTAACCCAGAGGAAGAAAGGATGATAGTTGGAGATTTGATTAATCTCTCCATGGAAGAAATAATGAATGTTTAATTTTCTATAAATAAAGAGATGGAAGGTAAGAAAGAGACGCTCACTCCTGGAAATAAGGGGGTCACCCTAGAAAGAATTGCTTTAGGAAAAATAAAATTATCTCGTTCTATTGAAAAGGGCGAATCCTCCAAAATTTCCCCATCTGGAAAAGGGGAATTTTAGGAAGGAGAAAATCCTATTAATGTGGAGAGTATAAACAATAAACAAGGCATGCCTAACAAATTTGAATTAAGGAAAAAATCAACTCATAAGGAAATTAACTCAAGGAAACAGTTGTGTTTAGATCAGAAGGTTTTAAAAAAACCAAACCTAATATTAAAAAATGAATTACATCTCTTCGAATGGAAGAGGGCTCAATAACTCTGTGAAATGGAGGGTTCTTAAAGAATTGATTGAAGGACAGAAAATTGATATGTTAGCTGCACAAGAAACTAAAATGAGATAAGACCTCTTCTTAAATTCTTGTAAATATTTTTGGAATAATTATAAAGCCTTTGTTGTTACTTCAAAAGGGGCCTCTGTAGGTTTAGTTGTGGTTTGGAACCCAGTCCTTTATGAGGGTATTTTGCTGGTGGAAAGAGATCACCATATGCCTATTATGATGATAAATTTAGAAAATAGAAAAATATGGGTCTTATCCAACATCTATGCTCCTACCCATTACAAAGAAAGGAAAAATTTATGGTAGCATATCCAAACTTTCAAATACCATCTCATTGGCTCTGAGTGGATTGTGATAGGGGACTTTAATACCCCTTTATCTCCCAGGTAAAAAAAGGAGGTTCCCAGGACTTTACTATTAGTACAGAGGATTTTAATGATTTTATTACTAACTCTCATCTTCATGACATAGATCTTAAAGGCATTAAATATACATAGTCCAATAGAATATCTTGTTTACAACATATACAAGTGATATTGGATAGAGTTTTGGTTTCAGAAGAATGGTTAAGCTAGGATATTACCCTCTTCTCTCTTCCAAGGATAGGGTCTAATCATAACCCAATTTTTTTGATGATTAAGAACCCTTCAAGAAGAATAAACCCTTTCCATTTTGATAAAAATTGGCTCCATAGTGAGGATCTGAAAGACCTTATTAGTGAATGGTGGAAATTGAAGGTTCAGGGAACTATGATATATAGATTAACCAAAAAACTTCAAAGTATCAAAATGAATCTCAAAATCTGGAATAAGAAAAAATTTAGAAATATTTTTTAGAAGAAATCTGAAATCAAAACTGACTTACAAAATGTCTAAAGGAAAAATTAAATGTGGGATTATGATCCGGACTTAGAAGACTATGAAAAGGAAATATCTCTCCTTTCAGAATACCACAATATTCTTGAAAAAGAGGAAGTTTTCTAGAGAAAAAAATCCTATATTACTTGGCTTAAGGAAGGAGATAATGATAAGGCCAAAATATGCCTCATCAATGTGCAATAAATTATCTTATTTTACTCTCATTTTTATCAAGTTTGACTAAATTGTGTGAATTTTGTTTGATCTAGTAGAAGTTAGGATTTAACTGTCCATCTTTTTTTGGATTTAGTTATAACATCTAAAAACTATGTAATTCCTAATGGAGTGTGTGGAAATTTAGTTTCTGTAATAAAATAGGTCCCATTTAGTCATAAGAACAAAGTATGAAGTAACCAACACATTTCTAGGAACATTGGCTTCAATATGGATTAGCTCCGAAACCTCCAGACTTAGTTCTGGAGCTCCATCACATAGAAAAAGAACTCTACTGCTTAGTTCCAGAACCTTCAGACTTAGTTCCAGAACTCTGACAGATATAGTTCCAGTGAACTCCTGCGCTTAGCTCCAGAAATGCAATGTAGTTAGTTCTAGAATAGTTCCCCTTGGTTCTGTAATTTCTCCAAAGTTATGGAATCAATTCGAATCTATTTATTTTGGCAACATCTAGTAGATAGAGCAATCAATAGGCCTTCCAACGAGGAGAATATCAATAGATTTTTTATTCTTCATACTCCAGAAATACGTATGCATGATCTTAGACAGCTATATGTCCTACAAGGTTCCTAGATTCCACATCTACATTGAGCAACTATTTTGTTTCATTAAAATTTAGCTCTGATAGATGGAAAATTATTAAGCATGATTGTAAATTCATCTTTAGATGATGAAGATATATATAAGGACATGTATATAGATTATAAATAATGAATTGATATATATATATATATATATATATATATATATACTATATATATATATATATGATACATATATAGTGAAGTTTGTAAGACATAACATTTCAGTAATAAGATAGTCATTTCATTTTGAGAGAATCATATGTTTTCAACTCCTGATTCAAGGTAGAGCAAGGGCCCACTCCTCCAAGAATCAGGGTTCTTTGTTTTATTGGTGTTTATATTTCTAAGCATATTACGTGTAAATCTGTTAAGTTTTAATTGTGTTAATGCTTAATTGATTCTTCAGTTGAATTTTGTCACGTAATTGTCCATGTAGGTGTTATAGGTTAGACTCTTATTTCCTTACAATAATTTTCAACAGTGACATTTTCAAACATGTGTTTACTTCTAGTCAATTTGTTTCATTCTACAATAATGTGTTTACTTACAGTAATTTGTTTCATTATGCAAAAGTGTGTTTCATTTCCAGCAACATGTTTAATTCTGAAGATTTATTTATTTCATAAATAAGTGTTTATTTCATCAAGGTTCTTATAATATAGTTTTAATAAGGCTTTGGCCAGGGAATCCTAAAGACACTGCAAAAACCCCAAAAGAATATAAATAAATAATAAATACCTATAATCAATTACTAGATCACTGAGATTCTTCATGTTGTATATAGCTTCAGACACACCCCTGGTTTTGAATATGACATCAATCTAAGAGTTGATTAAATGAAGGAAATAATGACACCCATCAGATAAAAATACTAGGTTCTTCCACATGTCTACCCTGAAGTATAGAAGTTTCAATAGAGTCAATAAAATCAATGAAAGAGGAAGGAATCCCTTGTGGAAGAGAAGGAAGAAATAAATAAAAAGGATCTATATATTTATTTAAAAAATTGCTCATTAATCATTGTGTACCATATTTGGTGAAATACCAATATTTTCTAAACTCCATCCCATGCCCTTGGTTTTTGAGGAAGATTTTTCTTCTTTCTGTGACCCCTTCTTTGGAGGAGATGGAATTTTTGGTTAAACATCTTAGTCCTAATAAGGCTCCTAGACTCGGATGGGTTTCAAACATTCTTCTTTCATAATTTTTTAGATATAATAAAAAAGGACGTTTATAATGTTGTGAAAGAATTTTTCAATCAAAAAAATATGCTACAGGATATGAATAGTGCCTTCCTTTCTTTGGTTCTGAAATGTGGTAATGTCATGGATTAAAAGACTTTATACCTATAAGTCTGTGTAATACAACCTATAAAATTTTCATGAAATTCATGGCCCTCCATTTACAACTGAGCCTCCCTTCTATTATTTCTAAACAACAAGGAGGTTTTTTCCTTGGCCTCCAAATTCAAGATGGGATCATTACAATCAAAGAGACTATTCATTTGGCTAAACTTATCAAGAAGGCAGCTATGATTCTAAAATTAGATATGGCTGAAGCTTATGATAGGGTTTCATGGAGTTTTCTTTATAAAATATTTGATCAATTTGATTTTGATGGTTACTTTCGGAGTTTAGTTAAGGCTTGTATTTCCATTGTCTAGTTCTCTATTTTTATTAATGGAAACACTTATGGTTTCTTTCCCAACTCCCAAGGATTAAGGCAATGGGATCCCCTTTCCTCTTTTCTTTTCATAATTCTGGCATAATCTCTCAGGAGAAGACTAAATGTGGAAACTAGTAATGGCTTCATCAAAGGGATATCTCCGGCGAGGGGTATGGATAACGTGACTCATCAGCATTTTTTTGATGACACTATCTATGGTGGGGGAAGCGTCAATTCTTGAAGCTAAGAAATTTAAAGATCCTCTTAGATGATTACATGGAAGTATCAGGAGTTAGTTGGTGAGCTATAGAAAAATCTCTCTTTTATTCCTCAACTACCCTAGAAAGTCGATGCATAAAGATTAGATGATATTCTATAATGTGTCTATAAACCCTTCCCTACCATTTATTTAGGTATTCCCCTTGGGGATAAAAGACCTTCTAGTGTGGAATGGAAATTTCTTATCAAAATATTTGAAAAGAAGCTTGTAGGTGGAAAACTAATCTGTTATCTCAGGCTGAGAAAATTACCTTACTCAAGATCTACTCTTAAAATCCTCCCAATGTAAGTTATGTCTCTTTATCAACTTCCTAGGATAATAGCAAAAAAACTTGAAAATATCCAAAAACAGGTTCTTATGGAGTGGTACAGAAAGTAAAGAAAGAATTTTGTTGGTGGCTTGGAATAGGGTCTGTAAACCTAAAAAGATAGGGGGACTTGGCCTTAGAGATTGGACTAAAATGAAACAAATCTCTTTTGGCCAAAATTGGATGGAGGCTAACAAAATATAATGGGGTTTGGACAAGAATTTTAAGGAAAAAATATTGGATGGATGCTAATGACAAAACGGTGGATATTTAAACATGTGCATCCTTCAATGGGTCAAGTGTTTAGAAAGCTATTAATTGGGCTAAGGATATAGTTGTAATGGGCATCAGAGTGGAAAATAGGGAAAGATAAGGAAATATGTATCTGGACTGATAAATGGGCTGGAAACTTTACACTTGAAGATAAAAATTTCCCCAAATTTTGAAATTTTTAGAAGACAAATATGGGGAAAAATTAAACAATTATATGGAAAATCAAGAAATCTTTCAGACTTGGAAACACATAGAACTGGATAGGTAAGAATTTAAAGCAACACATTGTTAATCATCAATGCTTTTCTAAAAAACTTTGTGTCTTCTAACAACAAGGAACAAGATCAAATTGTATAGCATAGAGAACAAAATGGTAACTTCTGAGTTAAATCTGCATATGCATTATTCTTTGAGGAGGAAACTAGAGAGGAAGATCTTACAACTAACATGATATGGAATAAGAATATCACCCCCAAGGTCAATGTTTTTAGTTAGCTCATGGCGATAAATAATATTCTAACTATGGATAACCTCGCTAAACTGAAGTTTTCATATGGTCAATAGATGTGTTCTATGTGCAAAGAGAACTTGTAAATAGTGAATCATATGTTCTTAGAATGTCCCCTTTTCTCATCCATATTTTATCTCATATTTTGGGTATGTTTTCACTTAATTGGGTTAATTCCCAAGGAAACCCAATCCACCTGGAATTAATGGAAATGTCCCTTCAATCCGTTAAGGGATGAAAAATATATGGATAATGAGCCTTGGTCATTTATGGTGGGAAATATGGAAAGAGAGAAACAAGAGGATATTCAATAACAAGAAACTTCCTAATAGGTTGATTATTAACAAATGTTTACAGGCTGTTAGAAACAATTTTTCTATCCTAAAGAATAAATAAGTGGAATTCATGGACTTTGAACAACATATCATAAAGAAATGGAACTTAACCTATGTTCCTCAACCAAGGAAGATAAATCATAGAGTAGGGGTTAAGTTGATTCCTCCAGGTCACAAAGGTGTTATTAAACTCAATTTTGATGGTGCTGCTAAAGGGAATTTGGGAAAGGCAGGAGGAGAAGGATTTTTTGAGATGATAAAGGTATGTTTCTCCCTTGCATATTTCATTTAGCTTGGGAATATAATCTAACCATGTCGCAGAAGCTACTACGATGTTTTGGGGAGTGAAGTTAACATAAAATAAAGGTTTCAAATACCTTCTTGTGGAAGGGGACTCTTTGAATATAATTTCATGTATGAGGGGGGTAAAAACTACCGCCTCTATATCTATTGAAGACTTCATTAATAATACAAAGAATAAAATATTCACCTTTGCTGACATCTCCTTCTATACATATTTACCATGAAGGAAACAAACTTTCCAATTTAATGGATAACAAGGGGGTGGAAGCTAAGGATTTAAATGTGGTTAAGGAACTATCCTATTTTGGAAGCTAACTTTATAGATATCTCGGAATCAGGAGTGTGTCCCTAATATCATTTATCTCC
Organism: Taxus chinensis; assembly: GCA_019776745.2. Lineage (NCBI taxonomy): Eukaryota > Viridiplantae > Streptophyta > Pinopsida > Cupressales > Taxaceae > Taxus > Taxus chinensis. The sequence continues at coordinate 393,856,370 of CM034151.1, read as the reverse complement.
CAATGAGGATGGAAACATGTTATAATGCCTTCTAAGTGACGCACCATGATTTTATGAATCCTGGACTCATGCAAACCATTATTTTATATCATTTTAAGTTTTGGGTGGATTTCCTTGTAATTTTGAATTCATCTCAACTAAGTGTTGCTAAGGGAGATTTAAAATAAGGGTAAACATTTTCACTACAGGAAGAAGAGTCACACTAAGCATTATGGGTGGTAATTCAGTAAGAACTAAACCGAGCAAGGTCCTAGCAATGTCAAAAGAGGTAGAGAAGCTTCTCGACAAGGTTGGTTTTTAAAAATTCTTCAACATCTTTGATGGGTATGATGAAAAATTGAGTGAAGTTGTTGCAAAAACCTGGAAGGATGGTCATGTGAGGGTTTGAAAATTTTTATTCACAATTTCTCCAAATTTCATTGCTAAAATTTTCTTGTGTCCTCAGGAAGGAAAAAGTACTTTCAAGCCCAAGTCAAACTACAATTAGGAGATTGAATGCTTCATGCAATATAAGGGGATGCCTGAAACTCTCCATAATGGTTATGAAAGAGGGGATTTTACCTAGCCATTAAATGAAATTGTTCAGTTAATCATGGCATATATTACCCTTGAAGGGTGATACAAAGTGATTTATGGGTGTCATTTTCCCATACTGAATCATGTTAGGAATAATAGACCCTTTAATTTCCCCAATTTTTTGTTCCTCTCTTTGGCTAAATCAATTTCTCAGGTCGGGAAAGGAACTTTCACCCTGCCTTTGCATTAAGGCCTCATCAAATCCATGCTTAAGTTAGGTACCCCCGTCATTGGAAAAAATGAAAAAATTGGGGCTTCCGCTAAATGGAATTCTAAGATTTTTTGGGGGGAAAACAGAGATTTTGGAAGCTGATGGTGGATACTACTAGCATGGAGGACATGTGGAAGTCAATGGCTAAAAGAACCATATCACATATGGCAAAAGGAAAGTGTTAAGAAGTAGCGTTAGGAGAATGGGGCTTCAGAGCCTTGTGAGAATTTGGAAGCTATCTCATATTTAGGGAGAGTAGTAGGAAGAGGATACATGCCATTCTGACTTGGGTGAAAAATAGGAAGACAAAACTTTCCAAGTAGGAAAGTAGTGAGGAGAAGGAAATCGAGTAAGACCCTAAAACCTCTGAGGGAAAAAGATCCAAAAATATGGAGGAGGCTATCAAAAGTCTGTATGCTCTCAAAATTACCCAGAAGAACTTGTTTAATTCCTAGGATATTATGGTCAAATCCTATGTTTTCATGCATGAGTTTGATAAATGCAGGTTAGACACCGATATCAACAAACATAAGATAAGCATGGTGACCATTGATATGAGGGAGCTGTAGGAAAAAGTTGATAAGCTTACTTCTATTGTTCTTAGTGAAAAATTAAAAAATGCAAATGAAAGATACCTAGCAATGACGAATGATATGTTGAAGATGAATGGGATTATTCTTTTGATCAGAGATGTTCACATATTCAATGTAAATATTACTATTCACCATCTTAAACTACTTGTTGAGATGATCCACTCCATGGAAATTTTGACGAACAAAGAAAAAGAAGGGACTGGTCAAAAAGTGGAGATAGCTTAACTGAATTACAAATTCTAGAAATCAACCATTACTATTTTGGTTAAGGAATGAAATGGATGCATGCACACGGTGGGTGAAATAATTAATGAATGATGATGGTTTCTTTTTAATGGATGTTTTTTATGTATTTTTCGTCCTGTTGTTAGTTCTTGTCTTCTATTGTTAGTTATTATGTTATAAGCCTTATGGTTTTTTTCTGGTGTTGTTTCTTTATGTGGTTTTGTGGCTATGAGATGGTTTCAATGGTTTTTTTGGAATACTTTGTACGGGGTAGGGCCCCCTTAACCATCCTTTACCTCTTATAAAAAAATATGTTTGCATGTGTAATAATGTTAAAGAAAATCATATAGGGAAACTTGGGATTTTGTAGCATGGTCCATGATGGTAGAAAATGATCTAAGAACCTCAAACTAAATAAGAAATAATACTAATTAGCATATTGAAGGTTGATAATTAAGATATGATAATTAGATGCAAAGGAAATGTTTTAGCAAAAAATGATCATCATCAAAGTATTAAAATGGTCATTTTTAAAGTAAATGTTGAATTGAATGAAAATAAAAGAGGTAATTTTTAACTTGAATATGGGGAATAAAAACCTTCCAAAATTTTTGCAAAGATCTTAAATTTTTTGTATTAGTCCTTAATTAAAAAAAAATAGTAAGTTTTCCTTCTCAAAATTTGTGCTAATAATTAGGGAAAACAAAAAAGGTTTTATATATATATATATATATATATAAATGTTGGAAGAACAATGATTGACAGGGGGTGGTGAATCATTCATACAAAAATGTTTACTTCTTTTACCATAACTTACATTCATCATTCAACTCAACCATTCAACATACATAATCAATGTGAGTTTATTAAGTGTGTAATAACCATCCACAAGTACATTAAGACAATAGATATAACATGTGAACACTGATATATAAAGTGGGTAGCCCTCAATGGGAATAAAACACACTTAAAAATTTTCATATATTAGACAACACAATGGAATTTAGTGAAGCAATAACTTCACAAGGAATATGGTCAACCCCTAGTTTAGTAGGGCACCAACCCTATAAGGAGAACTCACACTCATAGTTTAGTGAGGACATCAACCCCACAAGGAGGATACAACCCCCTTAGATGACTAAGAAACCAACTAATCCACTTGAATGATGAAGATAATTTAAGTAATTGTTACTCCAACAACTAATTGTGATCACTTTGTTCAGCTCCATCTCACTCAAAACCCTCTCAAACAATCCTCTCTCCTTTTTCACTCATGTATACAACTTGCATCATATCATGTTAATTAGGTATAAGTGACATCTAAATCCATATTCCTCAAATTATTATAAATTATTCATGCCTCTTCTTAGCTCTTCCCTAGAGCCATCACACCTCATATTACATTTTCCTTTTTAGCTCTGCTCAAACCTCTCCATCTTCAACACTAGCTCAAATGAGAAATTACATAACTTCACCTTTTATACATGACTCATCACAAAAACAAACACATGTCGGATATGACCATTAAGGTTAGTCATAAAAAAATTAAAATACATATTACTCATTTCATATAATTCACTTATCAAGGGACTTCAAATAGGTCAGCAATTACCCTTATAGACAACTGAAACTAAGCACCATAGGCTACTCAGATAGTACAAGGAAAAACACACACTCGTCACACCCAACAGTCATTATATTATGAATCTAAAAGGGCACAAGTAGCTTTATCCATGACTTATAAATATCTATGAACACATATACCATAAACATAATTTTAACACTAAAAAAAATCATGAAACCACTCTACATAACTTCAATCATTCATCATGGAATCACATCATTTAGCAAGCACACCTCATTCGGTCTTAAACAACCTAAAAGTCATCCTGAAAAAAAAAAGAACCACTTCATCATAGCGAAAACATACTGATTCTTGACAAAAATGTAACATATCATCATAGAATTTATTGACCTCATTATAAACCTAGAACATAACTCATAGACATCACTTCAAATTCAAGGTACTAAAGCAACTAAAACATCTTTCATCGCTCAAATAACTGCATACACCTTCACTTGTATGGTCTCAAGAACGAGTGTTGAGAAATCATGATATAAAAAAATCTCTAAGGAAACTTCCAAGACTCTTCCACCACTTGGGACACTTCATTCAAAGGATTTGCTCAAACTTCCTTAATCACTTAGAATTCGCATGTATAAGACATATGAAGAAAACCATCCCTTGTATACATGTTTCTTTATACCTTCCTTATAAATCCTAATAAGGATAATTAGGCCGCTAGAATTTCAACATGAAACCACCTCTTACCTAGATGAAACCGTGAGTCATAAATAACATTCATATTAGGACCTATACCAAATATCTCAAGCTGACCAGACTACCATAGCTATACCATGAAAACCATCAAACAAGTAACTCATGGACCTCACGTGAGTGGTTATTAGCACTTTGTAGGCAAAAAGTGGTAGGACACATAGTGAGACATGTTTTGTCCAATTTTCTCCATTAAAAATGTCCCACTATATTATCATGACTAATCTACAAAAAATCCCAGGCTATTTTTGGAACTATCTTGTTTTGCATCTCAAGAAACTTGTCACCTAATATCTTATACTCAACAAATCTCTACATAAACAATGATATATTTATCATAGCTTATCAGACATAAACCTAGAGCATGCCACTAACACTAAAAATGAGATCATGATGAGTCATATTCATCCATAAAGTCATAAAATTAGATCCTTCCCAAGCCATTTTGATGACCATACCACATCAAATATTTGTTATCTATCTAGAGTCTGGAGTTTAACTAGTGTTTAAACACTACACATCTTCTTAACAATCATTCAGAAATGAAAAATGTCCAACATTTAACCTGTTATTCCAATTGCTAAAACACTCTTATATCCATGTCCTAAACTATGATTAATAGATCAGAGTACAAATGAAAATATTTCACGATGTGAATGAGCACTATCAAACTTGACCTATCGAGCTAGAAATGACAATGTTTTGTGAACTCTGTATAGAGCTAAAAACAACTTTTCTTGATTTATCTTCACTTCTCCTCACCTAAAATTTTATACACAACTCTGTGATGACATCATCCTTTAACTGAATCCCAATATTCTCGTCCATGCTTGATCATACCTTTGCAATCTCCCCATCCATCATGGGTTTTCCCATGTTTAGCTTGCCTTGTCTTCATATGTACGTTACTTCTAAAGGACCTTCATCATGCATCATATTCCTGAACACTTGACCTAGTGAACACCTTATACACCTATTCCATATGCTATGTATACAACATCATGATGATCCAACCAATATTTAAATGACTTACCTTGGCCTGCTCTACTTCCATACCTCATGTTTCTATGTCATCTACTAGCACTATGATCTAGAACTACGCCTAGAATGGTCTCATTCAACATATGCTTTCAGTTGAAATAGACCTTGATCACGACCTTGCAGACACTACTTAATCACATTTCACACTTTTCACTAACCATGTTAGACATCATGGAGATCTCTGACTAACTTTGGAACTCATACACAACACCTAGTTACTTGACCATGCCTCAAGAACCATGCATACACACCTAGCTATCATAAATTTACAACATGCAACTCATCATGCCACTTCTCCATACCACTAGACACCTCATGTTGACTCAAAGAACACCAATTAAATCATCATATAATCAAGAATCCCTTTGATATCAATGTTACTTGACATCAATGAAAACAAAATAGACACAATTCCCAACAATCTCCTCCTTTTTCATTGATGGTAATCACATATGCAAACACCTACAAGACTCTATTTTCTTGTTTCTGAGCATACTCTCCCAATTTGAAATCTAATGAAAAGGGATAAAAATGTATCTTGACATGAAAACAACAACTTGAAAATAAAACACCAATAATTCACAAATCCAACTTACTTGTTGGCATCCCTTATTAATTTTAACCGATGCAACTGCTCCATGGACCTGATTCACGACTTAGAAATTCCATTTTGAGCACTACATGATTCCAAAATAGTCTTCAAACATGACCCTAAAACTCAACTTTGTACATGCCAAACTACCTTCGTAATGAACCATACAAAGAGTAAAAAAAAATGAGTCCTCCTGAATCAAATGATTTCACTCATGGCTTGACAAACATCCATAACTCAGAGCACCCTAACTATCAAATTTGTAAATATTGTTTGGAAAATTAAATTATACCTTTTTTCACCAATAATGAAACTTGTATCACTAGTTCACTAAATTCCTTTTGTAACTCAAAATCATATCTGACTCCCTTGTCTTAGAAAAACCAAACTCCCCCTGGGTTAATGCACACCTTCATGACTCAACACAACTCCCCCTGTGATGATAATACTAGCTTATATTCTTAACTTGAACCTCTTCCACAAATTCTCAAGACATAATAAAATCATGATTTTAATCAATCATAAATTATGACGCTTACCTGATGCATATAATGTCTTGCACAATATACATTTGATTTCAATGTTTGGTATACCTATAGATTTCATCTTTGATCATCATATTTTTACTTTTTTCAGCTTTTACTTGCTTATGAAAGAAACTCCCGCTTGATCCATAATCTCTATAACCATACTTCCAGTCATATATTTATCACCTTATTATTGGCTCAACTCAGCCCCCATTGGAGTGTTACAAACATTCACATCTCATAGACACAAATTTCAACCTATTTCATACCTCTTGTCACTATTTCAAGTCATGAAACTAACTCCCCCTTTGATCATTCTCTTTAAGACCTTTAGGACTTATTGGAATAAGAATGTCACCTTAACTACATAGATTAGTTCATCCTATGCCAAACAAGTCATACCCAACTCACAAGAATAAATGAATCACACAATGGACAACACATACCACTTTATAACCTTATGCATCCATTGAATCATATCTTTTTATCAACATTGATCTTTTAGTCCTGAAATTCTTAGTCTTTAGTTTTAGATCATACATACACAACCTTGCTTACTCAGAATTTGGTCTTTGATGAAGCATAATATATGTCAATATTTATAGATATTTTCCTACTAGGTCACAATTATCACTTACCGGTAACATATAGAAACCATAATGGTCTCTAACTAGTACTATCTTCATACTTGACTGAATGCACAATCCTTCTCACAGTAACACAGGGCCATATCATGACATACACTGGAATGAAACCAAGAATGAACATACATTAACTCATATATGAAGCCTACTCTTTCAATATTATGCAACATCCCTTCATGCTTTTGACCAATTCATCACATAAGATGAGATAGACAACTACTTCACAACTCCCCCTGACTAAATCAAGATTTGGGACACCATTTTAAAAATCTCATCACATCAAGATATCAAAGCATAGCTCCTTCAATTAGACAAACCGAAAAGAGATCTTAAAATTCACTCTTCATCTCTAATTCACATGATACAAACTTTGAATCACCTTACTTACTCTTGATGCAACTTACAAAGTAGAATACCCTTAAGACATACCTCATGGAAGAAAACCATACATCAAATAGGAGACCCTTGGATTTACAACAACAACCCTGTCACAAAAATCCATTTCATAAATTAATTCAAACTCTCCCTATTACCATGCTTAATATGGGTGATGAATGTCTCTAAGAAGCTTATTAGAGACATATCACAACATGGGAATCTAGAAGAAAATGTTTATAATATTCCATGACCTCCTTAGTACATGTACCTTCATCTTTCCATCCTCTTAATAATATTCTTGTGCTAATGGAAGAAGTTCTTGAGTCTCTTTGACATCAAATAGGCTTCTTTGAGTAGTAGTCTTATCATGGTTAGAAAAATATGGTTTAGATTCTTCCTTTTTTAAAAAATTCTTGAAACTCTTCCTATCAGACCTATGATATTTATTTATCATGATCTTCATCATGCTCTTCATCATATTCATCATTATGCCTATGAGGACACTTGTTTACAAAATTTCCAACCTTACCATAATTGAAGCCTTTTAAAGGCAACTTACCATTGTACTTTCCTGATCTAGTCTCCATCTTTCTAGAAAATATGGCAATCAACTCATCATCATAAAAATAAAGAATATCATCATCTAAAACTTTCTTACCTTTTATCTTGTTCTCAACTTTGAATTCAACCTATTTCTTGATAGGTTTGGTATCAATGTTCCTCATACGATAGGAATTCAAAATTCCATGTAGCTCATCCATTAACATGGTACTCAAATCCTTGGCTTCCTCAATAGCTAACACTTTGGAATCAATCTTGGGAGTGATTGACCTCAATACCTTTTGCACCACCACATATTCTTTCACCTCTTCACCTAAACCTTATATGATGTTGACCACTTGATAAAATTTGAGTAGGTATGCAACAATAATTTATTCTTCCTTCATTTTCAGGATTTCAAACTGATTCTTGTATTTCTGGAGCTTTGTAATTTTTACCTTAGAATCACCTTCATAGATAACCTTAAGATTTTCCCACATGTATTTAGTATAAGTATAGTGCATCACTTTAACAAGTTCAAATTCCCACAAATTAAACAAAATGGCATTCAAGGATTTGGAATTATCATGATAGGATTTCTTACCTAAAGCATCTATTAGAGGAGCATGATAAAAATCATACCAATTTATTACTAATTTCCAAACATCAAATCCTAAAGAAATTATGTAATCTCTCATCCTGATACACTAAAAGGCATAGTTGGTCGCATCAAACATAGGTTATTTTATAGAAGAGGAGATACTCCGCCGAATATTATATTTTTGTGCTTCAAAGTATCTCCTTTAAGTGATTAATCTTTCTTCATAAGGAATTGATTTGATACTAAATTTTAGAGACACTGTGATTGAGACAGGGGTGAAACAGTCATACAAATTTTTTTACTTAATTTACCATAACTTATATGCATAATTCAAATCAACCATTCAACTTACATAATCAATGTGATCTTATTAAGTATGTACCAACCATCCACAAGTACAAGAGACAAGAAAGAAAACATGAACACCAGATATAAAGTGGGAAATCCTAAAGGGAAAGAAAAACTATTGAAACTTTGCATATATTACACAACACAAAGTAATTTAGTGAAGCACCAACTTCACAAGGAGCACCAACCCCTATTTTAGTAGGGCACTAACCCTATAAGGAGCAACAACACATATTTTAGTGAGGGACTAACCCCATAAGAAGGATACAACACCCTAAGATGACCAAACACAAACTCATCAACATAAAGATGAAGATCACCTAAGTTGTTGTTGCTCCAACAACTGATCATGATCACTTTGTAAGAACATCTCACCCAAAACCTTTTCAAAGTGCCCACTCTTCTTCTTCGATACTTGCATAAAATCACGTTGATTAGATATAATTACCTTAAAGACATATTCCTATATTATTCTCAAATATACATAGATATTATCATCTCTAACCTATATCACTCATACCTCTATTAAACTCTCCTTTAGATCGCTCACATATCCATTTTCAACACTAGCTCAAATGAGGCATTACAACTCACTTTTATAACCGAATCTTGTCATAAACAACCACATATTAGCTAAGACCATTAATGTCAGTCATAAAAACATGAAAATACATCCTACTCATTCATATAAATCACTTATAAGGACCATATAGATCACCATTAGCTAAAACAACATAAACTTGCACAATGGTTCTCAAATAGGCCTAAAACACACTCTTCACACCCAATGGTCACAAATTTGAATCTCAAGGGAACAGGAAACTTCACCAAGACTCCATAAGATCTACACACTTTAGAAACATCTTACCAACATCACATACAAGCTCAACCACCTCTATAACATCCATATTAATCATGGAACACGTTAAGAAGCATGCACATCTCATTAGGTCTTAAGCACCTAAAAATCATCCTCCAAAAGTGAACCACTTCACATAGCAAAAAACCTCTTCATGGAACATGTAGTATATCATTGTAAATTTCTCATCATTAAGAACCTATAACAACTCATGAAAATCACCAAATTATGGAACAATGCACTAAAACAACTCCATCTCTCAAATAGCTCAAACCTACACTTTTGGTCTTAAGAACCAATCTTGAGAAATCAAGCTCCAACACATCAATTGCAACTTCCAAGAACTGAAACTAATTAGAACACTTCACTAGATATTTGATATGCTTCCTCAATCACTTATAATAATATGTCATATGGAGAAAACCTAACTTGTATACATGTTCCATCATACCTTCTTATCAAGCCTAATTGGGCTGATTAGGAAATTAGGGTTCCAACACAAAAACATATCACCTGATGAAACCAATGACATAAACACATAACATATGACCTCTACTAAATATCCAAGCTCACAAGACACTGCTACACTATGCATTTCATCAAACACATCTTTGGATCACAAGATTGTTTTTAGCCCTTCTTACCCTATAGCGGTAGGTTATATTGTAAGACTTATTTCTCCAATTTTCTCCATATAAATTTCCCACTTATTTTCATGACCACTTATAACACATATAAGGCTATTTAAAAAAAATTATTTTTCCATCATGAAACCTTCATCTCACACATGTACCAACAAATATCTACAAAATAGGGGTTTTTCCTCAACTTACCAATACACGTGGAACCTACAAATGCCACTAACAGGAGCTCAAAAGAGTCCTCTTCATGCTCGAGTCATCAAATTATCTTTCACAATACAATTCATGCCCAGACCAATCATATTTTCTCTATCACTCTAGAACTAGGGTTTTGACCTGTTTATTATGTTAACAACAGTTCATAAATGTCTGCCATCCAAGTGAGCCCATTTTTTTATAAACATTCTTAGCTCCATGTAATAACATCCCCAAAGATATCATACTCCTATAAAAATATCACACATGTGGTTGAGCATCTGAAACTGACTTATCAAGCTGGGAATAACATTTTAAGAGCTCGATAGAGCTCAACATAGGTTTTCAAGCTTTTTCTTCAATGTATTGACCTGAAACTTTACACACAACACTATAAAAACCTCCTTTAACTATCAAAAAGACCATTTATGCCTTAATACCTCTAAATATCTCCAAGCATCATGAATTTCCCATGCCTACTTACCTTGTCTTCATAGTCTTACTTCAAAATGACCTTGAACATGTATCATATGCTTGAAACTTGACCTTAAACATGCATCATATTCCTAAAACATGAATTTTAACACCTTCTAATCCTATTATGCAATGTTACTACACACCTCAGATGCTTATATTGACCTTCTCTTCTCCATAATTAATGCTTTCATCTCATCTATTAGCACTAGGTCTAGAACTAGGCCTAGAATGGTTTGTTCCACCACATGTCTCAAGTGAATTGACCTTGACTTCACCTTGCACACTACTAACACGTTTGAAACATCTCACTGAACATGTTATACATCATAGAGACATCATACCAACTTTGGAACTTATACAAAACACCTAGTTTCTTGACCATGCCTCAAGAACCATGCATACACACCTAGTTATCATGTCTCTACAACAATGCAACTCATCATGGCACTAGAAACCTCATATTGACTCAAAGAACACCAATGAAACCACAATGCACACAACACTCCATTTGGCATCAATGAAAACAACACAAACATAATTCCCAACAAGAAAAACCTCAAAAGAATTGATGATAAAGCCATTGTGATTGAGATATGTGATGACAAAGGATTTGGAAATTAGGAAGCCCTAGAAAAAGACCCAACGTGTACAACCAACCATAAGACCATAGGGAAAGGGATAGAGAAAAATCAAGGTTTGATTTGAATATACAATGCATGTATGAAACCCTAACATAACTAGGGTTTGAAAGAAGGTGTAAGATACAATCATAATTCGAGTTCACCAAATGTTTAAACCCTAATTAAATTGTAAGAGTTTTATGAATATAAAACTAATACGGGTATAAAGATTTAAAACATGTAGACTATTTTGATCTAATTAACTTCTAACATTAATTATTTATGACTAGAATTATGCATTCCATCTTAAAATGAATTAAATGATTGATAAATGATAAGAAATTGTTCAAAATATAAGAGGAGAGAGATGTATCTTATTCAAGAATATTCTATAATGATCTAGATGTGCCAGGTAGTGGAACACGGTAATAAATAATTCTAGATTCTTCACATAATATTGGAACTAGAAAACATGCAGGTAGAAGACCATACATAATCTATAAAGTCTAGGTGGGAGTTATACGATCTGGGATAGGAGTTGTATTCTCTTGGAATAGGAAATAATTGAGCTTTGAAACTTTATAGGTGTTTGAATTTCCTAAAAATAGTTCTCGTTGTGTGTTGATATTCTTTTCACAAGCTCAAGATGACCTGTGATGATTTGTAAAAAATTAGAAACCCTAAAAACATGTGGAAACCCTTCAATAAAAGCATTAGCAAACTAGATGAGAAAAACATGTGTATGTGTGTGTGTGTGTGTGTGTGTGTGTGTGTGTGTGTGTGTGTGTGTGTGTGTGTGTGTGTGTGTGTGTGTGTGTGTGTTTGAGATTGGAAAACCCTAGGTGTTCAAACTCCCATTGGTTGAATCAATCCAAATAATGAACTACATATCCTCTATAAATAATTAGGTCTCATGAAGTTCTCCTACGTACTTAAGAAAGTGTGTAAAAGTAACCAACCCCGTAGGCATGTCCTTATGTCTCATGACACCAAGATAACAAGATAACTATGTAATATAAAATATAACCATGGCAGTAGTGGTGAGATGTAGTGTGACTTAACTATGTGACGTAACACTTGTGTTGATTGAATCCCTTGTGCAAATCTTGAAGTGAATTTTCTCTTGCTTAAGACATGCATATGATATTTGCATGGTTATAAATGACTAAATATAAACTCCTTGATTTGGATAAGTGCTCTAGACTTGTAGTAGGGACTACCCTAGATGATGTTGCTTATTTGAGAAAAAATAGAAAAACTTCAAGTTCTTTTGGGATGATGTTTGTGTAGTGTTGTTGCCAATTCACTGCACCCTCCGAATGGCCAGGATGTGAATAGGACGTTCGGTGTGATTGGGACACATGGGATCACCTCTCAAGCTATGGGACTTGGGCTCGAGGTGAACCTCCGGAGAAGGCCGGCTTCACTCTTCCAAACTAAGTGCGAATACTCCTAGTGTAACAAAATGATTATCTAGTCCTATGTAACATTCATGGGGTTTTTAGGGAAAGAGATACAGAACTGAAACTATACTAGGGATGGCGATGCCACCAAATAAAGGGTGTATTCAACTCGAGGAAGGGGAAGGGTTAATTTGAAGAGGAGTGTGTGCACCAACAGGTCAACTTCACCTAATGCAAATTTAGAAGGAGGTATGGATACCAAAACAAGAGCACGCGTTCCCTTTTGTTAAAACTTTATCCAAACCGAGTAGTAATATACCAGTTGGTCCCAGTGAAGAACGGGATTCATCTCACACAGTGACCAACAAATATCTACAAAAATAGGGGTTTTTCCTCAAATTACCCAATACAGTGGAACCTACAAACTGCACTAACAGAAGAGCATCAAAAGAGCTCTTACATGGCTCAGTCATCAAATTATCTTCACACTACAATTCATGCCCCAGACCAATAATATTTTCTCTAGCACTTAGAACTAGGGTTTGCATGTTTTTTATTATGTTAACAAAGTTCTAAACGTCTGCCACAAGGGAGCCCATTTTTTTCATAAACATTATTAGCTCCATGTATACATCCCAAAAGATATCATACTCCTATTAAAAATAATCAACATGTGTGTGAGCATCGATGAAAAACTGAGCTATCAAGCTGGAAACATTTTAGAGCTGATAGAGCTCAACATTAGGTTTCAGCTTTTCTTAACTGTATTGACCTGAAACTTTACCAACACACTATAAAAACCTCCTTTAACTACAAAAAGACCATTTATGCATTAATACCTATAAATACTCCAAGCATCAGGAATTTCCATGATACTTACCTTGTTCTCATAGTCTTACTTCAAAATGACCTTGAACATGTAGTTCATTGCTTGAACTTGACCTAAAATGCATCAATTCTAAACATGAATTTTAACACCTTCTAATCCCTATTATTTGCATGTTACTACACAACCTCAGATGCTTATATGACATTCTATTCTCATAATTAATTGCTTTCATCTCATTATATTAGCACTTAGGTCTAGAATAGGCCTAGACTGGTTTGTTCCACACATGTCTCACGTGAATGACCTTGACCTTAACCCTTGCACACTACTAACACGTTTGAACCATCTCACTGAACATGGTTATACATCATAGAGAAATATACCACTTTGGAACTTATACAAAACACCTAGCGGTTATACCCACGGCGGACAATGCCTCAAGAACCATGCATTACACCACCTAGTTATCATGTCTGCCTAAACAAGTGCAACTCATCATGGCACTAGAAACCTATATTGACTCAAAGAACACCAATGGGAAACCACAATTGCACACAACACTCCATTTGGACATCAATTGAAAAACAACTACAAACATAAGTCGTCCAAAAAGGAAAAACCTCAAAAGAATTGATGATAAAGCCATTGTGATTGAGATATGTGATGACAAAAGATTTGGAAATTAGGAAGCCTTAGAAAAAGAACCCAACGATGTACAAAAGCCCACAAACAACATAAGCGACCCCCGTACGGGAACGGGATAGAGAAAAATCAAAGGTTTGCTATTGTATTGAATATACAATGCAGAGTATGAAACCTAAACATAACTAGGGTTTTGATTGAAAGAAGGTGAAGATACAATCATAATTCGAGTTCACCAAATGTTGAACCCTATTAAATTGTAAAGGGTTTTTGAATATAAAACTAATACGGTATAAAGATTTAAAACATGTAGACGATTTTGATCTAATTAACTTCTAAACATTAATTATTTATGACTTTTTTTAGAATTCTGGCCATTCCATCTTAAAATGAATTAAAGATTGATAATGATAAGAATTGTTCTTAAAATATAAGAGGAGGAGGCTGTTTCTTATTTCAAGAAATTCTATAAGATTAGAGGTGCCAGGTAGTGGAACACGGTAATAAATAATTCTAGATTCTTCACATAATATTGGAACTAGAAAACATGCAGTAGGAAGACCATACATTAATCTATAAAAGTCTAGGGGGAGTATTATACGATCTGGGATAGGCGTACGTACTCTCTTGGCAATAGAAATAATTGAGCTTGAAACTTGATAGCCGTGAATTTCCCTAAAAATAGTTCTCGATCGCGGGGGTTGAGATTATTTCATCAAGTCAGATGAAATGTGATGATTTGAAAAAATTAGAACCCCTAAAAACATGTGGAAACCCTTCAATATAAACAGCATTAGCAAACTGATGGAGAAAGAAAAACATGGATTGTGTGGGTGGGTGTGTGTGTGTGTGTGTGTGGGTGTGTGTGTGGGTGTGTGTGTGTGGTGTGGTGTGTGTTGGTTTGAGATTGGAAAACCCTAGGTGTTCAAAAACTCCCATTGGTTGAATTAATCCAATAATGAACTACATATCTCTATAAATATTTAGGTCTCATGAAGTTCTCCTACGGATTAAGAAAGTTGTAAAAGTAACCACACCCCGTAGGCATGTCCTTGAGTATAATGACCCAGATAACAAGGATAACTATGAATATAAATAGAAACCATGGCAGTAAGTGGGGAGAGTAGTGTGAACTAACGAGGTGAAGTAACCAATGTGGTGATTGAATCCCTTGTGCAAATCTTGAAGTGAATTCTTAGCTAGAATGCAATGATATGATGGTTCTAATGACTAAATATAAACTTCCTGATTTGGATTAAGTGCTCTAGACTTGTAGTAGGGACTTACCTAGATGAACCCTGATGTAGCTTATTTGAGAAAAAATAGAAACTTCAAGTTATTTTGGGATGAGGTTGTGTAGTGTTGTTGACCATCACTGCACCCTCCGAATGGCCAGGATGTTGAATAGGACGGTTCGTATGGTGATTGGGACAAATGGGATCACTCTCAAGTATGGGACTTGGGCTCGAGGGACCTCCGGAGAAGGCCGGCTTCCTCTTCTAAATAATGTGCTGTAAATATCTCGTTAAACAAAAATGATTATCTAGTCTATGCGAACATTTTCATGGGTTTAGGAAAAGGGAAGGATTTACAGAAGAAATGAAAACTCCTTATACTAGAGATGGCGACTTAGTGCACCAAATAAAGGGTGTCTTCAGACTCAGGAAGGGGTTAATGGTGACAAGAGGGTGTGCGGCACACAGGTCAATTCAACCGAATGCAACTTAGAGAGGCGTATGGAGGTACCACAAACAAGAGACACGCGTCCCTTGTTAAAAACTTTATCAAACCGAGTAATATACCCGTTTTCCCAGGAGAGGATGAACCACGAAGGGTGAACAGGCACCACAACTCACATACATGCTATACTTCCCACTCGAGAAGCCCACAAACTCAAGAACCTTGCAATAGAACTTAAACTGAAAGTGTACTACAGTATGAAGAAAAGGCACAAAGAAGCACAGAAGGATTGAAAGGACTGAGATTAGTCACAAAACACCCACTTTTTATGGCCTTCAATAACATGAACAAGGCATCATACATTTAGAAGAGGCAATAAGTTTCCATTTCAGTATTGAAGAGGAGGCTTTGAAAAGTTTCTCTCAACCACAAGAACAACTTTCAGAAGAAGAGGAGAGGATTATTGAAAGGTATACACTTGCATGCGATATCTAAATGGTCAACTTGTCTGAATGTTTGGAACCCTTTGAAGTGAGCTTCCAACTTCCGATTTATAGAAGCAGATGTGAGAAAGAAGAGGAAAATGGTTCATAATTACATCCTAAAATGAAGGACGTGTGTATTTATTATAGTTAGTCTGAAAACCACGAAGAAGGTTCCACAGGGGTCATTAATTGGCCTGATGACCTAGTCTCTTAATTAACTTAAAAGAAGCTTTAATTTAAATAAAAATATTTAAAATAATAATAATAAATATATTATTAACTATATTTAAAATAAAAAATATTTAATTTAATAACATATGCGGGACCCCCGTGTTGCCGTTTGACTTGAAGAGGAGGGGGGTCCATTGTGGATATAGAAATGGTCAAACCATTAGCCTAAATCGATGAGCTCGAATCCTCTAAAGTGTCGGTGTGCACTGCAAATTTTTGACCCCACACTAACTCTTTCCTGCTTGTAACAAGCTTTTTGCATTGAGTCCTCGAATGGCAAGCTATAAACTTGATTTCTTATCATTCTTCCTCTGTTAACTCGAGAGGCCATTTATGCATTCCACGTTCAAAATTCATGAAACATCACACCAAGCTCCCTATGAAGTCACGAGTCTCAGCCAACAAACGATCGGAACTTTCCTGGGCTCAAATCCACTTGAGACTTGTGAGTTTAACCAAAATTTCTTCCAAACGAGAGAAAATCCCATACCAATAAAGACCTATGCTTGCCATGATGATGGGACCCAGGTTCATGCCCCATAAACCTGTCGATAGACACCCTTGAAGACTGATTTTGGTCAAGAGCCCTTCAAGAATTACATTGAACCAATGGGGCGGCACCCAAGGGGACACTTGGACCAAGGTATCGTCCCCACCCCTCTGAATTTCCTTCGTCGTGGCTCCCCGCCTCCTAGCCATCAGTCGCTAACCTTCGCTTGAAACTGCACTAGCCTCGTCCTGTCCCCCCCCCCCACGTTTTCTGCCCTGGTCACGCCCCTTTTTCTGTTTGCTGGGCTGTCCATCCGGCCGGGTATCCCTCTTGCCCTCCTGCCCCGCGTTTCTCCCCCCCGCGCCCCTTTCCACAGTGCCCCCGCTGTGGCCTCACACGGCACAACCACCACGCACACCCCCACCCCCGCCCACACAACCCCTCCCACACACCCACACCACGGCACCTTCGACACCCTCCCCGTTGCCCCCCCTTCCCCCTTCCTTCGGAACTAACCACTCGGCGACAGCACCGTGCCTGGGCATCTGCCTCGTTTCCTTGATAGGACGCCCACCCCATCTCCAACTTCTCTCTCATTCCACGGCCACCTTTACCTCTCCAAGAACCTTGCCACACACTGGCAAGTGCCCCTCATCCATATTCCGACCACGGACCCACAGTGGATCTTTGTGTACTCCCGCTTCCTTCGCATCCTCGCGTACCCCGAACACCAACTCCACCAGGATAACAGCCCATGCATTCCCCCGACTGCACACCCCACCCACATCACAACCCAGTTGCGACACCCCCCCACTCCTGTGCCGGACAGCATTAAAACACTCAAGGCTCAGTCGTAACCACTGTAACTGCCGAACGGCACCCCACACGCTCGGCCCGAGGCCCACCAGGTCTGGACCCAACATTCAAGCACACAACCTCCTAACTACGGTATTCACTAATACCCTGGCCCTGAAGCAATGCTTGCGACTCGGCCGGAGCTTAACATTGTAAAATTACCTTTCGAGTACCCGTAAGCATCCCAATTGATTAATAATAACTGAGCCCCTGGACACCCCAATCGACCAACGACTAGACCCCCCCAGAACACCATCGCGCTGACTCAGCCACGCCCCACACCAAAAACAGACCGTGCCCAAAGAAGTGCCGCAACATCAACCCAGCCACCATCCTGTTTCGATGAGTCCATTGATGAGGGCTCCTCACGTATCTCTGTCTTATGTTTACGACCCACCAAAACGCATCTCCATTCATTTATGGGCTCTTGATTGCCTTGGCTTGGTTGAAATCACAACCATAGCTTTGCAGAAATGTGTCCTAAAAGAAGCGTCACCACATGATCTCCAAAATGAACGAGTCACGAAGATGAGTCGGAAAGCTGAGTCGAACTAGTCTTTGCCTTCACTTCCGCATGTGCTTGAACCTTTCCAATTCATTGAGACTTTTATTGATTAGCTCGACAATTTGACTCTCCCTGACTCGGATTTCACCCTTCTTTTTGCATCGATCTCCACTGAGATCCTTGTAGTGTTCCTTTTCATTCTGTCAATTTTCACTGAGCTATATTTTTGCATTAACTACGACCCATCGTCTAGCTCTTACAACTGCGCGCTTCTCTACTGAGATTGATTTCTGAGCTGATTATCAATTTGACACCGGGTCTTTATCAACTCGACTCTGAACTCTGCACTGTTGTTGAGATCAACTGGGTGCCTTTCGATGCTAGGTGATCTCTTCATATGAAAAATTTAGGAATTATTTTTAATTATTGCATCTCGTTAATAACCGAAGGTGGGTTCCTGGCACTATTATTTCATTTTGTGAACGTGGATAGGACCCTGTTGTCCAATCTTGCCATGTGTGCAAAATTGGATAACATTTTTGGCGACCTCTTGGGATGATTACCTGCTAAGCATGATTCCAGTAGCCTTAAGTCATCCATTGGGCATGGAGTCTATGTTGGAAATCCTAATATAGTATGATTTTTATTGACACATCCCAGAATCTCCTTGAGCATTGCCTGATATCTTGGGCCCTCCTTGGAATGCTAAGCATGAAGTATACTGAATCTGTTGAATGCTTGACATCCATGGGACACTGCAAAAATTTGAATGAAGTAGATTTGAACGTTATGGAAACCTTGAACCTTTCTTCTCCTTGACACCTTCCAATGATTAACAATGTGCAGAACAACACAAAACACAACAACAAGGAAAGAAAAAACAACAACACACAACAATGTGCATAAGCACTTAGAGGAAAGCACCTAATTTAACATACAAGGGGTGGAACGCTTCTCAAATAACAAGCTTTGAGATGTATCCCATTCACGTGAATGGGTAGTTCTTCTCCATTGAGCCTAGATAGATGAAACAAATTTGCCTCTTGCAACTTGTGATGATGTATGGCCCACTCCAGAGAGCGTCAAAACTTGGCATGCCTACCTGGTTTGGCCCTATCTTCATCCCATTTGAGAACTAAATCTCCCTCTTGAAAACACCGGTTGGATGCCTTCTTATCAAAATATTTCTTAACTTGAGCCTGATGCTGCTCCAAAGCTTTCATAGCCTTGTCTCGTACTTCCTCTAAACTCCATGATTTCAGCAAACCTTACTGTCAGAGGATCACTCTCTTAACTTCAAGTTGATGAGATAACTCCAAAGAAGGTAACTCCAATGAGAGTGGGAGTTTTTCCTCTCTTCCATATACAAGAATGAAAGGAGAATTTTCGATGGCCCTTTTAGGTGTGATCCAATCTGCCCATAAGGTAGTTTTAAGCTATGTATGCCAAGTCCTCTTGTTAGTCTCCATTGTGCGCTTAATAATCCTTATGAGGTTTTTGTTGCTAGACTCAGCCAATCCGTTTCCTTGAGGATAGTAATTGGATGAAGTTTTGAGGTATACCCCATTTTTTAACATCCCATTCACTCAATTTCATACAAAGAAAAGCCAGCGCATTGTCTGAAATGACTGTAAACTGAACACCGAACCTCGTCATTATACCCTCCAAAAAATCTAGAACTGCCTTTTCATTGCTCTCTTTTAATGCTACTACCTCTGTCCATCAAGTAAAATAGTCTGTTGTGGTAAGGACCCACTTATGTCCGTCACTAGATGGAGGATTAATCATTCCAATGAAATCCAACCCCCATTGAACAAAGGGTTGATCCACTTGAATTGGATGCAATGGAAGAGCTACCAGCTTCTGCTTACCTGTGAAAAAGGCACATTCCTTACATTTCCTTACCCAGAAATGGGCATCCTTGAATAAATCTGGCCAATAGTAGCCAGCTCGCATGATCTTGGTAGTTGTTGTTTGTGCAGAATAATGTCCTCCAGATAGGCCATTATGAAATTCTTCTAGTATCTTACTGACTTGTTATAGTCCTATGCACCGAAGGAGGACGCCATTCAAATCTTTTCAAAAGAGAATGTTATCTACCAAAACATATGGGATAGATTGAAGATGGAAAGTTCACCTTTGGTTTTTATCCATGTCTACCGAATATGCCCCCGAGAAGAGGAAACTCTTCATTTTGGATAACCAGTCAGCTTGATCAACATTCTCATCAGTATTTAGGAGTGTCACGTCCTCATTACTTTTTGATTCCATGTCTGCAGCAAGTTGTTGACATAAACCCTTACCTCTAACAAGTTTAGTGACTTTGATGTGCATGTCATACTCCATTACCTTCGTGATCCATCCAACACGCTTTTCATTCATTTCTTTGTTCAGCAGAAACTCCTTGACACCTGGATGAGACACCATCAGATGAATCTTGTTGTTGGACAACATGTGCTTGAATTTCTTCAAAGCTCAAATAACCGCAAAGACTTGCTTTTTAATGAATGAGTATTTGAACTCGTAGTCTTTGAGGGATTGACTAAAGAAAGTGATTGGTTGCTCCATCAGGTTGTTGTTTTTTTGGGTGAGGATCCCTGAAATGCTCTCTTGACCTGCAAAAGCATAAAGGATAAAATCTTTTTCAAACCTGGGGTTCACAAGCATGGGAGCTTGAGAAATGGCTGTTTTGATGGCTTCAAATCTTTCTCATCCTTCCTTTGTCCATGAGAATGGCATGTTTTCCTTTAGCATGGCTGTCAGTGGTTTAGCCAATGTCACGAATTGAGGGATGAATCTCCACACGAAATTTATGGTTCCCATAAAACTCTGGAGGCCCTTCTTGTGACTTGGGAGAGATAAGGACATAATTGAATGAATCCTAGCTGGATCTATTGATAATCCTTCTGCTGAAACCACATGCCCCAACAATTTTCCCTCGTGCACTGCGAAAATACATTTCTTGGGGTTAAGTGAAACCCCAAATTCCCTACACCTTTGGAAAACTTTCCTTAGATGTGTGATGTGATCTTCTGCATGCTTAGAGTATACAGTTATATCATCAAGGTAAACTAAAATAATATCGTTGATTAGTCCTTTAAATGCCATGTCCATGGCTCTTTGGAAAGTAGCCCCGGCATTGGACAATCCGAATGGCATTTTATTGTAGGCATATGTGCCCCACTTGGTAGTGAAAGCCATTTTGAATTGGTCAGATTCTTGGACTAGGACTTGATTGTAACCTGAATATCCATCAAGCAAAGAAAATCTTTGAGCTCCTACCACCGTTTGAAGGATCTGCTCCATCGATGGAAGAGGATAATGGTCTTTTAATGATGCATGATTCAAATCCCCGAAATCTACGCATAACTGGATCTCTCCGTTCTTCTTCCTCATGGGCACCAAATTGGCTACCCATGAGGAATGCTTGATGGGAAAAATTATACAGGCCTCGATGAACTTGGTTAGCTCCTTTCTCATTAGTGGCTCAATTTTGGGATTAATTGGTCTCTGTTTCTAACAAAATGGCTTAGCATTAGGATCCAGTTCGATGGTATGTTGTGCAAGACCTGGATCAAAACCATGCAGATATTTATAGCTCCATGCAAAGATGTCATGATAATCTTGACAAAGTTTGATGAAAGCTTCTTTCTCTTTAGAAGTACACACTTTTCTGATCTTAAGAAATTTTTCATTTGATACTTCAACTTCCTCAAAATATTCTTCTCTGACCACCATGTTAGGGCTTTGTCTTGTGGCTTGGTCATCTGAATTGAAAATGGATTCCAAAGTGACTAAACCTTTTTATAACTTGTTGCTTTTCAATTGAATAATTTTCTCACCATATGACTCCTGCAACTTATCTTGATTCTTTGTAGCAAAATCCACCTCTTCTTGTAGGAAGAGGACAATTTGTTTATCACTATCAAACACTTGCCAACTACTCACATTATCAGGGATTGCTGGTCAAACCATCATTTTAACAAATTGTTGCCCTTCTTTCATGATATCAATTGGTATGTTGTATTGTGAACCAATTGTAGCAAGCCTATCTGCATCTTGATTTTGATCTCTAGGGATTGCATGGATTCCAAAAGCTTTGAAATCTTCAATCAGGTCCCAGACTCGATTCTTATATGATCTTAAAAGATCATTTTTGGATGCACTACATGCCGAAAATTGATGAACAACTAACTCACTATCTCTAAAAATAGTCAGGGCCTTGATTCCCTTCCTTTGGGCTATCTGAATTCCTTGCGCAAGAGCCTTGTATTCAGCAACATTGTTAGTGCAACTGGACTGCAATTGGAAGGATGAGAAGTACTTATCTCCCTCTGGAGAAATTAACATAACACCAGCACTGGATCCATTCTTACTTCTTGAGCCATCGAAGAACAATTGCCATAGTCCTTTAGAATCACTTGGTGTTTTGACAAGTTGTGGTATGATTATATCTTCTTCATGGATACAGTAGGTACCTAATCCTATTTCTTCCAAGACCAGCAAACCAACTTCTTCTTCTGCCAATACATTAGCGTAGGGATCATACTGATGATCTCTACTTACTTCATCTAGCAAAGTATCAGGGACTTCCTCAACAAGGGTGGTTTGTTCATGATTGGCATCTTCCTCTTCTGGATCACCGATGGTGTACTTTCCATTTATGGGACTAGCAGTGTAGGGTTCTACATGATTATGGTAGATTGGTTCTACCCTTATAGTTACTTTGGTTCTGTATCGAGTCCTGAGAATCATATGTGACCAATCGGTTGATAGGTAACCACCCATCTTGGCAGTGAAATCCCGTGATAGGCAGATGGAAAAGAGGGGAGGGAGATCGATGACTGATATATCTTGGGTGAATGAAAAACTTGGGCATGCATGAATGGTAAGTTGAAGTCCTTTGATAACCCCAACAGTCTTAACACATGTGCCATCCAGCTGAACAACCCCTCTTGTAACTGGCACATATTATATGCCTAGTACATCTGTAATTTTTTTCGACATGACAGAGCTACTGGCACCAGAATCGATCATGCAATTATGTACCAGGTGGTCACCAATGATCAGGGAAATGTAGAATGGTGGTGGTTTGTTTTCCGTAGGAATGATTTTCCCTTCCGGTTGACACAAATTTGTAGCATTTGTCACTCCATGGCTTGGGTGATCCACTGGTTGTACTAAAATTGTTTAGAGCTTCTCGCAACAGGTTTCTTTGGGAAGGGATCGAGAGTGCGTCCCACATGGTAACGCTCAGATTGATTTTCTTCATTTGTTATACTATGCTGAAGGGAATTGCTCCAAATTTTATGACACTTTTTTGGGCATTGGGGTCCTCCTTTGGAAAATGTTTGTTGGGTACCATGATGCCTGGAGAACCATCTTTCCCTGCGGTGTGGCTAGCTGGTGTTTTTAGTGATTTCTTTCCCGCATTTTTATCAACTGCCATTTGAAACCCAGGTTGAGAAGTGGACGCTAGATCAACTTCAAGAGGTTAAGGCTCCATTGCTCTCTTTTTGGAACGAGTGTTTGCTGCCACTGATGAAGAATCTATATTCAATCCGCAAAAATATTCTGCTTGCCAGTTTAGCAAAGCGGATTCTTTAGGTGCCTGCGGTTGATCTACTGCTTCTTGCATAGATGAATTGTTTGTTAACTCTGAAGGGGCAGATACACTTTGAATGATAAGGACCTGGCTAGAACCCCATTAGGACAAAGATTTTGATTGTGAGGTTGAGAGCAAGGATAACACCATTTATAGTCTTGACACTAGATTATTTTGAACAGGTACTATAGCTCTAGATGAGCTAGCTGCAAGAGGGTTCTGAAAGTTCAAGGGCCTGAAATTTGCAACTTGAATTGTAGTTTGATTTCAAGGCTGATTGTTCCCTTGAAAAGAAGAACGGTTAGCTTGATACTGCTGATTTTGTGGCTGATACAGACGATTGTATTGAAATTGTTGCCTTTTGAGTGCAACGAGCTTATTTCCAAAATTTTGCAGTAGTGACTTGACTTCAAATAGGTCATTTTAAGAGGCAGGGGGAGATTGATATGGTTGCTTGGAGTCTACTGGAATAGGAGTAATGATAGGTTGATGATTCGTAAGATCTGGAGAAAAGGGCATTGGTGGTCGTGGAGTTATCTTTCCAGCTTGAATCAAAGAATTCTCTGCACTTATGGCAACTTCGTAAGCATCAGGAAGTGTAGTCCCTCCCATGGACTGGATCATAACTGCTACATCACTATTCAAGGCTTGCAAATAGTACAAGAATGCATTATGTGTAGAAGGCTTTACGAGCACCGAAATCCTATTCCAAGTCCTGTGGAATCGGAAGTTGAAATCACTCATGTATTCTCGGGAAGCTCTCTTTATAGTAGTAAGTTGTTCTAAAAGTGATAGGTGATCACTTTTGTCTTCAAATTGTTTACATAGCTTTTCTCCCAACTCGTCCCAAGTGGTTAGAGTGCCAACACCTAACCCATGAAACCATTGAAGTGCTTTTTCCTTGAAAGAGGTAGCAAGAAGTCTAACTGCAACGTTGTCTTCAGTGATATTATGTACTACACAGATGCTGGCTACATCAAAGATATGCTCCACTGGAGTAACGTGAGTTTCCCCCATGTAGAAGGGTAAACTTTTGAGTGCCGCAACAGGTATCGGGTCACGTTGAGCCAATATAAGAGGACTGCTTGCATTGAAAGGGGAAAAAACTTGGTTCCTCGCCATAGCAACGAAAGGTTGATTGTTCCTGGGTGGAGGAAATCTTCCGTAAGGAGGAGTTGAATGACCCCTACTAGGTAAATCTGCAACTGGGGATGTGGAAATGCCTCTTCTGCTTCTCTTTGGAGGAGACAAGGAAATTTTGATATGCTGATACTTTCCTTTCTTTGAAGAAGCTCTTGTCTGAATTCTTCGAATAAGTTACCGCACTGAGATTTGGAATCCAGAGATATAGAGTCACCAGGTACTTTGACTTGTGTAAGTGAGAAGAGAAGTACCAACTCTCGGTCCCACCGGGCATGCCAAAAACTATTGTCGCCAATTCACTGCACCCTCTGAATGGCCACGATGTGAATAGGGCATTCGGTGTGATTGGGACACATGGGATCACCTCTCAAGTTGTGGGACTTGGGCTCGAGGTGAACCTCCGGAGAAGGCCGGCTTCCTCTTCCTAAACTAAGTGTTGTACTAATCCTAGTGTAACAAAAATGATTATCTAGTCCTATGCTAACATTTTCATGGGGTTTTAGGGAAAGAGATTTATAGAAATGAAACTATACTAGGGATGGTGATGAACCAAATAAAGGGTGTCTTCAGACTCAGGAAGGGTTAATTTGAAGAGGGTGTGTGCACCACAGGTCAACTTCACCTATTGCAACTTAGAGAGGGTACATGATACCACAAACTAAGAGACACGCGTTCCCTTTGTTAAACTTTATCAGACTGAGAAATATACCAGTTTCCCAGTGAAGAAGGATGAACTCAAGAAGGGTGAACAGGCACCACAACTCAACTGCATGCAATACTTCACCACTCGATAAGCACAAAACTCCAAGAACCTGTAATAGAAATTAAACTTGCACAGTGTACCTACAAGTATGAGAAAGGCACAAAGAAGCACAAAAGGATGAAAGGACCGAGATTAGTCACAAAACACACACTTTTATTGCTTCAATAACATGCACAATGCATCATTAATTCAGAAGAGGCAATAGTTGCCATTACAATCTTGAAGAGGAGGCTTGAAAGTTATCTCAACACACAAGAACAACTTTCAGAAGAGAGAGGATTCTTGAAAAGTATACACTTGCCTGAGATATCTAACTGTTCAACTTGTCTGAACTGTTGGAACCCTTTGAAATGAGCTTCCAACTTACATTTATAGAAGAATATGTGAGAAAGAAGAGGAAATGGTCATAATTACATTCCTAAAATGAAGGCCCATGATGTATTTATTACAGTTAGTTGAACCACTTGAGAAGGTTCCATCATGGGTCATTAATTTCCTGATGACCTAGTCTTCTTAATTAATTAAAAGAATATTTAAATAAAATATTTAAATAATAATAATAAATATTATTATTAAAATATTTAAATAAAAATATTAATTTAATTAACATAATGTCAGGACCCCCCGTTGACACGTTTGAATTGAAGAGGAGGGGGGTCCATGTGGATAGAAACTGCACATAGCCAAACTCGATGAGCTTCGAATCCTCTAACTCGGTGTTACACTCGATTTTTAACCCCGCACTAACTCTTTCCTTGCCTTGGTAATCAGGCTCTTTTGCATTGAGTCCTTCGAATGGTGTGCTATCAAACTCGATTCTTATCATTTTCCTCTGTTAACTCGAGGCCATTTATGCATTCCACGTTCAAACTTCATGAAACATCACCACGAGCTCCCTGCGAAGTCACCGAGCTCTTCATCCAACAAATGATCTTACCTTTCCTGGGCTCAAACTCACTTGAATACCGAGCTTAACCCAAAATTTCTTCCAAACGATGAGAAAATGCCATTACCAATAAAGACCTAATGCTGCCATGATGATGACCCAGGTTCATGCCCATAACATGTTGATAGACACCCTTAAGACTGATTTTTGGTCAAAGAGCCCTTCAAAAAATACATTGAACCACTGGGGAAACCAAGAGGACCTTGGAAAAATGTATAGGTAACAACCATATGAATTCTTCCTTAGTCGTGGATCAAAGCTAATAGAAATAAGCTAGATAAAATTAGCTTGAAACTGCAATATAATAGTCCATTGTAAAAAAAACACAGTTTCTCTGAACCTGGTAAAAGAATAATTTTTATTGTCTGATTAGACGTACATAATGGAAGGGTATAAATATTGCCTACTGCCCACAGAGTTTCTCAAAGAGGCCATTTACAAGTGACAAAAATGTGGCATATAAAATGGCCGACTAGGTATTTTAGAGTTGACCTTCACATTCAATTCGTTTCTAGGAGAAGAAGTGATGAGCAATATGAATCATTTCATTCTGCACCGTAATAAATCTTCATCTCCTGATTCAAGAAAATTTTAGAAAGCCTTGAATGGTGTGACTCCAATCCATCGTACATGGTAGTAAATATTTGTTTCCTACAGCTGTCATTCGATCTGAGTTTAGAATAAGGATAAGCATGCATTCGATACTGAACAAATAACAACACAGTTGGACAACCTGCTTGCTGGAAGCGTTTAAAAGAAAGGCCTCTACTGTAGTGCAACATGTCAACTTCCTGTGCACCAAATGCTCGGCTGAGGAAGGTCTGAACAACATCAGTAAAAATATATATACTGTATTCACTAATACCCTAGCTCGACATTCTTGCTGCCTCTGAGAGCTTACCATTGTAAAATTATTTCGAGTAGGCCTCCCAGTTTTGTATTAATCAATGAGTCCTGGAATTATCCTAGAAACCATCTTTAATGCATCCACACGAAACAAGTTGCCTTGAATTATCCATCATGCTTGATGAGTCCCATTGATAGGGCTCCATCAGGTATCTCTGTTTACGCAACGATCTCCATTCATTTTATGGCACTCTTGATGCCTTGGCTTGCGTTTGAATCACCCTAGCTCTGCAAAATGTGTCCTAAAAGAATCTCACCACATGATCTCCAAAATGAACAAGTCATGAAGATGAGTCAAACTCCTTATCTCTGCCTTCACTTCCGCCTGTTCTTGAACCTTTCCAATTCATTGAGACTTTATTGATAGCTCGAACTTTGACTCTCCCTGACTCAGCTTTCACTTCTTTTTGCATCGATCTCCACCGAGATCCTTGTAGAGTTCCTTTCATTCGTCAATTTTTAATGAGCTATATTTTGCATTAACAAGACCATCGTCTAGCTCTTACAACTGAGAGTCTCTACTGAGATGATTATCAATTTGACACCGGGTTATTTATCAACTCGACTCTGAACTCTTCATTGAGTTGAGATCAACTGGGTGCCTTTCGATGCTAGGTGATCTCTTCATATGCAATTTAGGAATTATTTTTAATTATTGCATCTCGTTAATAACCGAAGGTGGGTTCCTAGCACTATTATTTCATTTTGAACGTGATAGGACCCCGTTATCCAATCTTGCCATGTGTGCAAAATTAGATAACATGTAGACACCAGTTTTTGGTATCGTTCCTCTCCTTCACCTCGCGTTCGCTCTCCTTCATTAGGTTTTCCCATTATAATCCCTTTTCCCTCCTAAATTTGAATAAATACCATTTCCCACCAAAAGACATATTCAATTAATCAATATTAATTGGTTAATTGATCCCCTTTAAATCTGCAATCCTCATTATATGCTAATATGCTCCATATAAATCCACTTGATAATTAAATATTCCAAAATAATTCATATCACTCCACTTGATAATTAAATATTCCAAAATAATCAATATCACCCCACTTGATAATTAAATATTCCAATATAACCCATGTCACCCACTCATGAATTAAATATTCCAAGATAATCCACATGCACCCCACTATCAAATTAAATATTCTATGATAATCCACATGAAATATATTATTGAATTAAATATTGAAAAATAATCCACTATTGAATTTAATACTCCAAAATCATTCAAATCGTGTCCCCCACTCACCTAATCAGGGTTAATTTTTAAAATCAAGATTACTTGGTAACCCCTAAATTAACCCCATCTTTAGGCTATAAATAAGAGCCTCCCTCCCCTCTTTAGACAATATAGAAATTGCATCAAAATTATGATGTTCTTACTTCCCCCATATCATCCCAAAATCTTTGTGACCTCCCTAGATATCCAATTCTCTTACATTCTCTCCATCCCCCCATATTGATGATCTTTTATGGAGTTCTTTGCATTTTTCTTCCTTGGATTGGTTTTCTTGGGTCACAATTAATCATATGGTCTTCTCTTGGATCATTGCCGAACCACGTGGGATTTTTTGCGTATTCATGTTATTAATTATCATTTCTATTACCATCTTGATTATCATATCAGTTAGCATTTCCATTTATCATATCACTAATTTGAATTTATGTTATCAATGTATCTTCACCCAACATTGATTACGCCACTTTTTATTAATACATGGGCTGACATCCTTTCTAGGAATCTTTCACTTCCCAGAACTGAATTTTTTAGGTAGCCCCCCATATATCTTTCTTATCCTCTTCATGTTTTAGTTGCCTTTGCTGTGTAGATCAAATATTTATCGCAAGGATAATCATCCCTTTTTATGCATGTACCACATCATCACTATCCACATTAGGAGGCCCTTAAACCCTCCCATATTTAAGGTTTCATGATTTCTTGTTTTTCTTTCACTAATCTAGATAGGTAGCCGGAATTATTGTCAAACATTCTGGCATGCCCAGTAGGACCAACCAAAATTTTGGTCATTTTTTTGGCACTTAACTTGTCTTGTCTTGTTCCGGTAGAACCCATACATGCTACTGGTAGTATTTTACCACTTTGTTTTCCAACTGATTTTACTGAACCTTCACCGTGGCTCGTTGGCTCTCCGTGAAAAGAGAAAAAATTGACCGAGCCAAAACATAAGCCACTCCAAAAACTTCAAAGTATTTCTTCCCCCACCAATTATCAATACCCCGACCTGTTAAGTTTCCCATTTTATAGGGGTGAAAAAAATGATAACATAACCCATTCATCTGTCAATTCTAATTAAACCTTACCCTCCTCATTGGGAGCTTCCCAAGTTTACCAAATTTAATAGCAAGGAGGATCCACAACAACACCTTCACACATTTAGGCATGCATGTTACCTCATTTCACATGATCAGGACCTAATGCTTGACACTTTACCCATGTCCTTCTCTGGTCCCATATTATACTGGTACAATATTATACCTAAATACTCAATATTTTCCTTCACCCAACTCATGCAGTTGTTCTTAGAACACTTTTTGATCAACATTGTGCATAAGATTACTATCACTGACCTATACACCATTTGACAGTTTGAAGACGAGTCCATCACAGACTTTGTTGCACAATGGAAAAGTGTTATAAACCAACTATATGTCTCTCTTCCACAAACCAAAATCATCAAGATATTCTCGCATTCATGTGTGAAGCATATATCATCTACCTTATAAATCCAATCATTCTAAACCTTTGACGAATCCTTCACCATGGATCACAAACTTAAAATACGCTCCCTTGAGCAAGGCCATTTAAAACTAAAATTGAAAAAACCTAAACATGAATTTACTAAACCATTCACACCTAATGACACATTTAAGGGTATAACCAATGTTGTGGTTGTTATGTCCTCATCTACACCTACATCTAGCACATGGCCTCAAAAAGGAGCACCTCAACCAATGTCCAACTACACCCCCCTTGTAGAGTCATATAGTTCAATATTTGATAAGTTGATGGCAGTAAATCTAATCACACTTTCTCCTATCTAACTACTTGATGAATAAAGATCAAAACCCATGTGGTATCTTGAAGACCATCATTGCAAATGCCACCAAGTCTGAGGACATGACATAGAGAAATGTCAAAATTTTAAATATTTGGTCCAAAGAGTCATCGATCAAGGTGACCTCCAAGTAGACAACCCCAACACACCTCCAAAAAAACCACTAGAGGTTTTTAAACAATCATTACCTAACCACACACAGAAAAGTCAAACCATCACTGTTATAACCCAAGCACTTAGTGCTCATCCTATAAACACTCTTCACACCATGGACCTAGATCCTATCCCATCTACAACTTCCCCTCCTTCATCATCAATCACTTTTATCTCCTTGGACACTACCCCTACATCTAAAAACCCATTAACGCTTATACTCACATCCGTACCAATCATACATACATCTATCCCGGACCCTATTCCTACATCCACACCTACCACATCAATCCCATTCACAAATGTATCATTATTACCCTTTGAGAAAATTATGAAACAACCATTCCCACTTACTTCTACACATAATATTAATCCTACATCTACCTCATTACCTATCATATCAACTCCATCAGTGAAAACATCCCCTTCATTGGATTTGACTACCTTACCTACATCCATTCCAACTTTACCCATTATACCATTGTTAGAGTCAGTCTCAGTTCCTTGTTATGCACTTTTTTTTGTACACACTACATCAAATGTTGTGGCCACATCTACATTTATCCCTACCTTTACCACATCCACTTCTAATTCAACTATACATACTACTTCATCCACATCTATTGTACCCCAACCTATCATATTTAACCCCTTATCCACATCTACATCAAACATACCCATCACCATATCACTTACATCTCCAAATGTCTCAATGATAGCCACCTCCCTATCAATCCCAACTACACCTATATTTGTCATATCAAAAAATCCACTTACCCCTACCTTGACATCTTTATCACCTATACCTATATTCTTTTCCATGGCCACATCACCCATTTTATCCCAATCATCTATAATTAATCCTTCAATGTCTATCACACCGACCACATCCTCTCGATTTTCAAATCTATTAATGATACCCCTTGAAAAATTTATGACACAAACACCTCCACTTAATTCAAACACAAATGTTTTTTGTCCTCCCACTACAAAACCAACTATTTCCACATTTTCTAATCCAAATCCTACACAATCCAACTCTCACATAAACATTATTAATCACATCATATAAACACCTATTTCTTTATCAATATCTACCCCTACACCATAATATTTAGATCCTCTAGTTGAGATTATTATCATCCTTGTTAAGGATAAACCTTCTCGATCAAAACCTAAGACTCTTAGATCCCTTACGCATCCTTGTAAGAAATTATGTATTACCTCTCCTCAATAATCTCACATCACCAAATCCCTCCTAGGAACACCCCCACCCATTTTAGGGTCAAGTAATTCATCTAAAACCTCTCGTAGCGGTCAATCTAAATACAAATACACCAACCTTCCTCCCAAATTTTATTCATATTCTAAGAAATCTATTCTATCCATCCAATCTACATCCATTCTTTCCCATAAATCCAAGCCAAAATATCATATCAAAACCCATAGTATTTATCTTCCCCTTAACACTTCAATTGGGTCTTAAGTAGATATCATTCGACATTTAACTCGAATATATGTTATCATGCTTCCACCTATTAATTTTTTTATCCTCATAGTAAGAAATCAACATGGTTTGATCCCAATCTCATTGGCTCTTATCATTGTGCTCTATGCCATAACATTGATCATTACAAGGCCTTTCAGACTATTGTCTGTCACCTTATTGAGAAATATGATTTCCTCATTCATGGGGAACATCCTTCCCCATCCAAAACCAATCTAATTCATATTTATATATCTCCATCTACATCTATTCCTTATTTACCTATCATACCATCCATAGATTCAATCCCAGCTCCTCTTTCCAGAATTCTACCTATGCCAACCACATCATCCTCTCCTTCCACATCACTTGAATAATATTGGAAATAATTTCAACTTGTAGCCACTTCACATGACCCTCCCATATCATCTATAGATACTTCCACATTAAACTAACCTTTGCGTTCTTTTAACATCATCATGCAAAGATCACTCCCTCATCTGTATCAACAACAACACAACCTTCAGATCCTCTAGTTGAAATCATTGTCATCCCTTCAAAGAGAAATCCTTTACAATCCAAATCCAAGAACCTTAGAACACTTCTAGAATGATCTCTTGTGTATCCCCAAAATAATATAGACATTTCTCCAACAAAGATCAAATATACATCATCTATTTTAGGGAAACATCCATCTATCCTAGGGCCACCTCCTCCATCTAAGGCATCAGAATCACCCAACCAACCAAAATCCAAACCATCCAACATTATTTTAAGATCTGAATATTCCTCTAGATATTCAAGTTTCATTAACACAAAATAAAAACCGTGGAATGAAAATACTTAATCCTATAAGAAATATCATACATCCACATCCTAAGCATCTGCATCCAAATCTAAGTTTAAAGATTCCAATGAAAAGACATCTCCTAACATATCAATTGAATCCTATACAAAATTCCTTCAACACTTATTACAAATTTTTTCCATCATGCTTCCATCTGTTAAGGCATTTGACCTAAATAGTAAGAAGCCATCATGGTTAGATTCCATCCTCATTTGTGCCTACCATCGTACCCAGGGTCATGACACTGAATGTTGTAAGTACCTTCAAAATTTCATCGATGATCTCATTGAGAGAGATGACCTTTTCAAAGATTTCCCCTCTCCATCTACCATTTTATCCACAACTAATCCAAGTCCTATTTCTACATCCTCATTTACCGAAGTCTTTATGTCTCCTCCTCCATCATCCATTAACATCTCTCCTTCACATATCATTTCTCATACAGAGGGTCCTCCCTCATTCATCAACATTTTTTTTCCTATGATCCCCAGTCATCTTCCCAATCCAAATTCCAAGTTATCATTGACATCCAATCTCTTTTGATATCCATTAGCTCATCTACATCTCTGGGGGATATTCCTTCCCTATTTATTTTTCATCTTGCATCCTCTTCCTCATCCACACATCTTATCCCAATGCCTCCCTTGGCATTGGGGGAGTTCATTCTAGGATTGGTATACTTACAGATTGATTCCTTTCCTTAACATTCTATTGTCTTATCTAACTCAGCTCATCCGAACCTATCCAGTTTTATCTATCCACCATCTACTCACACTAAGTCCACTTTTGTGGCCACATCTGTGCTCCCCTTAGGAGACACCATGGTTTTATCTAAAGTCCACTTTTGTGGCCATTATGCATATTTTTATTGCTTCCCCATCTCCGAGGTATTGCACATATTTTATGATCTTTACCCAACTCATCTCATTTAACCTCATCCAATTTTATCTTGTCCAAATCTTCTTATCTACCAACTAAATACACTGTTGTTTCCATAATCTTACCTTCCTTAGGGGACCATTTATTCTCATCCTAAGCCCACCCTTGTGGCCATACTCTTATCCCAAATTCCACCTTTGTGTCTATATTCATCCCTTCCTTGGGGGACCATTTATTATCATCCAAAATCCATCGCTGTGGTTATCCCTTCCTTAGGGGACCATTTATTCCTAAGCCCACCTTTGTGGAAATGTTTGTGTCTCTCTTGAGGAACCATATTTTTTCATCCAAATTCCACCTTTATTGCCATACTCTCATCCAAAATTCCACCTTTGTGGCCATGTTTGTCCCTCTCTTGTTGGGCCTTTCTCCTCATCCTAAGACCCACCTTTGTGATCACATTTATTTCTACCTTAAGCCCACTTTTGTGGCCATCTATTTGTCTTGTTAGGGATGCATATTTTCTTCATTTCCTCAAGGATAGTGCATAATTTTTATCTTCACTCTATCGCATCCCATCTTTACAAATTATCGTCCTATCCTAATGTGACTTTAATATCGGAAACCTCATCCTTAAAGATAGTCAAAATGTTACTACTATAGAATAAAGACAACGTGGAAAGTTTTCTCCCAATTGGATTGGACCTTAAATTATCATGCATAAGTATGGGTATAGGGCCTATCATTTGGCTTCCCTTGATGGTAAACCGGAAACATAACCTCTTAATGCATTGCACTTGTTTCCATTATATTATTAGGATACCTAACAATGAGAACTTAGTCATATCCTTAGATCATCCCTCCATCATGAACCTATTCCATCTATCATTGTAATTATTTTGAATTATGTGGTCTACCATCACCTTCCTAGACATGACCTTAAATATGGGCACCATAAATCTTTCCATAGAATTTTTCCTTATGGATAAGTTCTCCCTTTTGGGTAAGATCTCTATGATCATTACACCCATCACCTTCTTCTTACCTATTGAAACCACACTAGGGTCTAGGGGTGTCAATTGTATAATCACTTTCCTCTTTTAAGTGGTATACCGAGTTATTCCCAGCTCTTCCCCATAAAACAAAAAAAAAAAGAAAAAAAAGAAAAAAAGAAAGTAAAAATTATGGATGCTCCTATCTC
Organism: Taxus chinensis; assembly: GCA_019776745.2. Taxonomy (NCBI): domain Eukaryota; kingdom Viridiplantae; phylum Streptophyta; class Pinopsida; order Cupressales; family Taxaceae; genus Taxus; species Taxus chinensis. The sequence goes on along the minus strand of CM034151.1, from coordinate 393,820,831 downwards.
AAAAAATATTGATCCCTCGAAGGACAACTATTCATAAAAACATATAATAAAAATAGACTGGTCCTTTGAAGGGCAACTATCATACATATCTTATCCTTCCATCTAAAATAAAAAGTCAAAAATCCAAAAGTAAAAGGAAAAAGTGGACCATACCCTCGAAAGATGGCTACCTTATTGTATCATGGCAGTGAAGGCTTCTTGCATTGATCAACCTTATATATATCATAGCATCCTTAGAAATATTCCCGTAGCGATCATCTTTCTTTTAGAAATCTTCCCGTATTGATCACTTTACATATTCCCCCTTCCCAGAGTTGGGGCATAGAATTAGGGAAATGTACCTATGGATAATCCTTTTCCTATGTACAAGTGACATCTGAATCCCCTTTATGGTGTCGACATTAGGTTTATGAGATTATTGCATCCATGTTTACCTGATGGTATTTTTATATAACTAACTATAATTGGTTATGTTTTAACACCCGTTATTGGCTGCAAGTGCAATGCCTTGAGTGGTACCATTTCTTATTTACCTCTAATCCAGTTCGAAGCATGGTTTCCCCGTATACTGCTTGCTATAGTTATGTTTCATTTCTCTCGTTATGGTCACCTTCTATCAAGGTCGTATTATTGCATATCAAATTTGAAAGCATGAAATATATATCCATATTTCCACTTTTAAGGATGCCATATCTTACAATCATCAATAATTCCATCAATTTTGCTAATGTGTACAAACAATTTCTCTAATTCACTTTACGGTTTGGGAATTCTACTTGATCTCCATTGCAGTTTGTGAATCCTACATGAGGATCCCTCTCAAGGAGAGTTCATTATCCTACAACTCCTCACCTCCCACCACGGTCAATATGTATTTGATCCATTCATCCTCCCTCATCACTTTTATTTGTCCATCACTTATACCCATATCAACCTTCTCACCATTCCTGTCCCAAACTACTTCTTGGCACAAACATCACCCTTCTCACCATTCTGGTATTTTCATCTTTAACTTGATGAGTTTACTTAAGTATTCACACAATGCGATAATTTTACTCAAATAAAACATGTCATTCTGGACAATGCCTTTTGATCACTCTCAATTCCCTCCATTGACAGTTCCTTCCTCCTAGTCTCCCCTACCAACCAACATTTTTATATTACCATTACCCTCTCTCAACCTATCAAATAAAAACATACATTCACCATCTCCCCCTTGCAATTGTACTCCTTTTAACCATTTTCCACCTCTTGATCCGTCATCCTTCATACCGATTCCATGCTCTCATATTTCATACCCACTAATGAACTTATTGTTGGTCTCCCTCTAAAATTATTTCATGATGATCTTTAGTTTCCATGTTAAAACATTGTTGTTGGTCAACCCCTAAAAATCACTCCACATCACTCTCCACTACCTTTTTCATTCTCTTCATTCTTCTCCATTCCTTTTCAACTCCTTCCCCCATCTTTGACCAATAACAATTATTGTTGGTACTCCCCTAACGTCCATTCATTGTTATTGTATCTTCCATTATCCATTCCCCTCTTACCCTTCTTCACTTTTCCTCTCATCCTCCACCAAAAATAATTATTTTTGGTCTTCCCCTAACGTTCTTTTACTGGCATTACTTCCTCCATCATCCATTCTCTCTTTCATACCCCTCCTTGTCTCCACCTCTTTCCTGTGTTATCACTTATTCACCACATCTCCATCTTCCCTTCACCCTTTCCCATATCCTTATTATCTTCATAATACATCCTTTTTTTATTTTCATCCTAATCCTCTTATCCTCATATCATGCATCTCTATATTTTTTCCCATCATTCCATTGTGCCTTCTTAATTTCCCATTATCCCTTACTACTTTCTCACTATCTCATATTTTTATCCTCCCGCCTTTCACATGCATTTCCATGCAGTCTTGTTGGTTATATTTTATGCTCAGCTAAAACATGAAATCTAGGCAGTCATTGGATAAATAACCTTAATTTAATGGTGAATCTTTCGTATGTTTTATTTCTTTATTCTAAAACCTATCTAACTTTTCAGGGGTATTACTTTAACTATATAGCTCGTGAACCACAACTAAACAGTTTGAAATCAAGTAAACATCTACTTAGTAACTAGAATGTAAGTTGGGGAAAATAGAAATAGAGAGGATAAACTTGAAAGGATGTAGGAAAAACAGGAATGTGCTTCATAAAAGATAGATTTCAGACCAAGTTAATCATACATAGAACAAAAAAATATTATCTTATCTGGATTACTTTGAAGTAAAGTAAAAAGAAGCGTATATCTATGAAAGTTAAACAACACAAAGTCTATCATAACAACCACAATTGACATAGTCAGACTATGATAGACACAAAATTTAAAACAAATTATTTCTTCCTTCATATTAAAATTTCAACTTCTTACAATAAGTGCCTCTAATTATTTAAACACAGTATAAAATAACCAAGTACAACCTATAAAAGTTGCTTTCCCAAAACTTCCATATCCCTTTACATGTAGGCCTCTTCTTCTATTTATAATTGTCACGAGTAAAGCATATGGAAGAGATATCCTTTATACTTTAATAAATGAACAACTAACAAATAGTTAGGAGTTGAGAAATTTACTCCTCAAAATCTTCATTTAATTCCACCTAGTTATTTTCAGAAAGTTTGAACATTAAAACCATAAAAAACGCTTCATAACTACTTTTTGAGCATTTGAATTTATCAAACAACTTAAAGTAATGGTGATTATACACCACATTAGTTAAGTCTTAAAATGAATGTACTCAAAAAGTAAAGAAGAAAGGTAGAAAGGAAGTAGAATAAATAGAAGAATAATTCCAAATTAGCAGCTACTATCCCAACTTTATCTTTCCCTTTATTCTTATCCCTGGCTTTTCCTTTATCTGCTTCATCTTTAACCGTTTCATCTTTTTCATGCTTATACTTTTCTTTATAGATAAAAATTTGATCCCTCATGTACTTGATAGAATTATTATTTGCATCAGCTGCAACCTCCATTTCTATTTCAAACATGAGAAATTCCTCTCCCAAAACCTTGTAGCCCCCTCTTACCTTCACGAGAAAAGACCCCAACTATTGAAAGACATCTAATATCCATTAATTTAGGGAATTTCCGATTGAAAGGAATAATAACCTTGTCCATTAGTTGCTAAAAAAAAGGAAGAAATTCATCAATAATCTGTGGATACTTGGAAGTATCATACTTTTTCAGACCATAAATTACATCATAAATTTCTTCTAGAATTTCCTCATCTCATTCCTCCATCATTTCCATCTTGATCATAATGTGTTTTATAATATTCTGCATGAATGATAAAAGATGTTTCTACTATTGTCCCTTCCTAATTGACCCTTCAGGTGTAATATTTTCTCCAATTAAAACATCATCTAATAATTCATTAATTTCTTCCATACTATATAGTTGTAATTCAACAATACCACCTTCATTATCAATTTCTTGCTTGATATTATTCAATCTCTCCAACTTATCTTTATACTCTATAGATTTTACCAATTTTTTTTATAATAAATTTTAGTTGTATTAGTGATATCAGCCACCCATTCATCTATAACATTTGATCAATCATTTGTCTCTTTCAAAATAGTAATTACCTGCGGATTTACTTGTTCCTCTATAAGCATTGGTTGTGTGGGGTTCTTGGCAAACTTCATAACAATATTACAAATCTTAGATGATTTCTCTTTCATATTAGCAACTTTTGTGTTTTCTTAATCTAACTTATGGAAAAGGCTATTTATCAATGTTTGTGTGTCATGCTTTAAACCTTTAGTGGTGAATTCTCCCAAAGGTACCTTTGTGATTGTCAAATCATCTCTAGTCAATTCTCCTTTTCTTTTCCCGGCAAGTGGAGTAGACACCTTAGAAAATTTATTTCGTGAAGAATTGATGATCAATCTTGAAGTAACCTTGGCCATTTTTTTAATCTTTTCCTCTTATTTTCAACCCTTCTTAACGACTAAAGATCCATTTCTTCCAAATTAATTACTTCGTTAGAAGTAGGAAAGCACTACTTATTCAACCAATTTATAAATTCCTGGCCTAAAAGAGTTTGAGCTTCAGGATGCACAATGATTTCTTTATCACTTCCTTCTAGGAAGGGAAGTGCCATAATTTCCATATGTTTTTCAAGTTCTTCAGTAATAGATTATTTCTGCAAAAACCCTCCTAAATCAACCACCATTTTCCTTATCAATTCCTCTTCCATCTCTTCTTTAGTTTCTATATAATTATCTTCAGTGTTATTTTGTTTTGTAGCATATGGGATTGAAAATATTTTAACCATTTTATCATGCATCTCATCACCAACTTCTTTTACAATCTCTCCTTTTTCCACCTCTGCATCTTTCATATGGGCTTCAATTTTTCCTAATGTTTGAGATGATTCTTGAAGACAAGCATCATCATGTATCTTTTGCTATGGTGTAGTTAATGATTCCTCCAGATACAGAGGAGTGGAAGGAGTAACTGGTGGAGAACAAAGAGGTGGTCTAGGTAATACGGTTTTAGTGGTAGCTGAGGGAAATATGAAAGAGGTTGGTTTAATTATTAGCATCACAATGCCTTCTTTATAAGGAGATTATTGAATGGTAGGAGTAATAACTGATGATTTTTGATACACTAGAAGTATTTTTGGGACATCTCCTAAAATAAAAGGATTCTTTGTTCTTTCTCTCCGGATTGGCTTTAACTTCATAGGCATGCCGCTACTCTCCCATATAGCTTCCTTTCTCTACCTTCCTTCACTGACATCTTCTTCCATTCTAATGCTTATTCAAGTAATCTCTTTCATTTCTAATTCCTCAAAGAAATAGCCTCAACTATTTAACCATTCAGCAGTGTATAATAATAATTTTTATGTTCTCTCCCTAATTGACTTTGAAGTATGAGTAACTAGAAGTAAAGGACAAATATCAACTCCTTGATCATAAAATGCACTCAAAATCACTTTCCCATCATCTGCAAGTCCTTCTGGAATCCTGGCCAAACCAAATTATAAAATATGTTATACAGTTAGTCAGCTATAATCTATTCTCTTGACTTCAAATTCATCTCTACAATCAGCCCAAAAATCTTCCAATGCTTACAAGTGTGCATAATTTAGTGAAACTAACTTCCTGGATATATTTATATAATTAAAATTCCTCCTTTCATTAAAGGAAATCTGATTATAATGGAGATACATCTCTTTCTTAACATCTCTTACATTATGAATATTTTTACAATGATATTGTCCAATCACAATATGAAAATGCACAACTGACCTATGGAGACATTATTGCAAATCATGAAGTACTACCAACTGTCTACACAAATCCAGTAAAATCCATCTATCACTTGGATATCTGGGAAACTTTAATGGAGCATTTGAGAAACCAAAGACTCTTAAATATGTAAAGTGAGAAAATTGAATAAAAATTCACCCATAAGGTTGGACTGCATTCCATGCTTCATCAGTTACCCTTCTAGCTCTTAAGTCAGGATCAAGCCTAGAAATGACCTCATAGAAGAAGAATTAATTAACCTGCTTATATTCATTGAAGTATCCCGACAAGGATAACTACGGATAATATTCATAGATGGATTTCTTAGCCTTTGTTCTAACAGTTCATAATCTAGGAAAATTTCCCTTTGCTGCTATATCATAAACAAGATAAGAAGTCATTTTAAAATACGGAGTTTGAATAACATTTCTCAACTTCAAATCAATATTATCCCTCATTATGTTAGCCCAATTAATCAAAGTATCAGGCTTAGCATTCTCTTTCATTCTCAAAAAATAATACATCCTTTTATATAAAAAAATTGCACTCTTCTCACCATTTATCCTACAAATCCATTGAGTAATATCATCAGCTTCCTGAATCAAATCAGATATCAGAACTTATTTGGGGAATCTAGAAGCCTGATTTAATATCTTTAAATAATGTGAATTCATGATCTTTATGGAATATTTCTTCTTTTTTACCCAATACTCATTGAACTTTTCCATATTGGCACTCAATGCATAATATGCATTTGGAATATTCAAGAAAAAATTGATGAAATGAGCATCGAATCTTCCCACAAGGTTACCAACATCATTCTTGATTATTCTGGTTTGGGAATCACAATGCTTGGCACATTCTAGGACAAATTTTGGCAACTGACAAGTTCTTGGAAAGGTAGTTGATTATCAATCCACTCCTAGTTAATGCCCTCATCAAAGGTGTTTGTTTTTTTCTTTAGACCTCTCTATTAACTCAAAAAATGATACATGACCCATGTCGATATCACCTATTCTAGCCATCTTGGATGTAATTCAAGTCTCCAAAGGATATCCCCTATAATCATACTTCATTTTGTCTTTCTTAGCTCTTTTTTTTCTTTTGCCTATTCTGGCACTTGAATAATATTCAATATCCAAATTTGGATATTCTCTTATCATAGTAGCTTCCTCTTCTCCTACTGCAATTCCTCATTCTACTGACCTATCACTTACTTTAATTGGATCCTATCTGGTTTCAAACATTTGCTCTTTCTTTTGTGTTTCCACCACTGAGAACTAGCAACTATTTCTACTCTTTAAATAATGATCATCAAATTAATGCACATGTTCCTCAATTGTATGCATGCATTCAAGACTTAATTTACTCATGCAATCATGTTAAAAACATCCTAAAATTCAAGTTTTAAGTGATAGATTGAAACATTCTAATATGCATTTCATTGCAGGTTTCACGGGTATAACTACTTAATATTAATAGTTAAAAAGCATAAGTAATTCAAATCAGTACAATGCAAAGAAAACAATGACAAGATAATTTGATGTAGGACTAAGCAAGTAATAGGTACTCAATTTTATAAAAATCTCATGTGGGAAGCAATAGCAATTTCTTTTTCCACAAAAAGAAGAAGTAACAGGTGGTCATTTTAATGCAATGAGTAGAAGAAGTAATGACAACACAAATCGACACAATGAACATAACCAGTGGTAAAAATTTAATACTCTACTTATTTTATAAATAAAATGAGTAAAGTAAATCAAAATTGAAGTAATGAATAGTAAGTATGTTTTTCAGATTTTATAAATTACTTTACATCTTTTAATACCAAGACAAGTAGTAAGCCATCAGATCGACGCAATGAAATGGGATATATGCTTATGTAGTTAACTCTTATTACTTTACTTATTTTTAAAAAAATAAGTAAAGTACATTTAAATCGATGCAATGAGTAAGGAAAGAAAAGCATGTTGGAATCAACGCAGGTTAGCGGTATTTTCGTAACACTTTACTCCTTTTTTCCAAAATAAGTAAAAGATAATTTATTTGACGTAATTAAGATGGTGAACACATTTGTGGTGATTTAGTATTACTCTAATGTCATCAAAAAAGTAAGTAAATTATATTCGGAGTGACACATAAAAAGGTTTTTTAGATAAGTAGAAGCAAGTGAAAACGTACAAGAAAAGTAAGTGAAAATCATTTGCAGTTTACGACTTTAATTTTTTGAAGCAAAGGAAAATAAATAACCAGATCAACGCATTGAATGGGGAATGTTTTATGTTGATTTCACCCTACTCAAATCTTGTTACAAATGTAAGTAAAGTATTCTCAAATTGACGCAAAACACAGAAGGAACAGTAAAATTCCATGAACAAACCTAGGGAAAATCTAGGGTTAAAAACTAATAAATTTCCCTCAAAGGTAACAATGTATTTAATTATTGAAAACAAATCCTTATCCCAATGAAGTAACGCACTCAAAGTTTGAATTTTAAACCCTAGAAAATAGACACCGAAAGAAGATCCAAGCCATGACCTAAAACAACACATAGAAGAAAGGAAAAAAAATAAAGGAAGAAGAAAAACAAACTAACCTTATCCACAAATGGGTTGGAGTTAATTCGTGCCAATCCTTCCTTAAGCAATTGTTGGAGTTGCTTGGGGTTTGGAGGATAGATGACTACTATTTTCTTGACAATGAAAATGCATGAATCCAAGGTGGAATTACTTACGAATTTTATGTTTTCCACCTCATTAAATGTTGACCATACAAATGCCATCTCAACCTTCTTCTTTATGCTGATTTTTGAAATTTCTTTATTTCAACAACTTTGAAAAGAAGTATAGAAATCCTAATTTTTTGATAGATTGAATTATTAGTTATGTGGATTTTTGGAATTACTTTAATCATTTTAAATATCAGGCCAGTAGATCATGTTGGATTCAACGCAATGAATAGGTAATAATTTGGGTTAGAATTCAACGCAATGAATGAATAAGTAGTTTAGCGGCATTTAAGCATTGCTTTACTTGTCTTAAAATAAGATAAGTAAAGTAACATGAATTCAATGAAAGGAAAAAGTAAAGCAATTTGATTTTAGCGCATTGAATAGGAAGTAAATCACTTTGAGTTTAGTGCATTAATAAGAAAACCTAAGCCAATTATGTGGATTTCTTGAACCACTTTACTTAATAAGAAAAAGTACTTAAAAATAGTGCAAAGAAGAAAGTTTTTGATCTTCTGAGGATTTACAGAGAATCTAACACATGATTACTTAATAAACCACCCCCAAGCAACCTCATGTAACCTCTTGAAGAATCATCATACACTCCTGCAACCCAAATGAGTTAAAGTAACAACCTACACACACACTAAAAAACAATCTAGAGCTACAAACAAACATGAACACAACTCATCAAAAAACCTAAAAACCCAAAATTTCAAAGGGGTACCCCAATATTTCTATAAGAAATCTTGGGGACACCAACTGGCTCTGTCTATGGATATTTTTATTTCTTCCCAAAGGGAAAGAAAAGAAGATGAGATCCCAGCATCTCTGGTTTCAAGCCTTGTTCATTGGCTCAGAGTCACATAAAAGAAAAACACAAAACAAAACTAACCTAAGGATTTATTTATATACATACATGTTTTACCTTGAACCATCAATTCTTGTATAGCTTTATATGTTTCCCATTTTGTGGCAGTGATATTTTCACTCCATCCTGATAAGAAAGGATGAAACTATCATACCCAACAACCCTCACAATTTTTAATGGTGTTTTCTATACTGAATCAAAATTTACATGCATTCCTTTAGGCTCATTTTTCATATCCCATAAGAGTACCCAATCTCCAACCTCAAATTTCCTTTCTCCATAGAATTTTTGTCAAATATTATCTTGACTTTCTTCTAGTGTTCAAGCCAACTTATTTGCTACTTGAACCTACACTTCTCGTAGTTCATCCAAATACATTATTCTCTTATCAATGGACATCTGCATAAGTAGTATCCTCTAATGCTTTGGTGAGTTGCAATGCAAGAAATTCTAGAGTAATAGGAAATTCCACATCTCTCCCATACAACAACTAAAAAGGAGACATACCTATATCTTTCTTTGGAGTAATCCTATCTACCAATAATGCATCAAACAACTTCTTGTGCCAAGTCCTCTGATTTTCTGTTATCAACTTTCACATGATTGTTACCATATTTTTATTACTCTATTTTTCCTAGACCATTTCCTTGAGAGTAGTAATTGGAAGAATGTACCAAATGAATTCCATGTGTATTAAAAAATTCTAACAACTTCTTAGAGGATATATTAGGAGTGTTATCTGCCACTATCTTACTAGGTACACCAAACCTTATGACAATATTTTTCCTTGATAAAATTACACACCTCTTCCGAAGTGGCATTCTTGACAGGTATAGCTTCCACCCATTTACTAAAATAATCCATAGTAGTGAGAATGTAATGGTGACCAACACTAGAAGGCTTCAATGTTCCAATGAAATCAATACCCCATTGCTGGAATGGTTCTTCTATCACCATTGGCTTCAAGGGAAAATATGGAAGCTTAACTTTCCCAACAAAAAATTGACATTTTGAAACCCAATTAGTTGTATCCTTAAATAAATTAGGCCAGTAATACCTTTCTCGAAGTATCTTGTGTGTAGTAACTCTTGCTGAGAAGTTTCCTCCACATGCTTTATCATGAAACTATTCTAGCAATCTCTCTTGCTGAGAATGATCCACACATCTAAGAAAACCCCCATCTATTCCCTTATTGTACAAACAATTGTCCCAAAGAACAAAATCCTTGGACTTGAGTTTGATATCTTATTTTTATTTACGAGAAAGATGATCCGAAAATTCCCCATATGTCACAAAATAGTAAATCTTATTATACCATTCATGTACTAGATTTACAAAGAGAACCATAGGAAAACTTTCTTCCTGCTCTGGTTTAAATGGCTTTGTCTCAGTCATCAATTCATAAAGGTATTTTCCTTGAACCATCTTTGTAGGATTGATATCTAGGTCATACTCTTATACCTTTGTTACCCACGTTCCTCTCAACAGCCCAAACTCTTGTTGTGGTAGAATAAACTTTACTACAGTATTTGGAACATAAACCACAATGTGTGAAGAAAGAATATAGTACCTAAATGCTTTTAATGCCTTCTCAACTGGATATGCATGTTTCTCCATAGGAGTGTACTTCAATTCATAAGCCTTCAAAGGTGTACTCATGAAATTGATTGGGGATTCAATGTCTTCTTGATTCTTCTGCATCAAAATTGTTGACATTGTGTGCTCCGAGGAATAACAATAAAGGATAAATTCTTTACTAAAATTTGGTGATACCAAGACTGGTGCTTCAATTAAAGATGATTTAATCTTTTCAAACACTATTTTTCCTTCTTCACTCCACTTGAAGTCTTGTGTTTTATTCATTATGTTTCAAATATGATGAGTTAACTCAATAAAATAAGGGATAAATCTTCTAAGAAAATTAACCTTTCTGAAAAAGGAGTGAACTCCCTTCTTATAAGTTGGAAACAGAAAACTCTGAATAGATTTCACCCACTCAGGATCTATTTTGGTTCCTTATTTTGAAACAATATGTCCAAGTAGCTTACCTTCAGTCACAACAAAGATTGACTTGGGGTTTAGAGAAATCCCATGCTTGCGACACTGAATAAAGACTTCATCTAGATATGAAATGTGATTACCTCTTGCCTTGGAAAATATTGTCAAGTCATCAAGATAAACCACTATGCTCTTTTGAGGTGAGAAAATTCCAAATCCATAGCCCTATGAAATTTTTCTCCAGCATTGATTAATACAAAAGGAATATTCTAATAAGCAAACGTTCCTTAAGGTGTGATGAATGTTGTTTTATATTGATCTTCTTCTACTACTTAAAATTGATTATAACCTAAGAAACCATCAAGCATAGAAAACATTTTGGATCTCGTAACAACCTGTAAGGTATTATCCATGATATGAATGGTATAATTATATTTTAATGAGACTTGATTAAGATTACAAAAGTTGACACACGACCTAATCTCACCATTCTTTTTCCTCATGTGAACTATGTTGTCCAACCACTCAGAATGATGGATAGGATATATTATCTTTGCATCCAATAACTTCTGAATTTATGTAAAAATAGTACCTGAAATAGTTGGATTGTGCCTCCAAAGATTTTATTTGAAAGGTTTTTTCCCTTGTTTAAATGGAATATAATGTTGGAATTCAGTAGGCTGATATGTCTTTAAGCCTTAATAAGACCAAGTAAATACATCCATCTATTTCTTGAGAATTCTTGTGAAAGCTTCCTACTCTGACTCAAAACAAAATTTTCCTAAATTCACCAACTTGGGTTCATCCTCTGCCCCTAGATTTAATAGTTTTACATCGGATGAAGAATCCTCTCCATATTCCTTATTTTTTTTGAGAAACTGGTCATGTTTATCAAATATCTCTTTAAGTGATACCAAGTATTTAGGAATCATGTTTCCTTTAAGTTGAATAATCCCTTGGCTTCCTTCAATTTCTGGATCAACTTCACCAATCGTAGTCTGTCTCAGAAGTGAATTACTTCCTTCATAATATATTTATTCAAAATTATCATGTTGATGAAGGAAAGAAATAATATTCTTATCATCATTTAAGACTTTCCACTATTCAACATTATTAGGTACCTTCGGATGGAAAACCATTTCTACTTTATAATCACCTTGTTTGAATATTATGGGTGGCTGGTCTGGATTAAGAAAAGTTGTGATAATTTCCAATGAAGCTAACCTGGAATTCTGATCCCTTGGAATATAAGAGACTGAGAATGCTACAAAATACATATTAGCAGAATATAATCGGTCTCTATAATTCCTCAGCTTATCTTTCTTTACCTGATAAAGACCGTGTATCTGCTTAACAATAAGTTCAACATCTCCTCTTGTATGTAGAAGATTGACTCCCATATTTTTGTCTTGTTTAATTCCCAATAACAATGCTTCATTTTCAGATGTGTTGTTAGTATTTTCAAACATTAATTTAAAATATTGTGCATATACCTTTCCTTTAGGATAAACCAGCACTATTCCTACACTAGATCCAAGTGAACATCATCTAACATCAAACTCCAAAGAATAATTTTATTATCTTTGATATGTGACTCATGAGCTATAGACTATGCTTCTTCATTTTCCAACTCTAGGTAGTAAACTCCATGATCTAATTCTTGAAAAATAATCTCAGACCTATGATATTCAGATTTTGAAACTGTGTACTTGGAATACTTTTCAGGCTCCAAATTTTGGTTAACTCCTTTGATTGGAATATGAGCACAATACAAATCCATCTTGACCTCACCTCCCAACACTTTATAGAAGTTCCTTCTTAGTAACATACCATACGAAACTGAAATATCCACCACCAGTATTGTAATCTTCAGTATTTTATCTGGGAAAGAAATAAGAACACCTTGTGTATCTTTGATATGTCTAATGAGAGGTACTTGTCTCTCCATTGAATAACATTTTCCAATTGTTTTCATTAGTGTAAGCCGCAGAGCATCTGAAAATTTGGCTGGCATAACATTGTTAGAAGCTCCTGAATCTAAAATGCAGTTACTCAATATATAACCATTAATAAGTAAGGAAACATTGTAGTGCCCACTTCCCTTTGACACCTTTCGATACTTATTCTGATATAGTTGATCACATTATGGACATTATTATTTTTTGATTTAATATGTTGTTAGACATTTGATCATGGATTATTGTTGATCTTGATTTGATTATGATGCATGATGATTACTAGAGGCACCTTATATGTGGATGATGATATATTATTTGACATGGATATTTTATGGATGTTGTTCAGACATGTGATTTTGGATATTATGATTTGATCTAGAAAATAGATATTATTTGATGATGATATAGTTGTTGATTAAAAATGCAAATGATGTAGTTGTTACTTTGATGTTATTGCGATTCACTTACTTAGATGATTTTGTGATTTTATTTATATCATGTTGGATGTTCTGATATGGCCACGAGGCTGAAGGAGGTATTTGTGTTTTGCAGGTTAAATATCACAACAAAACATCAAGGGATCATAGACCAACCACAATGGAATTCTAGGTGAATTCGACAAGGTCACCATGGGAACTTGTTTTGTGTATGTGTGTTGTTTTGTTAGGGATTCCCATAGGGGGGATTTCCTTTATATGTGACCATGGGGTTGTGTATTTTATTAATATGGTTAATTTTTATTATTGTTGTATGTATTTTATTAGTGATGTGTTTCTTTATTTAATTATAGTTGTGGAGAATTAATGTGAGAAATCATATAGTTAAAATTTAAATAAATCAAATTGGGATATGGGAAAGTAATAATGGAAGTTGCTGGCTGTTTGTATTAAATATTTAAGGTATGTGTAAGAGTGTGTAAGTCAATTTTGGAGTATTAAATACTCCACCTCCATGACAAATTTGAATTTGTCCTTGGGACTGTTTTAGGAGGCCTGTGGGACAAGTAAAACTTGTCCCATACCTCTAAATTTAATTTACCAACCATACTTATGGTTGGAGAAGTGATTTATGACTTTTATTATGAATTTTATTAATCATGTTGCATGTTTTTAATTGCACTCTCTTACATTTTATTTAATTTTGTTGTCCCTTGAGGTGTGGGCTTTTTGGAGTGTGCAAGTAACTTTTCATATTATCACCCACCTCTTTATTGTGCTTGGGAGAATGGATTTTGTCTTTTGTGTTTGAATTGGAGGATGTGTGATTGTGGCATCCTACATGGATCCACATCAGCCTCTTCTCTTCC